>CM046425.1:32235975-32752884 GCA_025506505.1 Flaveria sonorensis | reverse complement strand
TTCATCACCTTTGCAGCTAGTCATCCATCTGGTGGTACTGATGTGGATGATGATCCCAGTACTCACCTATTCAAGTTTAGTGATCAACTGCCTGAGTCTACTAAACTTGATGTTCCTGTAGCTTCAGTAGCACCTCCACAACAATGCTGATGAGATTTTTGAATCCTCTACTTCATTTGACTTGCCATCTAATACTTGGTTTCAAGAATCTGGATAAACATCTGTTGCTGCTGAGCGTGCTACAAACACTTGCACAGATCTCATAGTGTACCAAGAGCTGAAGAATCACCCAATGTCTCAAATCATTGGTGATATCAATGCTGGTGTCTCAACTAGAAGTCAATTGTCCAACTTCTGCTTCTATGCTCTCTTCATCAGTCAGCAAGAGCCAAAGAACTATCATATTGCATTAAGAGACAATGGATGGGTTGATGCCATGCAGCTTGAGCTTCTTCAGTTCAAAAAGCAGCAAGTGTGGGAACTGGTTCCTCTACCCCAGGTAAGTGTGCAATAGGCACTAAATGGGTGTTTAGGAATAAAACAGATGAAAATGGGCAAATTGTCAAGAACAAGGCCAGACTGGTTGTCCAGGGGTTTCACAAGAAGAAGGTATTGATTATGATGAAACCTTTGCCCCTGTAGCCAGACTGGAGGCAATTAGATTGTTCTTAGCCTATGCTGCATTCCACAATCTTAAAGTTTTTCAAATGGATGTCAAAAGTGCATTTTTATATGGTAAAATAAAAGAAGAGGTTTATGTGTGTCAACCACCAGGTTTTGAGGATAATAAACATCCTGATTGGGTGTATAAACTTGATAAGGCTCTTTATGGGTTGAAACAAGCTCCTAGAGCCTGGTATGAAACACTGTCAAATTTCTTCTTCAGAATAATTTCACTAGAGGCTCCATAGATAAAACTTTGTTCATTAAGAAAGTGGGTCAGCATAAGCTCCTTGTTCAAATTTATGTTGATGATATTATTTTTGCATCCTCTGATCCACAGTTGTGTGATGCATTTACAAGTTGATGCAACAAAAATTTCGAAATGAGTGCCATGGGAGAATACAGTTCTTTCTAGGTTTGCAAATCAAACAAAAGGCTGATGGAACTTTCATTCATCAGTCAAAAACACAAAGAGTCTTTGGGAAAAGTTTGATTTACAAAACTGTAAGCCCTGTTCTACTCCCATGTGCAGCACCACACAACTGATGCAGATCAGAAAGGTAAAGCTGTTGATGAAACACTTTACAGATGTATGATTGGGTCCTTGATGTACTTAACAGCTTCTAGACCAGATATTATGTTTGCAACTTGTGTTTGTGCTAGATTTCAGGCTGCTCCTAAAGAGTCTCATTTGATTGCAGTCAAGAGGATCTTTAGATATCTGCAAGGTACTCAATCTCTAGGTCTTTGGTATTCCACTGGGCACTCTTGCAAATTAGTTGCTTTTTCTGATAGTGACTATGCAGGGTGTAAATTAACTAGAAAATCAACTTCTGGTGGATGTCAATTCCTAGGCAACTGTTTGGTTTCTTGGCAGAGTAAGAAACAAACATCTGTTGCTACATCCACTGCTGAAGCCGAGTACATTGCTGCTGCAAGTTGTACATCTCAGGTACTCTGGCTTCAGAATCAATTATTGGATTATGGCATTACAGAGACTAAGACTCCATTACTAATGGATAGTGCTTCAGCTCTTTGTATTGTCAAGAATCCAGTCCAGCACTCTAGGACCAAACATATTGAGATCAGCACCATTTTATTAGGGATTGTTTTGAAAAAGGTCTGATTGATCCAAAGTTTGTTCCTAGTGCTGATGAGCTTGCAGACATATTTACTAAGCCTTTGGACAGTTCAACTTTCCAAAACCTAGTGTTAAGGCTTGGTATGCTGCAGCTAGAATAAGTGACAACTACTGATGATCTCAGTCAACAAGTACTGATGAGCATTCGTATACTATTGTCACAAATAAGTACTGATAAGTTCTTTTATCCTCAGTAGTTTTCATAACTACTGAAGACTAAATTACTTAAAAGTACTGAAGTACTCTATCTGTTGAAAAGAACTGATGTGGTACAACTACTGATGTAGTTACAACTACTGATGTCAGTATAACAGATAAGTACTGATGACCAATGAAACGTCTGAAAATCAGACAAAAGTCTGATAAGTGTTGAGGTCAGAATGAAACAGCTGATGAGCTAAGAATTGACGACAACAGCTGATGAGAAACTTTTCTCTTCAGTTGTTTTTCTACCAACTGCTGTTTCACTTCAATACACCTGAAGCCAAAACCATGTCTTCAGTAGTTTCACAACTACTGATGACTAATACCAAGTCTTCAGTTGTTACAACTTCTGAAAGTTAAAACCAGGTCTTCAGTTGTTTTCAAACAACTGATGACAGCACCAACACTTTCAGTCGTTTTATATCAGCCTTTTCTTACCCTATAAATACCTAAACCTACTTTCAAACGTTTCATTAGCCGTTTTATGTCCTTCACTCTCTCAACAATGGCGACCATGAAACTCAAACCCACACAACTGTGTTGCCTACCTCTCGAAATCGGCCTTTTGGAACAAATTTGATAATGCCATCGATCTTATGGTAGATTCCCAGTACCGAACCGCGTTTTTCTTCTGAATCCTACCATATACCCCGATTCCCTAAGCCAATTCTGGACCAACGTCTCTGTGCAAACTGGTGAGAATGATAGCCAAATCACTCTCCAGTCGTTGGTTAACCAGAAACAGGTGGTCATCACTCCAGACATCATTCGACAAACCCTAAATCTACATGATGCCACCTGTGTCACAGAATACCCGAAAGGCACAACTGATATGTCTTTCATCAATAACGGGTATGAAGGAGACTTAAGTGCTACCACCATTCTGAAGAAGCACTTCCATGATGCTGAACGTCTTATATTCCCATGGTGAATGTCTGCCTTGCATCAAAAACCTCCTCATGGGATCAGATGTCCTCCCGATGGCAACAGGTATTATACTCTATCTTTGAACGACAAAATCTAAATTTTTCTGAGATAGTTTTCATGGAACTAAAGGATCTGGCTTTGAAACCTGTGGCAAACAGATGGATATTATATCCCAGGTTTCTCATGGCCATAATTTTAAATCAGCTAAAATCAGACGGCCTTGTTGGCCTTGGAGTCCCTGCTCCGGCTGTATTGCCTGAAGTATACTCCAGGCACAACTCTGACCCTACACTGAAAGGGGCTGCCCGGCTGCTAAAACCCAAGCAGCGGGAACCCACAGCCTCCACTTCCAGATCCAAAGTCCCCACCAAACCCAACACCAAAAAGCCCAAAAAGGCTACTCAGGGAGATGAGTCCCCTGAGGATGCCCCTGTACCACCAATACAGGAAACACTTACTGGTTCTAACCCCCCAGTAGTGTCAAAGACTCCACCAGCCCTAGCCGCTCAGGCATCCTCTCAACAGGATCCTGATGCAACCATAATTGGGGATACCACAATGCTGGAACCTATCTCAATTGAGAAGGTTACCATTGAAGAGCACCAGTCACCCCGGGTGCAATCTGCTTCAAACCTATCTCCAAATGCAACCGCCCCTCAAAGCCCAACCATTATAGTTGCACAAGTGCTGAGTCAGCTGCATTCCTCTCCTCCTCCCCAGAAACCAATTACAATGGGGAGAACCTCAACAGCTGAGGAAGAGGACCAAAATGCTGCTGATAACCCACAGCACAGGGGTTATAATGTTCAATCTCCCCGTGTAGAGGAGGAGGTTAGAACATCTGGTGAGGCTGCCACTTCTACTGATTCAGCAAATGAACAGGATGCAGTTGGTAACATCTCTAAGACCTCACCAGAGGCAACTGCCGATGAAGGACTCAGTCCTGAGGCAGGAAGTCCCCAGAACCAAGAACAAGGGGCACATGCTACAACTGATCTACACTCAGGGCATGTACATCCTGATTCAATCAGGAGGTCAGGTGATTCAGCAAAGACTGATGATGACCTGGGCTTTTTCTTCGATGTCTTAGCCCATAACACAATCCTTGAGGCTGAGGTGAGCAGACTCAAAGAACTGCTTGCCAAAATGTCTCAGGATCAAAGTCCATCTGCCCCAATAACCCACAGATGGCACCTTCATCTGAAGGTTCACCAAACACTCCACTACACTCAACTGAGCCACCAGCCACTGCTTTTGGCACCACCTCTCAGGGACAGAACCCCTCTGAGCAGATGGTTGCTACCTTTCAACATTCCTTACCTCTCATCACTCCCTCTCATCAATGAGATTGTGCATAAAGCCATTGATGAGAGGATCTCCTCAAATCTACAAACACTTGTTGATGATGCTGTGCAAAAGAAGCTTTCTGCCATTCAAACCCCTGAACCCAATGCACCCAAAAGGGGAGTCTAAGGCAGTGAAAGAAAGAAAGAGAAAGAGAGTGGAAGATGAGAAACAACAAGAGAAAGAAAAGGAGTTAGAAAAGGAAAAACAGCTGATCACATACAAGAGAAAGAAAAGTGCTGAAACTCAAAAGCCTGATGAAGAGAAATCATTGGAAGATCTGATTAAAGAAGCTGATGAAGCTCACAGCAGATCAATGGACAGAATAATAGACCAACTCTTCAGACAGGGCTTTGATACAGCTACATTAGACACTGAGATCAGAAGGCTGGAGATTAAAGAGATACAAGAGAGATGGCCAGTTACAGTGTGATGGAAAGGGAGAGGTTGGAGATAATGATCAGGTTTATTGCAAAATACTTGGGAAGATCATTAATTGAGATTAAATCATGGACCAGAGACAGTATTCTGGCAATAACCACCAGAATCTGTGCTTCTGAAGCATTCAATAAGGGGTTGATTATCGAAGCCTTAGATGAAGCAGGTGCTGGGAAGAGAACTGATATGGCCAAGCTTTCCAAAGCCAAACTTACCACAAAAATGCTAGATCAGCCTTCCCAAACTCCCACTCAAAAACAACCAACCCCACAACTCTCCAAACCAATCCCTAAACCTAAACTTAAACCAACTCACCCTCAAAACCAACTCCCTTACCCCAAAAACCACCTCAAACCACATCCAATGATGCACCCAGAAGGAGGAGAAGGGTGTTGAGGATGGAAGAAGAAGATGATGAAGAAGACAGTCTGCCAATCTCTGCTGTTCTAAAAATACCTGAGCCCAGAAGTCAACAAATGATCACACCAGACTTTCAGAGGCAAATGGTGAAAGTTAAGATTGAAGAAGAAGACAGCAGAAACAGCACGATGAGCAACTTTTGAAGATGGTTGACAAAGAGTTTCCTCAGTCATCATCTATACAAGCCATGAAGAAACACGCTCAAAGGCTGTATGCTCTCAGGCATACCTTTCAATATCAAAAGGAGAGAGTAAGGATTTGGCCAGACCCCAGGGTTAGTTCTAGAATTCATAAGAAATCCATACCAAGTAGATACAATGGCCAAGTGAGAAAGACCATAGATGCTGTTATTATGTTGGCCATTGTAGTCTCACCCTGGGAGATACTTGAAGACTTCAAGAGAGCCTACAAGTCAAAGATGACCCCTCAAACTCTAATGGAGAACAAAATGGTCAAGAAGGGGTTGTTATACAAGAGGCTTGAAGAGATCAAGAAAAATGAACTCCAGTTGTTATTAGAAGGGACTCACCCAGATGAATTTGCTTACAGAGAGATAACAACTGTTGAGTTGAAAAATGGAAAGACAGTAAAGTACCTATCAGAGTACTATGGCCCAGAGTTCTTCTTCGAAGGAGAAGCAGAAGAACTCACTAAGGAGGAACAAGTTGTTCTCCTTGAGGCCTACGTCAGAGAGTCTTATAGACTCATCAATGGGAAGTAGGTTTCATGGTTGGGATAACAGCTCTGTGTCCAGTTCCCCAAGACAGAGTTCCCTTCCATCCTTTGACATTCACATCTACTGAAACCTGTTCCCTGGCCTGTGCTTATCTGATATCTCTGAAGCTGATCAAGAGAGTATTTCTGCCAAGAATAAGTGGGACCTCAATAAGCTTAAAGGTTTTGGCTGCATTGGTTCAGGGGGAGTTTGTTGGACCAAAAGAACCAATGAGCCTGATCAGAAAAACCTTTAAGTCCCACAGACATTACAACAACTGAAGTAGTCTGCAACAGCTGAAGACATCAACTGATAACAAGGTCTGAAGACAAAGTCTGAAGTTAAAGAACTGAAGACAAAGTCTGAAGACAAACTGAAGACAAAACTGAAGACCAAGTTCAGATGTTGTCACAACAGCTGAAGAGACCTCTTCAGTAGTTGTGATGGTTTCCTTTCAGTAGTTATATTTCCTTTCAGTTCTTTTGTAATCAGTAGTTTTATGTTTCTTGTAATCAGTACTTGTAGTTTCAGTAGTTTTAGTTTCATCTTGTACTTAGCATACTCTGAGATGTTCTCAGTTGTTGTGAACATTCTCAGTAGTTTGCTTACTTTCAGTTGTTTGTAATAATTCTGTTAATGTCACTATCAAGTGACATCAGCAGACGTCACATTCCTTTATATAAGGAATGTTGACCTAATTGTAACCTGCGAAGCTTAGCGGCTGATATACCGAAGCATTTGTGCATGAATGATATTATCCCTTTTGCAGAAAACCCTCTTTCTCTATAACCGTGTACTGTTCCATTGAATATCTATTGTGTTCTTGCTATATTTGTCTAATTCTTGTTCTAATTCCGCTGAATTCAACTCTAATTGATCAAACTTAGATCACTGATCTTCTTGCAAATATGCTAATTCTTATGATCTAAGTTTCAGATGTTATCACACAGCTTGAAGAAGACCTCTTCCTCTCATTAGTTGTGAATGTTTCCTTTCAGTAGTTATTTTTCCTTTCAGTTCTTTTGTAATCATAGTTTTATGTTTCTTGTATCAGTACTTTTAGTTTCAGTAGTTTAGTTTCATCTTGTACTTAGCATCCTGAGATGTTCTCAGTTTGTTGTGAACATTTCATAGTTTGCTTACTTTCAGTTGTTTTGTAATAATTCTGTTAAATGTCACTATCAAGGACATCAGCAGACGTCACATCCTTATATAAGTAATGGAATTGACCTAATTGTAACCTCGAAGCTTAGCGCTTATATACCGAAGCTTGTGCATGAATGATATTATCCCTTTTGCAGAAAACCCTCTTTCTCTATAACCGTGTACTGTTCCATGAATATCATTGTTTTCTTGCTATATTGTCTAATTCTTGTTCTAATTCCGCTGCAGTTCAACTCTAATTGATCAAACTTAGATCACTGATCCTGACAAATATGCTAATTCGATCAAACTTAGATCATAAGAATTAGCATATTTGCAAGAAGATCAATGATCTAAGTTTGATCAATTAGAGTTGAATTTCAATTAGACTTTGTCTTCAGACCTTGTTATCAGTTGATGTCTTTAGCTGTTGCAGACTACTTCAGTTGTTGTAATGTCTATGGGACTTAAAGGTTTTTCTGATCAGGCTCATTGGTTCTTTTGGTCCAACACGAAGCTTTAGAGACAAAGTCTTCCGAAGCCATTTTACTGCGAAAACTGATTTCTTCCAAAGACAGAGAATGCTTTCTCTGATCTACTTTGCATAAAGCTGACACACTTTCCGCTGCAACTCTGAAGACTCACCAACTTGTATGAGTTGGTGAAAAGTCCATGCTTTTGTAAATTGTAGATTAAGGTCTTTGTCTGTAACTTCTTACATTTGTACCTGTAAACCTTTTTGTTATAGAAAAGGATGTGAGCTATGGCATGTCATAGTCACTAGTCAAAAGGCAATATACCTTTTGACTTTAGATTGATATTGTTGTCTAGATTTATCAATTCCAACTGTCCTTCTAAGTATTGACGGTTGTAGGATGTAGTATAAAGAGTCTCAGGTTCTTGTAATTTAGAGATGCTTTGTAACACTTGTAATAGAACTGAGAGCAATATACAACACTCCTTGAAAACCATATTTCTGTGTTATTGTTGCTTGTTCTATCTCATTACTTGTGTTCATAGTATCCTTATAATCAAACCTGGTTCCCTATTTGAACTGTTAAGTGTTCCAAGTCTCTCCTCATTGTGAAACTGATTGTGTTAGGCACCCTTACCCGGTCTTGCAATTGGTATCAGAGCATTTTAGGCTCTTGACTGTAAGATCTCACCATCTTTAATCCTCTCAGTTTCACAGTTCACTTAATATCTCATATGGCAGCTATCACAAAGGCTGATATGGAAATCGGTACAATTACAAAGTCCCCACTGATCACTCCTGAAGACTTTGATATTTGGTGTCAAAGAATGGAAGGCTTTATCAAGTCTCAAGACTCCAGGATGTGGGGGTCTATTGTCGATAGACCTCATGTACCATCCACCTCTTCAGCTGCTACTGGTGGTGGTATGATACCAAAGGAAGTGGCAGACTATTCTGATGAAGACCGAAAGAAGATTGATATTGATCAGAAAGCCATGACCGCTCTCCAAACTGCTCTTCCAAACTCTATCTACAGAGGCTTCAAGAAGTGCAAGACTGCCAAGCAACTCTGGGATGCACTGAAGTTGATGTATGAGGGGTCTGATGATGCAAAAGAAAACAAGAAAGACCTCTTGAAGCAGCAGTTTGAGAACTTCACCTTCAAGACAGGTGAAACCATGACTCAACAATACTTTAGGTATGTTGAGATTGTGGATACTCTGGCAGATGTTGGAGTAACTCTTAAGAATAAGGACGTTGTGAGGAAGTTCATGTCCTCTCTTCCCAGACAATGGACACACTATTGTGTGGTCATCAAGAGGACTGAGAACCTCAAGACCCTTACTCTCATAGAGTTGTATGGTATCCTCAGTGGCTACCAGATGGAGATGAACATGCAAAATCCATCTGGTAACTCCAACAACCAACAGAGTTCAGCTCTTCATGTGGTTGAAAGGGATTGCAGAGAACCACAGCAGCATCTCTTCTGCTACCCGGACAAATCACAAAGGGGTCCTTTCATCACCTTTCCGGAGACACCAAGGGAAGGCTACATCCCTAGAAGCCCATTCCAGGAGACAAGTTGTTTATAAGCTTTTGTGTCTGTTGATGAAAGTTCAGGAAACTTTCTCTTCACCCTTGAAGATCTAGACTGTATCCATCCAGATGATCTGTAGTATATGGAAATAGTCCAGTAGATGGCTCGTCTCACTCATATAGCCAATAAATTCTACAAGAGGACTGGAAGGAAGTTTCCTACAATGCAGCTAATGGAAAGTTTAGGATTGATAAAAGCAAAGTGAAGTGTTACAACTGTAACCAAATGAGACACTTTGCCAGAGAATGCAAGGCACCAAGTTTAAATGGTGGGCAAGCACAAACCAAGCCAAACTACACTAAAGGAGCTCACCAGAATGAGAAGCCAAGACATCAAGCCGTAGTTGCTGTCAAAGAAGGAGGCTTTGACTGGAGCTTTCAGGTGGAAGATGCATCTCCAAACCAAGCATTGATGGCAGATCATGATGAAGCCAAGGTATTGGAACATCTCTGTACACCTGAATGTATTGCTAAAGTAAATAGATACAGGTCCTATAACTTAGAGATGAGATCTGATCTTAAGTCCTTAAATATCTTAAAAGCTGATTTTAAAAGAGCTGAAAATGATTATAAACTTAAGATAGAAGATCTAGATAAAACCATTTCAACTCTTAAGCATGAGCACACTAACTACAGGATCCAAATCAAAGATCTCATCTCAAAGTTAACTGAATGCCAGGCTGAGCTTGTGATCAGCTAAGCCAGGGTAGAAAGTTGTGTTCTTGAAGAAGAGACCTTCAAGAACATAATATCCTCATCCCTACATGCAAAAGTTTGTTATCAGAATAAGCAGGGACTGAGATCTACTGAGATAGATCCCCCACACACTCTATTGTCTGTAAGATCTCCAAGGTGTGGAACTTGTGAAGATGAGCTTCCCCTTATAGACCCCATTGTTGAAGAGGATAAAAAGGAGATAGTGAAGGATGACTCTGAGAAGAGTGAAGAAGATCATCCTAAGAAGGGTCACTATTCTCCTGAGGAGAGGAAAGAGTCTAGAATGACCAAGTCAAAGAGGAAGAACTTGATCAGAAGAGCTAAGAGAAGATCAAAGAAGGCTCAAGAGATCAATGCCACTTTTGACTCCAAGCAAAAACAAGTGTTCATCTCTGCAGGGTTTGAAGTGGTAAAGGCTAAAGACTTAACTATGAACTCTAGTACTAGGAGTTCTAGTTTAGTTCCAAACCATTCCAGCAAGAAGACCAGCTGTGTACCACTGCTACACAGCCTGAACCATCCAGCTCCAAGAGTAAGCTTCTCCCTAAGAAACTTGTTGCATCATCTGTGAAGATAAAGATGGAGAAGGAAAGTGATCAAAATCAGTCTTGCTCTCAAAAGAAGACTCCCAGAAGGAAGCAAATGGACTGCATCATGTGTGGTAGTACTTCTCATCTGGCTAAAGATTGCATCTACAATCCCAAAAGCACTATCCACATGGTTTCAAGAATCTGGATCAACATCTGTTGCTGCTGAGCGTGCTACAAACACTTGCACAGATCTTATAGTGTACCAAGAGCTGAAGAATCACCCAATGTCTCAAATCATTGGTGATATCAATGCTGGTATCTCAACTAGAAGTCAATTGTCCAACTTCTGCTTCTATGCTCTCTTCATCAGTCAGCAAGAGCCAAAGAACTATCATATTGCATTAAGAGACAATAGATGGGTTGATGCCATGCAGCTTGAGCTTCTTCAGTTCAAAAAGCAGCAAGTGTGGGAACTGGTTCCTCTACCCCCAGGTAAGTGTGCAATAGGCACTAAATGGGTGTTTAGGAATAAAACAGATGAAAATGGGCAAATTGTCAAGAACAAGGCCAGACTGGTTGTCCAGGGGTTTTCACAAGAAGAAGGTATTGATTATGATGAAACCTTTGCCCCTGTAGCCAGACTGGAGGCAATTAGATTGTTCTTAGCCTATGCTGCATTCCACAATCTTAAAGTTTTTCAAATGGATGTCAAAAGTGCATTTTTATATGGTAAAATAAAAGGAGGTTATGTGTGTCAACCACCAGGTTTTGAGGATAATAAACATCCTGATTGGGTGTATAAACTTGATAAGGCTCTTTATGGGTTGAAATAAGCTCCTAGAGCCTGGTATGAAACACTGTCAAATTTTCTTCTTCAGAATAATTTCACTAGAGGCTCCATAGATAAAACTTTGTTCATTAAGAAAGTGGGTCAGCATAAGCTCCTTGTTCAAATTTATGTTGATGATATTATTTTTGCATCCTCTGATCCACAGTTGTGTGATGCATTTACAAAGTTGATGCAAAAAATTCGAAATGAGTGCCATGGGAGAATTACAGTTCTTTCTAGGTTTGCAAATCAAACAAAAGGCTGATGGAACTTTCATTCATCAGTCAAAATACACAAAGAGTCTTTTGGAAAAGTTTGATTTACAAACTGTAAGCCCTGTTCTACTCCCATGTGCAGCACCACACAACTGGATGCAGATCAGAAAGGTAAAGTTATTGATGAAACACTTTACAGATGTATGATTGGGTCCTTGATGTACTTAACAGCTTCTAGACCAGATATTATGTTTGTAACTTGTGTTTGTGCTAGATTTCAGGCTGCTCCTAAAGAGTCTCATTTGATTGCAGTCAAGAGGATCTTTAGATATCTGCAAGGTACTCAATCTCTAGGTCTTTGGTATTCCACTGGGCACTCTTGCAAATTAGTTGCATTTTCTGATAGTGACTATGCAGGGTGTAAAGTAACTAGAAAATCAACTTCTGGTGGATGTCAATTCCTAGACAACTGTTTGGTTTCTTGGCAGAGTAAGAAACAAACATCTGTTGCTACATCCACTGCTGAAGCCGAGTACATTGCTGCTGCAAGTTGTACATCTCAGGTACTCTGGCTTCAAAATCAATTATTGGATTATGGCATTACAGAGACTAAGACTCCATTACTAATGGATAGTGCTTCAGCTCTTTGTATTGTCAAAATCCAGTCCAGCACTCTAGGACCAAACATATTGAGATCAGACACCATTTTATAGGGATTGTTTTGAAAAAGGTCTGATTGATCCAAAGTTTGTTCCTAGTGCTGATGAGCTTGCAGACATATTTACTAAGCCTTTGGACAGTTCAACTTTCCAAAACCTAGTGTTAAGGCTTGGTATGCTGCAGCTAGAATAAGTGACAACTACTGATGATCTCAGTCAACAAGTACTGATGAGCATTCGTATACTATTGTCACAAATAAGTACTGATAAGTTCTTTTATCCTCAGTAGTTTTCATAACTACTGAAGACTAAATTACTTAAGTACTGAAGTACTCTATCTGTTGAAAAGAACTGATGTGGTTACAACTACTGATGTAGTTACAACTACTGATGTCAGTATAACAGATAAGTACTGATGACCAATGAAACGTCTGAAAATCAGACAAAAAGTCTGATAAGTGTTGAGGTCAGAATGAAACAGCTGATGAGCTAAGAATTGACGACAACAGCTGATGAGAAACTTTTCTCTTCAGTTGTTTCTACAACTGCTGTTTCACTTCATACAACTGAAGCCAAAACCATGTCTTCAGTAGTTTTACAACTACTGATGACTAACACCAAATCTTCAGTTGTTTACAACACCTGAAGCCAAAACCATGTCTTCAGTAGTTTCACAACTACTGATGACTAATACCAAGTCTTCAGTTGTTACAACTTCTGAAAGTTAATACCAGGTCTTCAGTTGTTTTCAAACAACTGATGACAGCACCAACACTTTCAGTCATTTTGTATCAGCCTTTTCTTACCCTATAAATACCAAAACCTAATTTCAAACGTTTCATTAGCCGTTTTATGTCCTTCACTCTCTCAACAATGGCAACCATAAAACTCAAACCCAGACACAACTGTGTTGCCTACCTCTCGAAATCGGCCTTTTGGAACAAATTTGATAATGCCATCGATCTTATGGTAGATTCCCAGTACCGAACCGCTTTTCTTCTGAATCCTACCATATACCCCGATTCCCTAAGCCAATTCTGGACCAACGTCTCTGTGCAAACTGGTGAGAATGATCGCCAAATCACTCTCCAGTCGTTGGTTAACCAGAAACAGGTGGTCATCACTCCAGACATCATTCGACAAACCCTAAATCTACATGATGCCACCTGCAGATTTCTCATGGAACTAAAGGATCTGGCTTTGAAACCTGTGGCAAACAGATGGATATTATATCCCAGGTTTCTCATGGCCATAATTTTAAATCAGCTAAAATCAGAAGGCCTTGTTGGCCTTGGGGTCCCTGCTCCGGCTGTATTGCCTGAAGTGTACTCCCGGCACAACTCTGACCCTACACTGAAAGGGGCTGCCCGGCTGCTAAAACCCAAGCAGCGGGAACCCACAGCCTCCACTTCCAGATCCAAAGTCCCCACCAAACCCAACACCAAAAAGCCCAAAAAAGGCTACTCAGGGAGATGAGTCCCCTGAGGATGCCCCTGTACCACCAATACAGGAAACACTTACTGGTTCTAACCCCCCAGTAGTGTCAAAGACTCCACCAGCCCTAGCCGCTCAGGCCTCCTCTCAACAGGATCCTGATGCAACCATAATTGGGGATACCACAATGCTGGAACCTATCTCAATTGAGAAGGTTACCATTGAAGAGCACCAGTCACCCCGGGTGCAATCTGCTTCAAACCTATCTCCAAATGCAACCGCCCCTCAAAGCCCAACCATTATAGTTGCACAAGTGCTGAGTCAGCTGCATTCCTCTCCTCCTCCCCAGAAACCAATTACAATGGGGAGAACCTCAACAGCTGAGGAAGAGGACCAAAATGCTGCTGATAACCCACAGCACAGGGGTTATAATGTTCAATCTCCCCGTGTAGAGGAGGAGGTTAGAACATCTGGTGAGGCTGCCACTTCTACTGATTCAGCAAATGAACAGGATGCAGTTGGTAACATCTCTAAGACCTCACCAGAGGCAACTGCCGATGAAGGACTCAGTCCTGAGGCAGGAAGTCCCCAGAACCAAGAACAAGTGGCACATGCTACAACTGATCTACACTCAGGGCATGTACATCCTGATTCAATCAGGAGGTCAGGTGATTCAGCAAAGACTGATGATGACCTGGGCTTTTTCTTTGATGTCTTAGCCCATAACACAATCCTTGAGGCTGAGGTGAGCAGACTCAAAGAACTGCTTGCCAAAATGTCTCAGGATCAAAGTCCATCTGCCCCAATAAACCCACAGATGGCACCTTCATCTGAAGGTTCACCAAACACTCAGCCACTACACTCAACTGAGCCACCAGCCACTGCTTTTGGCACCACCTCTCAGGGACAGAACCCCTCTAAGCAGATGGTTGCTACCTTTCAACATTCCTTACCTCTCATCACTCCCATCATCAATGAGATTGTGCATAAAGCCATTGACGAGAGGATCTCCTCAAATCTACAAACACTTGTTGATGATGCTGTGCAAAAGAAGCTTTCTGCCATTCAAACCCTGAACCCAATGCACCCAAAAAGGGGAGTCTAAGGCAGTGAAAGAAAGAAAGAGAAAGAGAGTGGAAGATGAGAAACAACAAGAGAAAGAAAAGGAGTTAGAAAAGAAAAAACAGCTGATCACATACAAGAGAAAGAAAAGTGCTGAAACTCAAAAGCCTGATGAAGAGAAATCATTGGAAGATCTGATTAAAGAAGCTGATGAAGCTCACAGCAGATCAATGGACAGAATAATAGACCAACTCTTCAGACAAGGCTTTGATACAGCTACATTAGACACTGAGATCAGAAGGCTGGAGATTAAAGAGATACAAGAGAGATGGGCCAGTTACAGTGTGATGGAAAGGGAGAGGTTGGAGATAATGATCAGGTTTATTGCAAAATACTTGGGAAGATCATTAATTGAGATTAAATCATGGACCAGAGACAGTATTCTGGCAATAACCACCAGAATCTGTGCTTTTGAAGCATTCAATAAGGGGTTGATTATCGAAGCCTTAGATGAAGCAGGTGCTGGGAAGAGAACTGATATGGCCAAGCTTTCCAAAGCCAAACTTACCACAAAAATGCTAGATCAGCCTTCCCAAACTCCCACTCAAAAACAACCAACCCTACAACTCTCCAAACCAATCCCTAAACCTAAACTTAAACCAACTCAACCCTCAAAACCAACTCCCTTACCCCAAAAACCACCTCAAACCACATCCAATGATGCACCTAGAAGGAGGAGAAGGGTGTTGAGGATGGAAGAAGAAGAAGAAGATGATGATGAAGAAGACAGTCTGCCAATCTCTGTTGTTCTAAATATACCTGAGCCCAGAAGTCAACAAATGATCACACCAGACTTTCAGAGGCAAATGGTGAAAGTTAAGATTGAAGAAGAAGAACAGCAGAAACAGCACGATGAGCAACTTTTGAAGATGGTTGACAAAGAGTTTCCTCAGTCATCATCTATACAAGCCATGAAGAAACACTTAAAGGTTGTATGCTCTCAGGTATACCTTTCAATATCAAAAGGAGAGAGTAAGGATTTGGCCAGACCCCAGGGTTAGTTCTAGAATTCATAAGAAATCCATACCAAGTAGATACAATGGCCAAGTGAGAAAGACCATAGATGCTGTTATTATGTTGGCCATTGTAGTCTCACCCTGGGAGATACTTGAAGACTTCAAGAGAGCCTACAAGTCAAAGATGACCCCTCAAACTCTAATGGAGAACAAAATGGTCAAGAAGGGTTGTTATACAAGAGGCTTGAAGAAATCAAGAAAAATGAACTCTAGTTGTTATTAGAAGGGACTCACCCAGATGAATTTGCTTACAGAGAGATAACAACTGTTGAGTTGAAAAATGGAAAGACAATAAAGTACCTATCAGAGTACTATGGCCCAGAGTTCTTCTTCGAAGGAGAAGCAGAAGAACTCACTAAGGAGGAACAAGTTGTTCTCCTTGAGGCCTATGTCAGAGAGTCTTATAGACTCATCAATGGGAAGTAGGTTTCATGGTTGGGATAACAGCTCTGTGTCCAGTTCCCCAAGACAGAGTTCCCTTCCATCCTTTGACATTCACATCTACTGAAACCTGTTCCCTGGCCTGTGCTTATCTGATATCTCTGAAGCTGATCAAGAGAGTATTTCTGCCAAGAATAAGTGGGACCTCAATAAGCTTAAAGGTTTTGGCTGCATTGGTTCAGGGGGAGTTTGTTGGACCAAAAGAACCAATGAGCCTGATCAGAAAAACCTTTAAGTCCCACAGACATTACAACAACTGAAGTAGTCTGCAACAGCTGAAGACATCAACTGATAACAAGGTTGAAGACAAAGTCTGAAGTGAAAGAGCTGAAGACAAAGTCTGAAGTGAAAGAGCTGAAGACAAAGTCTGAAGTGAAAAAGCTGAAGACAAAGTCTGAAGGTAAAGAACTGAAGACAAAGTCTGAAGACAAAAGCTGAAGACAAAGACTGAAGACCAAGTTTCAGATGTTGTCACAACAGCTGAAGAAGACCTCTTCAGTAGTTGTGATGGTTTCCTTTCAGTAGTTTTATGTTTCTTGTATTCAGTACTTGTAGTTTCAGTAGTTTTAGTTTCATCTTGTACTTAGCATACTCTGAGATGTTCTCAGTTGTTGTGAACATTCTCAGTAGTTTGCTTACTTTCAGTTGTTTGTAATAATTCTGTTAGATGTCACTATCAAGTGACATCAGCAGACGTCACATTCCTTTATATAAGGAATGTTGACCTAATTGTAAGGTGTGCAGCTATAGCGAAACTTAGCGAAGCTTAGCGGCCGCCATACCGAAGCATTTGTGCATGAATGATATTATCCCTTTTGTATAAAACCCTCTTTCTCTATAACCGTGTACTGTTCCATTGAATATCTATTGTGTTCTTGCTATATTTGTCTAATTCTTGTTCTAATTCCGCTGCGATTCAACTCTAATTGATCAAACTTAGATCACTGATCCTGTCAATATACTCTGGATTTGAGAAAAGTTATGACAAAAAGATAAACTTTGAAATCCGCAAGAGGGTCCTGCTTCTGAAAAAGGCGCCCAAAAAGTTAGTTTTCTTGGAAGTAGAAAAAGCTTCCGAAGGCAATTTTGGTTTCGGAAGCTTTGCAATCAAAGCTTCCGAAAGCAATTTTGCTTGGGAAGATATTTCAAAGAGTTTTGAAAATTTTAGCTTCGGAAGAAATAAATGAGTCTTCCGAGACTAAATTGCTTTAGGAAGAAATTTGTTCCTAAAATACATTTAAGTACTTATACCAAAATTTAAGCTTTGGAAGATACTTCAAGAATTTCTTCCAAAGGTAAATCTCAGATAAGCTGTTTAAACGGTTTAGACATAAATTTCTTCCGAAGGTAACTTTTGCTTCTTCCGAAGGTAAATTTTCATCATTCTAAGAGATACCTGATGTTGATGTGTTTGGTCCTTAAGTGCTGCACAAGATTCTCTGTAATAAAGATGGCACTATTTTTGTCTATGTGGATGGGAGTCTCTTTGAAATTGAACCCATAGTCTAGCATCTGATTCTGAATCCAAAGCACTTGGGCACAACAGCTGGTAGCAGCGAAGTATTCAGCTTTAGCAGTTGATGCAGACACACAGGATTGCTTCTTACATTGCCAAGAGACTATTCTTCCACCCAGGAACTGACACCCCCTAGATGTGTACTTTGCAGTCATGTTGCAGCCACCATAATCACTATCTGTATAAGCATATAGATTGAAGTCTGAATTCTTTGGATACCAAAGGCCTAGATTTGGAGCACCTTTGAGATATCTAAGGATCCTTTTGACAGTGATTAGGTGTGACATCTTGGGGTTGGCTTGATATCTTGCACATATGCATGTGGCAAACATGATATCAGCCCTGCTAGTAGTAAGATACATAAATGACCCAATCATAGCCTTGTAGAGATGTTCATCAACACACTCCCCTTCAAGATCAGGACCAAGGGAGTGGTTTCTGGCTATAGGTGTCTTTGCAACCTTACAGTCAGTCATTTTGAATCTTGTAAGTATGTCCTGTATATACTTTGACTGACTGATGAAGATGCCATCTTCAACCTGCTCCACTTGAATTTCTAGAAAGAAATTGAGTTCCCCCATGGCACTCATTTCAAATCTATTCTTCATCAGCATGTCAAAGTCTTTGCAAAGCTTTGGATTAGTTGAACCAAAGATGATGTCATCCATATATATCTAAACTAGCAATGTGTCATTTCCTATTTCTTTAATGAAGAGAGTCCCATCAATAGTACCTCTTTTGTATCCATATTGATAAAGGTATGTTGATAGTGTCTCATACCACTTTCTTGGAGCTTGATGCAGTCCATAAAGGGCTTTATCAAGCTTGCAGACATAATCAAGATGATCTGGGTCTGCAAAGCTAGGTGGTTGTTTAATATAAACTTCTTCATCGATCACCCCATAGAGAAAAGCACACTTCACATCAAGCTGGTAGACCTTGAAATCCTTGGATGCAGCATAAGCCAAAAATATTCTTACAGCATCAAGTCTTGCAACTGGAGCAAAGACATCAGTGTAATCAATTCCTTCTTCTTGAGTGTATCCTTGGACAACCAGTCTAGCCTTGTTCTTGATGATGATCCCTCTATCATCTTTCTTGTTCCTGAATACCCATTTGGTTCCTATGACACTCTTCCCTTGAGGAAGATGACATAAGTTCCAAACCTTCTGTCTTCTTATTTGAAGCAGCTTATCTTGGATAGCTTCAATCCAGCTTCCATCCTTCAAAGCCTCATCAACCGTCTTTGGCTCTATCTGGGATAAGAAACAAGAATGTAGACAAACATGGCTGTCATGAGCTTGTCCTCTTGTTCTTACCCTTGAGTCAACATTTCTAATGATGTTTGTGGAGGGATGTGACTTGTGGATCTGAAGTTGAGGGATCACAACAAGTTGGTTAGACAGATATAAATTTGAGAAATTCTGATCTGGTAATGAGGTGTCTCCCACCACATCAGCATACTTATCAAGAGAGACTTGATCCAATGATTGTGTGACATCATTCATGTTGTCTTCAATGGAGTGGTTTTCAACATCAAGAAATTCTTGATCACTGTCACCACCTCCAGTTCCTCCTCCCGCATTTAAAGTGCCTTCACCTGAATTCTAAGCCTCTGAGCTAGAATTTGAAGGCAATTCATTTGAATCAGTAGTATTTGTCCTGCTAGTGCTGATGGGAGCTTCAATTACAGGGTTAGTCACCACTGGAGCTGAAGTAGTCTTCTTGTTTGGTCTTCTTAGCTCAAATCTTGGATCAGGATCTTCTGTTGACCTGTTATCTGTAGATCCTGAAACATTCTTTCAAGATTTGTTAAAACAGTTGGTAACTAAGTCAAGATCAAATAGCCAATCTGGACCAGAACCTTTTACACAGGGTGTGTGTTCATTGAAAGTCACATTGGCTGACTCCTCAATGATTCTAGTTATGAGATTGTATACTCTATAAGCCTTAGCTTGAGAAGAGTACCCAACAAAGTGTCCATCATCTGATTTCTCAGCAAACTTGGCTATTTGATCTTTGGTATTCAAGATGGTGCAAGGACATCCAAATGTTCTGAGACAACCAATGAATGGTCTTCTTTTATGCCACAGTTCATAAGGAGTCTTACCATGTGTCTTAACTACCAAAACTCTATTTTGCACATAGCAGGCTGTGTTGACAGCCTCTGTCCAGAAGGTGATGGGCAGCTTAGAGTCAGACAACATGGTTCTTGCAGCTTCAATAAGTGTCCTGTTTCTCCTCTCAGTAACACCATTTTGCTGAGGAATCTTGGGAGCACTGTATTGTCTTGAAATACCCTTTTCATCACAAAATGTATCAAGGATTTGGTTTTTGAATTCAGTTCCTTGATCACATCTTATGATTTTGACCTTGTGATTAGATTGATTCTCAATTTTTAGAATGAAATTCTTTTAAGATTTCAGGAGTTTCATCCTTAGTTCTAAGAAAAAACACCCAAGTGAATCTTGTGAAGTCATCTGTGATCACCAAACAGTATGAGGTCCTTCCTAAACTCATTATACTGGTGGGGCCAAACAGATCCATATGTAACAAGTGTAGGGGAGTAGTGATAGAGTTCATTTCCTTTGGCTAGTGAGACACTTTGTGTTGCTTACCCTTCAGGCATGCAACACAGTGGTCATCACTTGTAAACTCTTTCTTTGGCATTCCAGTTACCAAATCATTCTTAACAGTTTATTCATGTTCTTAAAGTTTACATGGCACATTCTTTTATGCCAAAGGAAAGACTCATCACTATTTGCTTTAGATAGAAAGCAAGAAATCTCTCCAGAGGGAGATGTTTCCCGCAAGTCCATCTTGTACATGTTCCCTTTCCTGGGGGCTCTGAGCAAAATATGCTCTTGAAGAATGTCAACACCGGGCTTGAGAACAATGCACTCATGCTCAGTAAAGAGCATGTGATGTTTTTGGTCACAAAATTGGGACACACTCAAAAGATTGTATCTAAACTCCTTGACAAAGTTTACCTTCTCAATGCTAAGCTTACCATTTGAGACCATGCCCCTACCAGTGATGTAACCTCCTGCATCTCCTCCAAAAGCAACTGGTCCTCCATTAATTCTTTCAAAGTTTTAAAGTAGGGACTCATTGCCTGTCATGTGCCTGGAGCAGCCACTATCAATGATCTATACATTTCTGTTTGCCTTTGGGTGTCCTTGCACAAAAGAGATGATTTAGTTACATTTGGAAACCCAAGACTCATTGGTCTTGGGCTTATAAAGTTTAGATGAAGGCAATGAAACAGTAAATGATCCTATGTTCAGGCTTTGAGGATCATTTGTTGTTGCTGAAGAGGAGCTTTCAGTCTCAAGGTCTTCCTTCATCTTCCATACCAGCTTTGGAAGATTGGGCTTGACCTTCACTACTTCGGAAGCTTTTGTAGCTTCAGAAGCTTTGGAGATGGATCCTTCGGAAGATCTTGCTTTCACTACAGCAAGCTTCAGTGCTTCGAGAGCATTCCTTTCTTTCGAGACCAACTTTTCTTCCGAAGGCAATTTCCTACTTGCCTTCTTCTTCATTTTGGAGCTTTCGAAGGAAACAGATTTTCCTTCCAAAGCTATTTGTTTCTTCTTCTTCTCAGAAGTTTTCTTCTTGATCATGTGGATAGTACTCTTAGGATTGTATTGACAATCCTTAGCCAGATGTGAAGTACTACCACACATAACACAATCCAATTCTTTCCTTCTAAGAGTCTTCTTTCCCAAAGAAGACTGAGCTTGAACACTTTCCTCTTCTTTCTCCACCTTTTTAGATGATGCAGCAGGCTTCTTAGGGTGAAGCTTGCTCTTTGAAATGGATGGTTCAGGCTATGTAGCAGTGACACATAGCTGATCAGTCTTCTTGTTATTGCTGGAGTGAGTTGAACCTGAAGTAGAACTCTTGGTACTAGAATTCTTGACAGGATGTTCAGCTTTCATCACCTTGAACCCTGCAGAGATAAATACTTGTTTCTGTTTGGGATCAAAGGTGGTCTTGATCTCTTAAGCTTTTCTGGATCTTCTCTTTGCTCTTCTGATCAAGTTCTTTCTCTTGGTTTTGCTCAAAACAGCCTCTTTTTCCTCCTTAGGAGCATGGTGACCCTTTTTGGATTGACTCATTCACTCATCTCAAAGTCATCCCTCACCTTCTTCCCTTCATCCTCTTCATCACTGGGGTCTATGGATGGCAGGTCATCTTGACTAGTTCCACACCTAGGAGATCTGACTGATAGTAGAGTGTGTGGAGGAGCTATCTCACAACGTCCCAGTCCTTGCTTATTCTGATAACACACTTTTGCATGCAGAGATGAGGATATCATGTTCTTGAGGTCTCTTCTTCAAGAACACATTTTTCTGCCCTGGCTTTGCTGATCACAAGCTCAGCCTGGCATTCAGTCACCTTGGTAATGAGATCCTTAATTTGAGTCCTGTAGTTTGTTTGCTCATGTTTAAGAGTTGAATCTGTTTTCTCTAGATCTTCTATCTTAAGTTTATAGTCATTTTCAGCTCTTTTAAAATCAGCTTTTAAAATATTTAAAGACTCACTAAGTCTTCATCCGCATTTGCCAAGTGTTCATCCGCATATACTAAGTCTTCATCCGCATTTGCTAAGTCTTCATCCGCATTTGCTAAGTCTTCATCCGCATTTGCCAAGTGTTCATCCACATATACTAAGTCTTCATCCGCATTTGTTCATGCTCATCCGCATTTGTGCTAGCTGCATTTCTTTGAACACTTAGGATATTTTCTTAAGACGTTCATCCGCATTTGTTCATCCGCATTTCTTTGGGGACTCAGAATTACTCTGAAATTTTGGGAATAGAAACTAAGTGTTAAGTATTGGTAATTAAGGAAAGATTATGCTTGTTTAATGTTTCTTATGTTTATTCCTCTTCTTATGGCTTGCGGTTATGGATGATATTTATTATGTTTCATGGTATGTGGTTATTAAAAACAATGAATATTTTCAAAGTATTATTCCTAACCAAGTGGAGACAAAGAAATAAAAAGAGACAGTGTAACCTAATGAATATTACCCCTGGGCCCTTATAATGAATGAAAAGCCTTGCAAGCACAATGAATGGAGGTGCACGACCTTGTTGTCGTTAGCTCAACTGATGTGCGGCTGTATAGCCCATGAGGATGCACATCTGGGGTCTAATCCTTGTGATTGACCAATGTATGATGAATGGGACCTGTATACATGAGCAGGCTTTGTGCCTAGCAGTGTGGGTCAACTGTCGATTGGTTCGCTACCATGATAAACGTTTGCCGAGAGGGGTTCGGCATCTGTTGCCAACCAACAATATAGGCTCTTGCTTTGTGCAATCCTAGTTAATGGAAGAGAAAGATAAAGAAAGAAAGATAATGAATCTCTTAATGATTTATTATGTATATTGATCAATGATGACAAAGTGAAGTTTGCAACAACATATTTTCTATATTATTAAACTAGAACTCACTTAGCAATGCTGACTTTTTATATGCATATCAGTTGGCAGGTAATGGAGTTGCTGGGGATGGCACGAGATTGAAGCTACCTGGCAAATAAAGACTGGAATCCATAACACATTGAAAAGTTATTTTTGTTTTGAAATACAACTAGATGTTCCTTTTATAACTTGCAACAACAATGTATTTTTGTCAAAAGTAATGGATAATAAATGTTATTTTTTTATTAAATTATTCCGCTACAAAATTTTCTTGTTTTGATGAATCTGAATGCATTTCGATATGAAAAGTGCTATGAATGACCAACTGTGGGGTTTCTGGGAATCGGGCCTTACAAGTTGGTATCAGAGCCAAAGTTTAAGAGAAATGGGTAAATATTTTCAAAACCTAAACTTAAACTGAGAATGGGACCGAATGGAGGGATGCCAGCCCAAGTAGCTACATTCCATCAGGTAATTTTTCATAAAGTTAACCGGTATTACGTGCGTGTGCTATTTGATTTATGTGCTTAGTAGATTTGGATACTACGTAGTCTGGATAAGGAATGCTTGGGGGAATGAAGAGTAAAGTAAGTGGCTAATCACAATTGGCCATTGTAATTAGGGACCTACTATACTTGACATAATCTGAGCTATTACCTTGAATGACCTTGTTAGTGTTGAATCTTATAGGAGGTAGATCTTATGGCGGGTAGGAAATCTGGGAAGGCAACCTAAAGCGGTGCTCGTGGCGGACGTACTACTAGGCCACATGTCACCCGAAGCAAGGCTAAGGCTCCTGAGATGACTCATGAGGACACAGATCTTCATAGCCACCAAGAGGGTGAAGGATTAGCCACCCTCAAGTTTACGGTAAAGGAAGCTATTGCTGATGAAGTCTACAACGTCATGCAAAACGTGTTACCTTCGGTGGTGATCGAGGTGTTGAGGGCTGTAAAGGATGGTGAAAAGACCAAAGATGCAGGGGAGAAGGAGAAAGCTAATGAAGAGCCATCTAGTCCCAAGGTGGTAATTCATGATGATTATAGCCAGGGGAGAAGGAGACCGCTAAGGGGTGCACCTATGGGGCGTTTCGGAGGTGCAAACCCCCGACCTTTGATGGTAACGGCAAGGCTACTGCTGCTCATCATTGGGTTCGAGAGATGGAGATGGTTCTAGACATCAGTGAGTACCAGGAGGATCAAAAGATGAAGTTTTCCTCCCATTCTTTTGTTGACTTGGCCTTATGCTGGTGGGACAACATTGTCCAAGCCGAAGGGAAACAGTCTGTTGCAAGGATGAGGTGGTCAAATTTGAAGGAACTGGTACAGGAGGAGTATTGTCCACATCGGGAGGTGAAAAAATTGAGAAGGAGTTCTTGCAATTGGAGGCTGGAAACATGACTCATCAATACCTCCAAGTTCAATGAGCTTGCAAGACTCGTGCCGGATCTAGTAACCCCAGAGTCCAAGAAGATTAAGAGGTACATGCAGGGCCTGCCCGTGGATATCAGGAGGAACATGATAGCTGCTAGACTGAGCACTTTTAGGTCTACGGAAGATTTGGCTGGAAGGTTGTATGATGAGAGGGATCCAGTGCCAATTCAAAGGAAGGTAGAGAAGAGATGGAACAAGAACGGTAATGGGAAGATATTCAGGGGTGACCACTATGGGATCGGGGAAAAAAAGATGAGGATTGACGATCACCGCTCAGGATTGAGTAAGGGGAATAACAGGAGGGAATGTAATAAGTCTAGGAAGGTTCATATGGGTGAGTGTAGAGTAGGGATGAACCAGTGTTTTAAGTGTGGAGGCGAAGGCCACTATGCTAAAGAGTGCAGGGTACCGCGATGTTATCAATATGGGGAGGTAGGCCACTCGGGCCGAGATTGCAAGAAGGGTGGAGCAGGGAGTTCAGGGACCTAGATTATGGGTGAGAAAGGGAGGAGTGAGAGAACAAAAGCCAAGGCAATGGCATTTAATATGACCCGGGAAGAAGCCACAGTGGACCCTGAAGTAGTTTCAGGTATGTTTTTGGTAAACCAATTATATGCTTCTGTGTTCTTCGATTCGGGTGCTAGTAGAAGTTTTGTATCTGCTACCTTTTGTCATGAAATGCATGGTAAGAATAAGAAGAGAGATGTGCCCTTTTATGTAGAGACAGCGATAGGAAAGTCTACCAAAGTGACTGATGTGATAGACGATTGCCTCGTAGAGTTGGATGGTAGTAAGTTTCCTGCTAGGTTGTATGTGATGGCCCTAGGAGGTTTTGATGTGGTGTTAGGGATGGATTGGTTGGCAGCCTATGAAGCGAATATCATGTGCCGAAAGAAGACGATTTGTCTGACTGTGCCCGATGGCAGTTTGGTTACGATACATGGAGATAAGGAGTGCATTACACCACGAGTAATATCGATGATCACGGAAGAGAAGTTTATGAGATGCGGGTGTGGTGCTTACTTGGCCTATGTGAAGGATGTGGATGCTATCATGCCTCAGCTGTAAGGCGTGCCGGTGGTATGCGATTTCCCCGATGTGTTTCCCGAAGACCTACCCGGGGTACCACCTGACCTCGAGATCGAGTTCCAGATTGACATGATACCTGGTGCCCAACCTGTTGCAAAGGCATCGTATCGTCTCGCTCCCTCCGAGATAAAGGAATTGATGACCCAGTTTCAAGAGTTGTCAGATAAGGCGTTCATCCAACTGAGTATCTCTCCCTGGGGTGCTCCAGTCTTGTTTGTAAAGAAGAAGGACGGTAGCATGAGGATGTGCATCGACTACCGCGAGTTGAACAAGTTGACGGTGAAGAACAGGTACCCACTACCGAGGATTGATGACTTGTTTGATCAGCTCCAAGGCGCCAGCTGGTTCTCAAGAACAGACCTCCGATCTGGTTATCATCAGCAAAAAGTTAAAGAGCAGGATATCCGAAGATCGCGTTTCAAACACGATACGGGCATTACGAATTCCTCGTTATGTCTTTCGGTTTAACCAACGTGCCAGCTGCTTTTATGGATTTGATGAATCGGGTGTGTCGGCCGATGTTGGATAAATCAGTGATTGTGTTTATCGATGATATCCTGATTTATTCGAAGAGTGAAGAAGAGCACGCTGGTCACATTCGCTAGGTATTGGAGATGCTTAAAAGAGAGAAGCTGTATGCTAAGTTCTCCAAATGCGCGTTCTGGTTGCGGGAAGTTCAGTTTTTGGGTCATGTGGTAAATTCTGAAGGGATTATGGCGGACCCGGTAAAGGTGGAGGCGGTTATGCAATGGAAGACTCCAAAGACGCCATCCGAGATCCATAGTTTCTTGGGTTTGGCGGGCTACTACAGAAGGTTCATCCAAGACTTCTCCAAGATAGCTTCACCATTGACCAAATTGACCCGTAAGGGTGTGAAGTTCGTATGGGGTCAAGTGCAGGAGAATGCTTTCGAAGAGTTAAAGACAAGATTAACTCAAGCTCCTGTCTTGATGTTACCCGAAGGGAATGAAGACTTGGTGGTCTATTCAGATGATTCTTATTCGGGATTGGGTTGTCTGCTTATGCAACGAGGAAGGGTTATAGCCTATGCGTCCCGACAGTTGAAGATCCATGAGGCTAACTACCCTACTCATGACTTGGAGTTGGCGGCTGTGGTCTTTGCATTGAAGATTTGGAGGCACTACCTGTACGGGACGAAGTGCACCATCTTCACTGATCACAAAAGTTTGAAGTACTTCTTCGAGTAGAAGGATATCAACATGAGGCAGAGGAGGTGGTTAGAGTTGATCAAAGACTATGATTGTGAGATCCACTACCATCCGAGCAAGGCCTATGTGGTGGTGGATGCCCTTAGCTGAAAGGAGAAACCCGAGTCAATTCGGGTGAAAGTCTATCAGTTAGTTATGACCTCCGATGTGATGAAGCAGATTAAGGAATTTCAGGGTGAAGCGCTGAAAGAAGATCAGATTAACTCCGAAAGGATGAAAGGTGAAGTTGTCGAGTTGGGGGAGAACATTCTTGGTGTCTGTACTCGATCGGGGCGGATGTGGATTCCTCGTTCTAGGGGTCTGCATGAGAAGATCATAGATGAGGCTCACAAGACTCGATACTTAATTCATCCCGATGCTACAAAGATGTATAATGATATGAAGAAAGATTACTCACAAGACTCGATACTCAATTCATCCCGATGCTACAAAGATGTATCATGATATGAAGAAAGATTACTGGTGGCCGGGAATGAAGCGTGATGTGGCGGGGTATGTGAGTAAGTGCCTTACGTGTTTACAAGTGAAGGCGGAGCACCAGAAGCCATACGGGAAAATCCAACCCTTGGATATCCCCGAGTGGAAATGGGATCACATCACCATGGACTTCATTACAAAGTTACCGCGTACGGCAAGGGGATACGATGCCATATGGGTAGTAGTTGATCGTCTGACGAAGAGTGCTCACTTTCTACTGATTCGCGAGACGTATTCATCTGAGAGGTTGGCGGATCTGTTCATCAAAGAGATAGTGACTAGTCATGGTGTACCGGTGTCTATCGTGTCTGACCGTGACACTCGGTTCACATCTAAGTTTTGGAAAATATTTCATGTTGCGATGGGGACGAGGCTACATATCAATACGGCTTACCATCCTCAGACAGACGGTCAGTCTGAGAGGACGATTCAGATGCTGGAGGATATGCTACGAGCATGCGTCATTGATTTCGGAGGAAGTTAGGACGAACACTTAGCGTTAGCCGAATTCTCATATAACAACAGTTATCATGCCACCATTGGTATGCCTCCATATGAGATGTTATACGGTAGGAAGTGTAGAGCGCCTGTATGTTGGGGTGACATTGGGCAGAAGGAGATAGGGAGTATTGTGGTGATCGAGGCTACGACTAAAAAGTTGGAAAAGATTAAGGCCTTTATGAAGGCGGCAAAAGATAGACAGAAGTCGTATACTGACAAGAGACGTAGACCGATTGAATTCAATATGGGTGATAGAGTTATGTTGATGTCTCGCCTTGGAAAGGGATCATCCGGTTTAGGAAGCGGAGAAAGTTAAGTCCGAGGTACATAGGGCCCTTCCGAATCATTGCCCGAGTAGGAGAGGTGGCCCATCGACTGGAGTTACCCGATGAGTTAAGTGGGATTCATCCGACATTCCATGTATCTCACCTAAGAAAGTGCTTAGCCGATGAAGATACGATCGTGCCACTAGAGGATATCGAGATGGATGAACGGCTCAATTATGTGGAGCAGCCAGTGGCCATCATTGACAGAAAAGAGAAGAGGCTAAGGAATAAAGTGGTTCCACTTGTGCGAGTACAGTGGAGACACAGGAAGGGGTCCGAGTCTACGTGGGAGACTAAGGAGGAGATGAGATAGCATTACCCATAGTTGTTCGAGGAGTGACAGGTTTCGAGGACGAAACCTATATAAGGGGGTGGACTTATAACACCAAGAAAATTTCAGCATGAAGAAAAGAAAAGAAAGCAAGGGAGAAAAAGACCATTATTGTAAAACAAAGGGTTAAAAGCGGGCAAGGGCCAAACTTGCCCATAATGGGTTCAAAAAGGTGTTAAGACCGCCCATGCTTCTCTCTCTCATGCAAGAAGGTCTCAGCTGAAGCAAGAAGTAGAAGTTTCACCCGGTTTTAGTGAGAGAAGGTCTTCAAAGGTA
The DNA here is from genome assembly GCA_025506505.1 of Flaveria sonorensis. Classification (NCBI taxonomy): domain Eukaryota; kingdom Viridiplantae; phylum Streptophyta; class Magnoliopsida; order Asterales; family Asteraceae; genus Flaveria; species Flaveria sonorensis. Next base: position 32,724,243 of record CM046425.1, on the reverse strand, counting down.
AGATTATATGGTGTTCTTCTCGGTTTCAATTGAGCTTGCAGCTTCTGGACCGATTCTTAAGCGTTTCTATGTGTTTGGTTATGTGTTTTGGTGTGTTTAGGCGTTAGAACTCCAGGTTGCTCTCGGGTTTGAAGGAGTTTTACTCGAAAGCAGCAGAGGTGAGTTCTAGATCCCCTCTTTTAAATGTTTTCTGCTTATTTAGGGCTGGTATGCATATTTAACTAGTGTTTTCAAAACAACTTAGGGTTTTTCATGCATGGTACGGACGATTATGATAGTATAGTTATGTTATGTGATTCTCTTGATGATCGTTTAATGTTTATGATGTTCTAAGTGTTAGACGGATAGATCTAAGTTGTGTTCATGTTAGTGTGATGATTGGGAACTGGTAATGGCATAAGTTGCATTGTAGGTTAGTTTTGTGTTCATCCATATTTAACAGTTAAGTCTTTTGTTCATCCATATTTGCTAAGTCTTCATCCGCATTCGCTAAGTCTTCATCCGCATTTGCCAAGTGTTCATCCGCATATACTAAGTCGTCATCCGCATTTGCTAAGTCTTCATCCGCATTTGCCAAGTGTTCATCCGCATATACTAAGTTTTCATCCGTATTTGCTAAGTCTTCATCTGCATTTGCTAAGTCCTCATCCGCATTTGCCAATTGTTCATCCACATATACTAAGTCTTCATCCATATTTGTTTATGCTCATCCACATTTGTTCTGCCTGCATTTCTTTGAAAACTTAGGATATTTTCTTAAGACGTTCATCCGCATTTGTTCATCCGCATTTCTTTGGGGACTTAGAATTACTCTAAAATTTTAGGAATAGAAACTAAGTGTTAAGTATTGATGATTAAGGAAAGATTATGCTTGTTTAATGTTTCTTATGTTTATTCCTCTTCTTATGGCCTGCGGTTATGGATGATATTTATTATGTTTCATGGTATGTCGTTATTAAAAACAATGAATATTATCAAAGGATTATTCCTAACCAAGTGGAGACAAAGAAATAAAAAGAGACAGTGTAACCTAATGAATGTTACCCGTGGGCCCTTATGATGAATGAAAAGCCTTGCAAGCATAGTGAATGGAGGTGCACGACCTTGTTGTCGTTAGCTCAACTGATATGCAGCTGTATAGCCCATGAGGATGCACATCTGGGGTCTAATCCTTGTGATTGACCAATGTATGATGAATAAGACCCGTATTCATGAGCAGGCTTTGTGCAGTGTGTGTCAACTGTCGATGGATTAGCTACCATGATAAACGTTTGCCGATAGGGGTTCGGCATATGTTGCAAACCAACAATGTAGGCTCTTGCTTTGTGCAATCCTAGTTAATGGAAGAGAAAGATAAAGAAAGAAAGATAATGAATCTCTTAATGATTTATTATGTATATTGATGAATGATCACAAAGTGAAGTTTGCAACAATATATTTTCTATATTATTAAACTAGAACTCACTCAGCAACGCTGACTTTTTATATGCATATCAGTTGGCAGGTAATGGAGTTGCTGGGGATGGCACGAGATTGAAGCTACCTGGCAAATAAAGACTAGCATCCATGACACATTGAAAAGTTATTTTTGTTTTGAAATGCAACTAGATGTTCCTTTTGTAACTTGCAACAACAATGTATTTTTGTCAAAAGTAATGGATAATGAATGTTATGTTTTTATTAAATTATTCCGCTGCAAAATTTTCTTGTTTTGATGAATCTGAATGCGTTTTGATATGAAAAGTGCTATGAATGACCAACTGTGGGGTTTTCGGGAATCGGGCTTTGCAAGGAACTACAATATAGATGAATTCATCTCTCTTCCCTTGGAGGAACTTAATAAGCTAGCTGACACTAAAGTGTCAAAAGAGAGGAAGGAAGCTAAGGCTGTAGATTTGCTCCTCAAAATCAAAGAATAAAAAGACTATACAAAGCTCCTACACTCTCTCCAGTTCAAGAAAGCCCTGAGGCAGAGGTTGTGCAACTAAACAAGAAACTCAGGCAGGTAGGGAACAAGATAGACAAAATATGATAACCTACATGAGTGTTACAGGCCTCTATCAGGCAACAGACCTCCTTCCCTTGTCCTATGAGTACATAGAGTTTGAGTACCTCAAGCAGCTTGAGCAAAAAGTGTTGAAAGAATAAAAAGCTGCTAAGAGGAAGATGAGGGAAGAGGCTGTAAAGTCAAGAGCCACTATCCGAGCCAGTCAGAAGAAGTCTGCTAACAGACTGAAGATGGTGAGCTTTTTGAAGCTGTATGGGTTCTCCGGAAGAAGACTTTGTCCAATGTCTCTATCCACTATGGATGAGAACATTAGAGTGATCAAGCAGAAGATCAAGAAGGGTGAGGTTGTAGATTTGCATTCTCCACCAACTCAGGCTGCACCTGAAGCTGAGGTCAAGATTGAACCCCAAGAGATAACACAACCTGGACCTAGTACTACATCATAGCCAGCTTCATCTTTTTACCCATAGAAGGGTCCTGACCCCTCTCCTTCTAAATCTAAGAAGGAAAAGGACCCAACTAAGGAGGAGAAACAAGAAACATCTGGTACTCAAGACCAACCTCCTCAGTTAAAATACAGAAAGAGGAAAATGATGGCCATTAGAAGGGACAAGAAGAAGAAGAAGTCCAAGGCATCCACCTTTGCACCTCAGGATGAATCAGAACATCCTGAGATCAAAAAGAGGCTACTCATCCAACTCCCATCAAAGTAGAGCCTCTTGCTGCTGAGAGACCCATCCTGTGTTAGGCATTTGCTACTAACCTAGATAGATGGCACGTTACTAGAGATCAAGGGGGTCAAGATGTGTACTTCTGGCAAAAATACTTGACCTTCCTCTACATGATCTCTATGACATGAGAAGGTACTTTGAAAGTCTGAGGAATCCTGACCAACTGATGATGAAGGGAATGGTCATGATTCTGATAAGGGCTTTCAACAGATGAAGCTCAAGATTCAAAGAGATAGAATATGCATTTTGTTCTTCTTATTATGATTCTTTTGGTTGTGAACTTGAGCTAATTTTCTCCTTTAGTTTTGGTAGCATCAGTCTAGGGGAAGTTTGTAAGGATTATACTTGAAGGCTGATGCAACCAAAGAGCTCTCAGCATGCACATGTGAAGTACAAGGAAGTTACTTCGGAAGATTTGATATAACTCAATGAAATACACTAAGTATCAAATCTTCAGAAGCCAAAAGACCATTTCTTCCGAAGCCAAAGATGAAGTCCTCCGAAGCTTAAAGACAAAGTCTTCCAAAGCCAAGAGATTGATTTCTTCTGAAGACAGAGAAGACATACTTTCTCTGACTTACTTTTGACAAAATCTAAACCACTTTTCGCCGCCATCTCTGAAGACTCACCAACTTATATGAGTTAGTGAAAAGTCTATACTTTTATCAACTGTAGATTATGGTCATAGTGTCTGTAACTTTCTACTTATGTACTTTTATCCTTTTTGTATTAGATAATGATATGAGCTATGGCATGTCATAGTCACTAGTCAAAAAGGCAATCTGCCTTTTGACTTTATATTGATCTTGTTATCTAGATTAGTGTTTCCAGCTGGCCTTCAAAGTATGGCCGGCTGTAGGATTAAGTATAAAGTATCTCAAGTACCAGTCCATAGGACTAAGCTTTGTAAAACTTTGTAAAAAGAAATTGAGAACAATATACAGCATTCTTGAAAACCTTGTTATTATGTTCTTGTTATGTTCTTTACTTCTGTTCTTTGTTTCTCTTTAAGCTGGTTCTCTATTTGATATGTTAAGTGTTCTAAGTCTCTCTAAACATTGTGAAACTATTGCATTGACCCCCTTCACCGGTCCTGCATAAAGTTTAGCAATCCTAGTTATATTCAAATAGGTTTAATTTTTAGCCTATAAATACATAGCCAATGGTTAGGGTTATGTATGAGTTGTAACTAAGTTTTTGAGTTAATTTTTCTTGGTTATGATAAAGTGTTTAGGAGTTATCCAAATAACTTGTTCTTATATTATCATTCTGGACTTAAATTAGTATCAGAACTAAATATCACGACCTATGTAGAGCCGATTGGAATTCAAGGGTGGAGAAGAAACCGATCAGACTATCAAGTAGAGATAGCATTCGAACACGACCAAGAGAATCAACAAGTAACTTTTTTCATTTAACAATTATGTTTGATTACCGTAGTTAGAAGAAGAAGAAAAAAAAGAAAGAAAATTGCGAAGAAAGCAATGTTGTGTCTCGTCAATTAAGGTTAGCAAAAAAGTTGGATTTGATCATGTTAGCAGGTTAGAAGTGCGATCTGACAAGGACTTTAACCAAGTTTGTTCGTAATCAACAAGTGTTTAAAGATAAGATCAATGGTTGACTTTTCTTCCTCACCAAGAAAAAAACAGATTAACAGGTGGATAGTTCTTTAGTAGAAGTAATCCGATAAGAGGTGCGGGAAACGAAACAACATGGTGGTAGGTTTTTGTTCAACAGTTAGGTAAAAACAGGAATGCAAAGGGATAGTTTTTTCAGTTGGAGGTCGATGAGCAGTTGGCATAAATGATCCAGGAAGATGTACAAGTCGAAGAAGCATGTTTGATCCAAATAATTTGTTGTTAAAAGTAGGGGGTTCAAACCGAGAAGATCTAGTTAGTGACCAGGGTTAAGGTCAGGGTCCAGAAGAGATCGAGGAGATATACATTTTCAAACAAAGATGAGAAGTGAAGGTAATCAAGTCGAAAAGGTTGTCATGGTTGTGTTGACAGGATTTCCACTTGCAGGGTTTGTTACCACTAGAGTTGAAGGGATTCTATCATTTGGTTTTCTTAGCTCAAATCTTAGATCAGGACCTCCTGCTGATGTGTTACCTATAGATCCTAAAACATCTTCATAAGATTTGTTAAAATAGTTGGTAAGTAAATCAAGATCAAATAGCCAATCAGGACCAGAACCTTTCACACTGGGAATGTGCTCATTGAAGGTCACATTGGCTGACTCCTCAACTACTCTAGTTCTGAGATTGTATACTCTATAAGTCTTAGCTTGGGAAGAGTATCCAATAAAGTTTCCATCATCTGATTTCTTAGCAAATTTGGCTATATGATCTTTGGTATTCAAGATGGTGCATGGACATCCAAATGATTTGAGAAAACCAATGAAAGGTCTCTTTTTGTGTCATAGTTTATAAGGAGTCTTACCATGAGTTTTGACTACTAAAACTCTGTTCTGCACATAGAAGGCAGTGTTGACTGCCTCTGCCCAGAAGGTGATAGGCAGTTTAGAGTCAGAGAGCATGGTCCTTGCAGCCTTAATAAGTGTCCTATTTCTTCTTTCAGCAACACCATTTTGCCGAGAAGTTCTTCTCGTCCCGCTTCACACAACATAATTTTCTTTTACCTCGATTAGTTGTGTCCACAAAAGAATTCCTCCTTCTATTGGTTTTTGTTTTATACAAACAAAAAGAAAACTTTGCACTTTGTTTTCTTATTCCACAGTCCAACCTAATAAGTCGTCCTCGATCCACGTAGGGCCGAATTAATGTTTTGGGGGGCCTAAAGCGAAACCAAAATTTGGGGCTTTCTTCTAGTGTCGTTTTTAGAAACCCTAATTCTTTATCTAGGCTTAGGACCGGCAACTTAAACAAAAATGTTTACAGTTTGGTGGTAGTAATTTTTAAATTCTTTTTTCTATGTATATGAAAATATTTAAATTAAACTATAATATATTTTTCTAGTTTTATGTGAGTCAAACTCTTTAATTAAAATATTAAAATGAAATCTTTTTAATAATTCTTTTTCAAATAACATGCTTCAAGAATTTAATTACTAAATTTTAAACCTAAGTTAAGATCCAACTAAAATCAAATCATTTAACAAGCTTAAATAGAGTTTGATTACAATTCTATATTCTAAACAAGCTTCACAAGTAGGGCATTAGCATAAATAATCCTTAACACAGAAACTATAGTAAACTAAATTTGAACTTTGAAGCAACTATAAAAGACTAGAACCAAAACTACATGAAGAAAGTCAAGCAATTACTAGGTTTGAAACAAAACAACTACAAAAGGCTAGATTTGAACTTTAAAGCAACTAAAAATTAAGTTAAAAAATTCAAAATTCAAATATAATCAATATTAGTATAATCAAGGATTCAAACATTTATTTTAGTACTTTAGTAGATAAGAATGTTAGAAGAGTAAAAACAATTTTACTCAAGAGGCAATAGCAATCGTGAATCAGATGATGAACTCGTGAAAACTAAAAATATGATGAAATCATGAATCACTGAATTAGATGATGAACTTGTAAATCATATAATGACCTTGCGAAAAGATAAAGAAATAATGAATTTATTGATAGATGATGAACTCATGAAAAGCATATGATCTGATGATGAACTCGTGAAGCAATATAATGGACTCCAAGGGCATTTCATTATTCAAGAAATTAAGAAGAGATAAATAAGGGGAGTAGGTTGTATGCTTTTTGGTTGCTTCATTTCTTGTTTCTTTTATTCTTTTGCTATTTTCCTAATTAATGTCTATAAGTATCAAGGAGAATTAAAAAAACTACAACTTCTTTTGTATTCCATAAAATTGTAAGCAACGGGTCATTGACCTTTTTTTAGGTTTCTTATGCCCACACAAGCCAACAACCAAAGCCTCAAATTATCATATATATATATAATATATATATATATATATATATATATATATATATATATATATATATATATATATATATATATATATATATATATATATATATATATGCTATAAATATATATATACATACTTGTTTAGAAACCCGTATATCACACGAGTTGAATAAAAATATTAAATTAAAACTCGTGTACCACATGGGTTGAATAAAAATATTAAATTAAAAGCTAATAATCATTATTAATAAAATATTAAATTATTATTTAAGATAAGATATAATTAAAATTATGTATAATTAACTAACACAAGTAGTAAATGTTGTTTCAAAAAATTATGTTTTTTAATAATTTTTTTATTTATTAAATATTCGTTAAACAATTTACGATGGATATACAACATCATTAGCATTTAATATTATCATTTAAAGGTTGACTTGCTATATTAGTGACATGTGATAAAATAGTAATAAAAAGATGACATCTGGCAAAATAGTTGTGAGAAGATGACATGTGTCAAAATGGTTATGAGAAAATAACATGTGGCAATAAATATTTTGATTTATTAGTATAATAAATATATGGGGAAGGGTTCAAATACAAATTCTTATAAAACTAAAAAATGTAAGAAGGATTAAGATATTGTGTAACACCCGAAATTCTGTCAAAATAAAAGAAAAGTAATTTGAAGAAAAAAATTAAAAGAAGCCAAAGATGAGGGGTGTTTTGTGTAAAAGTACACAAAAGTCAATATTTTAATATAAAATGGGTATGGCCGCCCATTCTAACACCCTCAGCCTGCTGTTGTTCGAAAAAAGCAAAGAAGAAAAGAAGTTGAATGTTTCTCTCGGTTTCAAGGAGAAGAAGAGGCTGTTTTTGAACTTGGTAAATATTTTCTTGTATAATTGGCTCGGTTTTGTTGGGTTTTCAACCTTAAAACCGATTAATATGTGTTTATGTGTTTTGTTGTTTGCTTTTGCTTGTTTTAGGCGTTTGAACTCTTGTGCAAGCAGGTTCGGTGGAGTTTTACTTGTTTCCTGCACTAGGTGAGTTCTAGACCCCGATTTACATGTGTTTTAAACTAACTTTGGGGCTGAAAATGCATTTTTAGGATTTTCAAACTTGTACTTATGTACTCGTATGATTTTGTATGTTTATGCTTATGTTCTATGCTTGTTTATGTGTTATGGTTGCTTAGAATGATGAGTATAGGCTTAGAACATGTTAGTATGCAGTTTGGGGTTCGAATGTAAGTCTGAAATATACACAACAGGTGGTCATGCGCCCAAACAGGGCCCATGCGCCTGGGATTTTAACTTAGAAACGCCTAAGTACAAGCCATGCGCCCAAACAGGGACCATGTGCCTGGAAAATTGCCTAAGAAAAATTATAAGTGGGGCTCATGCGTCCTAATAGTACCCATGCGCCCAAGGTTTTGCCTGAAATTACTAAGTATAGACTCATGCGCCTAAATAGTGTCATGCGCCCAACCCTTTGTTCAGGCCCCTAAGTGCTAGTCCATGCGCCTGAACAGTTCATGCGCCCAGAATGTAAGCTACAATGCCTAAGTGTAGGATTCATGCGCCTGCATAGTGCCCATGAGCCTAAACACTTAGAAAAATTTTCTGGAATTTTAGGAAATCAGAATTTTAGGGTTTGACCCTGGTTTGACTTGGAGTTATTATCTGATTATTTTATTTATGTTTTAGGCTGTTCTTATGTTCCCTATTATATTATTATGTGGCTTTACGTGGAGTGAATTTATCCGTATCCGTAAAGTGTTATCTTTAAGAAAGTGGAAAGATTAATGAAAGTGGAACATAAAGAACATAAGAAAGTCTTGCAAGCAATTCACATGAGGTTCACAACCACTAGGTTGTTAGCTCAACTGTGTGCAGTTTAGCTAACCCGTTGGATGCACACAGGGTCAATCTTGGAGATTGAGGGGACCCTTGTTGCTGCCCCGGTACTGGAGTCTGCATCGTGCACCAGTTTGGGGTCTATTTGTAGGCCTCGGCCTAGTACCAGGTTTATGCGCATTAGTTGGGGGCAAAGCACATTGGTCTGGATTAAGTGAAAGATTAAAATAAAGGTTCGAATGAACGATGATGGAAATGGTAAAAAAAGATAATGGATGTTATCTTAACTATACGTATGGTGTGTGATCGTGTACAAAAGAAATGTATATTATTTTAAAAAGGTATTTATTTTAATGCTTTTAAACTGGAGCTCACTCAGTAACGCTGACTTTTATGCATTTTTAGTTGGCAGGTAATTTTGCTGAGGATGGCACTTGGGGAGGCTACTCGTCGGGGCTAGAATGGCATCCGTTCACGCTTAATAATATTGTTGTTTTGTAATGCAACTAACACGGTCTTTTGTAACTTATAACAATTAACGATGTATTGCTTAGCAACAGTATTTATTAATGAAGTGAATGGCTTTTGGTATTAATTCCGTTGCATTGGCTTGTTAACTATGAAATGTTTTTTATATATATATATTATGCTAGGATTGGCCAACTGTGAGGTTTTTGGGATCGGGGCCTTGCATATTGTCACATGTCCTTTTGATCAAAATTAGGTTAGGGGCAAATTTGATAATGTTTCCCTTCTTATGTTCCACCTTTTTTTTAAAACATTCATAACTTTTACATAAGACATTATTTTTTTTTTAAATTACACCATAAAAACAAGCATTTTTTTTTTAAACGATTATAGTGTTGATATAAAAAAATTAAAGTTTTTTAACTAATTGTGTAATTTCGTCAGATCATTGTGTAATCTTCTAAATTGATGAGGATTACACAATTATCTAATGAGGTACACACAATTAACTTGAAACATAAAAAAGTTTACATTTCTTATTATTGTGTTATTCGAAAATCATCATTTTAAGAAAAACAATGCATAACACAATAGTCAACATTAGACACAATAGTTAACACAATGACCAGTACTAGACTCGATGATTAGCAATAGACATAATGAGCTACTTGATGATGATTACACAATGACATGATTAGAATTACATAATGAACTGAAAGACGTAAAAATTACATTTTTAGCTTTGTGTTATTTGAAAATCATTATTTTGAAAAATACAATGCATAACACTATAGTCAACATTAGACACAATGGGTAACATAATGACCAACAGTACTAGACTCGATAATTAGCAATAAACACAGTGAGTTGCATGACGAAGATTACACAATGAACTGGAAAAAACGTAAAAAATACATTTTTAGCATTGTGTTATTTGAAAATCACCATTTTAAGAAACATAATAGTTAACATTAGACATAATGGGTAACATAATAATTAGCACTAAAATCGATGATTAACAATAGACACAATGAGCTAGTTGGTGAGGATTGTACAATGACCTGATTAAGATTACACAATGTAAGGCCCCGTTCCCGAAGACCTCATAGTTGGTCAATCATAGCATAAAACAATGCAGCGGAATTAATATCAAAAGCCATTCACTTCATTTAATAAATACTGTTGCTAAGCATTACATTGTTAATTGTTAATAGTTACAAAAGATCAAATTAATTGCATTACAAAACAACAATATTAGTATGCGTGAACGGATGCCAGTCTAGCCCCGACGAGTAGCCTCCCCGAGTGCTATCCTCAGCAAAATTACCTGCCAACTGAAAATACATAAAAGTCAGCATTGCTGAGTGAGCTCTAGTTTTAAAACGTTAAAATATCTTGAAAGATTTGTATATGAAAATACCCCTTTTTTAAAAAAAATATACGTTTCCTTCGTACGCGATCACACATCATACGTACAGTTAAGATAACATCCATTATCTTCTTTTTACCATTTCCATCATCGTTCATCCGAAACTTTATTTTAATCTTTCACTTAATCTGGACCAATGTGCTATGCGCCCGATATTGCGCACAAAACTGGTACTGGGCCTAGGTCTACAAATAGGCCCCAAACTGATGCACGAAGCTGACTCCAGTACCGGGGCAGCAACAAGGGTCCCCTCAATCTCAAAGATTGACCTTGTGTGCATCCAACAGGTTAGCTAAACCGCACACAGTTGAGCTAACAACCTAGTGGTTGTGAACCTCGAGTGAATTTGCTTGCAAGGCTTTCTTCAGTTCGTTATGTTCCACTTCTCATTATCATTAATCTTTCCACTTTACCACATAAAGTCACATAATAATATAATAAATAGGAACACAAGAACAGCCCAAAACATAAATAAAATAATCAAATAATAACATCAAGTCAAACCAGGGTCAAACCCTAAAATTCTAATTTCCCAAAATTCCAAAAAAATTTCTAAGTGTTTAGACGCATGGACACTATGCAGGCGCATGATCCCTACTTAGGCGCATTAACACTATATGGGCGCATGAATCTTACACTTAGGCATTTCAGCTCACTTCTGGGCGCATGAACTGTTTAGGCGCATGAGTCTACACTTATCAATTTCAGGCAAAACTTTGGGCACATGGGCACTATTGGGGCGCATGAGCCCCACTTATAATTTTTCTAAGGCAGTTTTCCAGGCGCATGGGCCCTGTTTGGGCGTATGACCACTTATTATGCATATTTCAGACTTACATTCGAACCCAAACTGCATACTAACATGTTCTAAGCTTATACCCAACATTCTAAGCAACCAAAACACAAACAAGCATAGAACATAAGCATAAACATACACAACATACGGGTATACATAAACGAGTTGTAAAACATTTTAATCCTGCATTTTCAGCCCCCAAAACAGTTTAAAACACATAGAAACCGGGGTCTAGAACTCACCTAGTGCAGCAAACAAGTAAAACTCCACCGAACCTACTTGCACACGAGTTCAAGCACCTAAACAAGCAAAAACAAGCACCAAAACACATAGAACACATATAAATCGGTTTTAAAGTGGAAAACCCAACAAAAACCGAGCCAAATATACAACCAACACTTACCTTGAAGATTTTCAGCCTCTTCTTCTCCAACAAATCGAGAGAAAGCAAAAATTCGACTTCTTTCTTCTTCTTTTCGGTCGAACAACAGCAACAGCAGGATGATATGGGCGGCCATACCCATATAAAGTGCATTTTTGACTTTTTGGTACTATTTACACAAAGCACCCCTCAACTTTTCCTTCTTTTTATTTTCTTCAAAATACTTTTCTTTTCTTTTTATTTTGACAGAGGTTTCGAGTGTTACAAGTCTACCCCCCTTAAAGAGGTTTCGTCCCCGAAACTTGTCACTCTTCGAATAACTGTGGGTAATGCTGTCTCATCTCTTCTTCAGTCTCCCACGTAGACTCGGAACCCTTCCAGTGTTTCCACTGCACCCGCACAAGTGGAACCACTTTATTCGTCAACCTCTTCTCCTTTTGATCGACGATTGCCACTGGTTGCTCTACATAGTTAAGTCCTTCATCCAATTCGATATCTTCCAGTGGTACAATCATGTCTTCGTCGGCTAGGCACCTTCTCAGATGAGATACATGGAATGTCGGATGAATTCCACTTAACTCCTCAGGCAATTCTAATCGATAGGCTACCTCCCCTACTCGTGCAACCATTCGAAAAGGCCCTACGTATCTCGAGCTCAGCTTGCCCTTCTTCTGGAACCGGATGATTCCTTTCCAAGGTGACATGACTCTATCACCCACGTTGAATTCAATCGGTCTATGCCTTTTGTCGGCATACGACTTTTGTCTATCCTTCGCCGCCTTCATAAAGGCTTTGATCTTTTCTAACTTCTCTGTCGTAGCCTCGATCACCCCATGCTTCCCAACTCTTTCTATCCAATGTCTCCCTAACATACGGGCATTCTACACCTCCTACCATATAGCATCTCGTATGGTGGCATACCAATGCTGGCATGATAGTTGTTGTTGTACGAGAACTCTGCTAACGGTAGGTGATCGTCCCAACTTCCTCCAAAGTCGATCACGCATGCTCGGAGAATATCCTCGAGTGTTTGAATTGTCCTCTCAGACTGACCATCTGTCTGAGGATGATAATCCATACTGATGTGTAGCCTTATCCCCATCGCATCGTGGAATCTCTACCAAAACTTTGATGTGAACCGGGTGTCGCGGTCCGACACAATAGACACCGGCACACCATGACGAGCTACAATCTCCTTAATGAATAGATCCGCCAGTCTCTCAAAGGAATACGTCTCGCGGATTGGTAGGAAGTGAGCACTCTTGGTCAGACGGTCGACTATCACCCATACTGTGTCGTGCCCCCTCGCAGTATGGGGTAGCTTCGTGATGAAGTCCATGGTGATGTGCTCCCACTTCCACTCTGGTATATCCAAGGGTTGGATCTTCCCATATGGCTTCTGATGTTCTGCCTTTACTTGCAAACAAGTAAGGCACTTACTCACATACTCCACTACATCGCCCTTCATACCCGGCCACAAGTAATATTTCTTCATGTCTCGATACATCTTGGTAGCACCAGGGTGAATGGAGTATCGAGTCTTATGAGCTTCGTCCATAATTCGCCCCCGTAGATCTCCATATAGGGGGATCCAAATCCGCCCGAAGCGGGTTCTAACTCCGTGGGTATTTTCTCCCAATTCCACGACTAGACCTCTCATCCTTTCAGCGTTAAGGCATTCTTCCTTCAATGCCTCATTCTGAAATTCCTTGACCTGTGTCATCATGTCAGAGGTCATCACCAACTGATACGCCTTCACCCGAATCGGCTCGGGTCTCTCTTTTCTGCTAAGGGCATCGACCACTATGTTGGCCTTGCCCGGGTGGTAATGGATCTCGCAGTCATAGTCCTTGATTAATTCTAACCACCTCCTCTGCCTCATATTGAGATCCTTTTGCTCAAAGAAATACTTTAGGCTCTTGTGGTCCGTGAAGATTATGCATTTTGCCCCGTACAGGTAGTGCCTCCAAATCTTTAAGGCAAAGACCACAGCTGCGAGCTCCAAATCATGCGTGGGATAATTGACCTTGTGGGTTTTTAGTTGTCGGGATGCGTAGGCTATTACTCTCCCACGTTGCATTAACACACAACCCAGTCCTGAATAGGAGGCATCTGAATACACCACTAAGTCTTCACTCCCTTCGGGTAATGTCAAAACAGGAGCTTGAGTTAATCTTGCCTTTAACTCCTCAAACGCGTCTTCCTGTTCTCGACACCACACAAACTTCACCTCCTTGTGCATCAATTTGGTCAAAGGTGAGGCTATCTTGGAAAAGTCCTGGATAAATCTTCTGTAGTTACCCGCCAAACCCAAGAAACTGCGAATCTCGGATGGCGTCTTTGGAGACTCCCATTGCATCACCGCCTCAACCTTTTCCGGGTCCACCATGATTCATTCAAGATTCACCACGTGACCCAAAAATTGAACTTCGCACAACCAAAAAGCACACTTAGAGAATTTTGCATATAGCTTCTCCCTTCTAAGTGTTTCCAGCACTTCGCGTATGTGGTCGGCATGTTCTTCTTCGCTCCTTGATTAAATCAGGATATCATCAATAAACACAATCACTGACGTATCCAACATTGGCCGACACACTCGGTTCATCAAATCCATAAAGGCAGCTGGCGCGTTAGTCAGACCAAAAGACATAACGAGGAACTCGTAGTGTCCATAACACGTTCGAAAAGCTGTCTTAGGGATATCCTGCTCCTTAACCTTCAACTAATGGTAACTAGATCGAAGATCTATCCTTGAGAACCAACTGGCACCTTGGAGATGGTCAAAAAAGTCATCTATTCTGTGCAGGGGAGATCGGTTCTTCACCGTTAACTTGTTTAACTCCCGGTAGTCGATACACATTCTCATACTACCGTCTTTCTTCTTGACAAACAGGACCGGAGCACCCCAGGGAGAGATGCTCGGTCAAATAAATCCCTTGTCCATCAACTCCGGTAATTGAACCATCAACTCCTTTATCTCCGTCGGAGCCAATCGATACGGTGCCTTGGCAACTGGTTGAGCACCGGGTATCAGATCAATCTGAAACTCGATCTCACGATCCGATGGCACACCTGGTAAATCTTCTGGGAATACATCTGGGAAGTCACGTACAACTGGCACTTCAGATAGTTGTGGTATTGACGTGTCCACATCCTTTACGTATGCTAGGTAGGCATTACAACCGCGTCTCATGCACTTCTCTACCACCGCCATCAAGATCACCTTAGGAACTGTCATAACGCGGTCACCGTGAACCGTCACCGAACTTCCATCGGGCGCAGTTAATCAAATCATCTTCTTGCGACACACGATGTTTGCCTCATAGGTTGCTAACTAGTCCATCCCTGGTACTACATCGAATCCTCCTAGGGGCATCACATATAGTTTAGCAGCAAACCTATGGCCTTCTAACTCTATGTCGCAATCCTCAATCATATTAGAAATTCTGGTTGACTCACCAATAGCAGTTTCTACATCAAACGGTTCGTCAATATTCCTACTACTAACAGGCAACTTAACACAGAAAGCAGCATAAATGAAACTCCTACTAGCACCAGAATCAAATAATACAGAGGCATAAGTTTGGTTTACTAAAAACATACCTGATATATGACCATTATAAAATTAGAGGTCCTAAGAAAAGGGTGGAACTTGAAAATATGTTAAAACTAAAATACTCCTGGCCTATCATTTAAAGTTTCAACTATTTACCATTATGCCCCTGGATTTTCTTAGTACTTGGATGTAAGATCTAATGGATAATAATCATTCTCATACCTTTTAGTTTTTTTCTCCCTTTTTACAATAACCCCCACCCTAATATATGACCATTATAAAATTAAAGGTCCTAAGAAAATAGGCGTCTAAAGCATTTGCTTTAGGGCTTAGCCAATTGGGTCGCTCTAGATCCACGTGCAAAGCAACTCCTTGCCTCTTTTATCCAAGCTGACATTTTCTTTGACGATCTCCATCGCAAGTCCATTTATTTTAACTAAAGTACAAAAAAAAACGTCCTTTAGATATATAACAAGTGGCATGGTTCGTCATATATCTTCAATAATTTTACCAAACATCATTTATGTAAGTTGTTTATAACAAAAATTAGGTCCTTTAACCCGAAGAAGATTAGAAAATTCAATTAGCTTTATAAAAATTGACAAATTTACCCTTCCATTTAAAAGTAAAATAAATTATAAACCCCCTTACCCCTGCTTCATCATCTTCATCTCCAACCCGCTTTATTTTACCATCGATTAATCCATTACAACCACGATGCTTACACAATAATCTGATAATTTGCACTTTTGTACTTATATTCCTAGTTTCATAACTTACTTCTATGAAGGATTTTAATTTAATTTATTCTAGTATATTTAAATTATCATATTAATTTTGTTTAGTTCATAATTTTTATCCTTATAAACAAATTTCATAAAATTAAATTATAAAACTTAAAATCTTACGTTATTGAATGAAACAAGAAACACTGAGAGAAGGGGTAGCGGTTTTGTCAAGTCAATTTTAATTAGCAATACTCTTTGTCATTAGATCGCAACTAGGATAGTCTGGCAGAGTTCTTGCAGGAAGTAAGAGGTGACGATGACAAAAGGGTAAATTTGTCATTTAGCACCTTATTCAATAGAAAATCTTATGGGTTAGGTAAATGACCTAACATGTTACAAACCGTATACATAAAGGACGCCTAGCGTATTTCTTGAAGATAGATGATGAAATCTAATAAATGTCATATAGCTAAAGGACATTTTTTGTACTTTAGTCTTCTACTTTTCTAGGTTACGAACCAAGTATAACGTTGCCTCCAATCTCAATCACACTAATCACCCCTCAAACAAAATTGCCTACAACTACTCTTTCTTTTTCAGATTAATAAAGATCTTAAGTAAGGTCACGCAAAACCATAAAGGTTCATTAATCTTCATCTACACAGGCTACTTTAGATCACCACTTGGTTATTCTTCGACACACCCAAGACATTCTTGATCACTTTCACATTGATTAGATCAAACTTAATCACAGAGATAAACCTCATATATATATATATATATATATATATATATATATATATATATAATGTGTGTGTGTGTGTGTGTGTGTGTGTGTGTGTGTGTGTATGTATGTATAAAGAATGATATTACGGTTATTCATAGTAACTAATGAACCTTAATATGTCATAAACTGGTACGATTACAAAGATAATGTAACCTAGGTAGCTATGTGATTGGTCATTGTATGTTGCATTTGGTGGGTGTTAATTTGCATATTGGAGACTCTTAAAAAGTCAGGTGTAGCAGTTATTGCTATAGAAGTTACAACATGCATGTGGGATGGCAGGCCAATAGTTGAAGAAAGGGGCCCAATAGCTAAATAAACGTATCATCTACATAGTGGACAAGTGGAGTTGGATTGAAGCCAGTGGTGAATACAATCTTTATGGAACACATGCTTGCACGATGGCACGTTGATCACTCTTCACTTATTTCAAATTTACCAAGACAAATGCAACACCTGCATATAACATAAAACAATATAATCAAGACCAATGTAACTACTACATGTGGTTCATTCTAAGAATCATAAAATTGATATTAGTTAGGTTGGTTGGTTAAAAAGCCCTAAATGTCTCGTAATTATTGTTTCTAATGTTTAGTTTCTTGCTAATCAATATTTCACTTTTAATTGATTAAACTATAACAAATCAAAAGATTTTGGATCCCTCTCTTAATAGTAAATTGAGACGAAAGCCACTAGCTATTTTATATAACATAAGATAAATTAGTTACGTAATTAAAAACAATTAATTGGTGATCCATAATGTATATGCTAATCAATCCAACAAATATAGATACTTCCAAACAAATATTATGTAGTTTTTTTTCTTTAAATGATGTATAGGATGGTGACAAATAGCATATATGCCATTGTGCTATATTGAATACAAATGACACTCATTTTAGATTCTACTTTCTTTATCATCATAATCATGTGGACACTTTTGAGAAAAGGAAATGCTATTAATTATAATCTCATTTAACAAAAGAATAAGGTATGGGTAACAAGTATTTGACGTAGAATAAATATATCATTAGTTAATCATTGTGTTTTGGCATGTTTGATTGGTTTGGTAGCGGGGTTTAACATGTGCATGTGAACCTAGCCCATTGACGCATGTTTGTCCTAGGCAAACAAATAGTTGACTTGAGTCGGGGAGACTCTGACTCGAGGTCAAAGACATTACTAGAACAGGTCGGTTTGGTTTGCTCGGGTGGGAAAAACTCGGGGGTTACATGCTCAATTCTAAGGCATAGTGGATCTGGTAATGTGTTCCAGGGTTACAGTATATTCAATAAGCTCATGGACTATTTTTTACTGTTCTAGGAAGCTTGTCAAGGTGAGTCTACTTGTCCTTTTTTTTTACTTAGTGTTTTGGGGTTTATCTGAGCTGTGTTAATAGTTGTGTAAAATGTTTTGATGTGTGGTTATAAGTTAAATTGTCCCTTGTGAGTTAGCATACCATAGCTTAGGTATGTCCCGCATTGGTCACTATTAGTCATAGGTAATCATTAAGGTGAATGGATAGCCTCACTCTTAGGTTGTGGTACCTTGTCTTGTGGCACTAATAGTTGTGGTCCTATGGGATTGGGCGGGTGAGCTGATGAGTCTGGAAGGATTGCTGATGCACCTGACCTTGTGTGTTGTCGACGTGTCAGGAATCGGTCGGTTGGGGTGCCTTTAACCTACTCGTAGTCATTTTTGTAAAATCTGGAGTGGCATATATGTTATGCAGACTCTAGTCAACGATGTGTCATTGCTTAGTGAGATTTGATTTGCTAAACAATTTACTTGCACACATCGTTATGTTATGTTGGTTGTCTGTTCAGGAGTCATTAGTTATGACTCACCAACAATGTGTTTGTTGATGTGTTTTAGCTCGTAATGCAAGTTATGTAGTAAGTGTTAGAAGACACTAGCTAAGTTAAAGAAACTTGGCAGTTAGAGTTGTATAACATATTCATATAGAAGATAGAGACTGGGTTAAAATGATTTGGGGCATATGTATATTTTGTGTTTGAGGATTATGACACAATGATGCGTGGATTATGCTTGTACTGTTAAAAGTTTTATTTCAGTCTAGATTTGGGTATTGAATGATAAGTCTTTTATTGTATATTATTATTGTTATGTATGTGATATAACAGGTTGTGTCCGTGGTTTAGATGTGACATATGACCTTTGATGTGTACAATTTTTGTAACTTTAAATATATCATTAACACGTAATTTTATGTTTCCATGCAATTTTAATATCAAGATTTTCCAATGCTCGTCCGGTTCACAAATACATATACGACATCTTTCTTGACGTTTATTTTCACAAGAATATAATATACATTAAACTTCAAATATATCGGTTCTACATGTTTATTTTTATCTATGTTTTTTATACAAAATTTATTTAAGATCAAACATGTTGGTTCTATATGTTTATTTTTTTCTATGTTTTTATATATAATATATTTAAGATTGAACATTTGAGGAGCTTGAGTAAGGTTAATTTAAATTTACGAAGGACAAAAATGCATAAATGGTCCCTATGTGTGACAACCTCAATTTTTGGGTTCGGTAAATTTTTTTTCTAGAAACTAATATGGACCACACTATATTGTACTTGATCGTGAAATGAGAGTCCATGAAATGAGCCTTATATTAGGCTTAGGCCTACACATACGCACACACCTCTTAATGGACATTTGCCCATCTCATTCCTAATGGACATTGGGCTACCAAACTTAATGGGCTTCGATCAACAAAACCTTAACAGACCATTGGACCACTATGTTATTATGTGTTATGACTTACCGACGTTAATGGGCCTTAGGCCCGATACCTTAATGGACCTATGTACTACTTGGACTTTATTGCGACATGGCCCACAAACTAATATAAACTTTGATCCTTATGTAATAATTAGATATAAGAAGCTCATCAATAATAAAATCTAAAAATTTCAGTCTTTGCCCAATAAGCAAAATAAATAAACTTTCTGTAAGTTTCGACGTATCAATCCTTCACTAAGTTGAATTGTATATATCTAAATACATGAAAAGTTAATATGACAAAATTAATATGCAAATAAATAAATATACTGAAAAAATAAATAGATGTTATAAACTCCAATTTAAAGAAATATAAAGATATGAACTTTTATATAAATAATAATACTTTCATAAAACAACTAATACATATTAAAAATTAAAATGTTACTTACATATTAATTAATCAACTAATAGCTAATAAATCTAATGAGCGGCCAAATCAAAGATATGTAATGAAATTAACTAATCTTGAATTTTAAAAAAATCTAACCACGTTATCATATAAAATCTATAATGAGACAAAAACTAATATTCATGCATCCACACATATATACAAATACATGACATATATACACATAGATACATGCAATCATCTAATTTTAATTAACTACAAACATAAACCCATACATATGACATCATGCATATACCCTCACACCATATGTATATTAAATATAATACCATGAATGCATTCACATGCATGCCCCGTTACATCACATGCATACCCTGCAGGACAGTTGAAGGGTGGTTAATGCAACAGTTCATAATATTTGGAGAGTGTTAGAACACTTAACATATCAAACAGGGAATTGGTCTTTATGATGAAACAAAGAACACAAGTAAAAAACAAGCACAAGACAAGATAATATATGGTTTTTATAAATGTTGTATATTGCTCTCAAGTTCTTACAAGTGTTATAAAGCTTATCTTAAGATACAAGTGCTTGAGATACTTTATACTACATCCTACAGTCGGCCATACTTTGAAGGCCAGCTGAAAACACTAATCTAGACAACAGGATCAATATAGAGTCAAAAGACATATTACCTTTTGACTAGTGACTATGACATGCCATAGCTCACATCCTTATCCAATACAAAAAGGATAAAAGTACATAGTTAGAAAGTTATAAACTTGACACCTTAATCTACAGTTGACAAAAGCATGGACTTTTCACCAACTCATTCTAGTTGGTGAGTCTTCAGAGATGAGTAGGTTATGCTCTTAAGAAATAACCACCCCAGGCTTGAGAACAATATACTCATGCTCAGTAAAAAGCATGTTATGTCTCTGATCACAAAATTGGGATACACTTAAAAGATTGTACCCAAGCTCCTTAACAAAATTTACCTTTACAATGTTGAGCTTACTATTTGTGACCCTACCCCTTCTAGTAATGTAACCACATGATTCTAAAAGTTTTGAAGCAAAAGACCCATTGCCTGTCATGTGCCTGGAATAGCCACTGTTAATGATCCATACATTCCCTTTGGTCTTTAGCTGTTCCTACATATAAAGAGATGGTTGGTTACATTTAAAAACCTAAGCCTTATTGGTCTTGGGCTTGTCAAGGTGAACTAAATATAATGCAACAGTAACTGATCCTATATTCAAGCTCTGAGGATCATTTGTCGTTGTTGATGACGAACTTTCAATCACATGGCATTCCTTCATCTTCCACACCATCTTTAGAAGACTAGACTTGGCCTTCAATACTTCGAAGTTTTGATGACTTTGGATGTTTTGGAGACTAGACCTTCAGAAGCTTTTGCATCCACTACAGCAGACTTCAGTGCTTCAGGAGCATTCCTTTCTTCTAAGACCAAATTTTCTTTCGAAGGTAAGTTTTCACTTATCTTCTTCTTCACTTTAGAGCTTCTGGAAGGAAGATATTTTCCTTCTGAAGCTATCTTCTTCTTCTTCCTCTTAAAAATTTTCTTTTTGGTCATATAGATAGTACTTTTGGGATTGTAAATGCAATCCTTGGCAAAGTGAGAAGTACTACCATACATGATGCATTCAGTTGGCATGCTTCTGAGAGTCTTATTCTGAATAGGAGGCTGGGCTTGATCACTTTCCACTTACTTCTTCATCTTCTTAGATGATGTAGCAGGCTTCTTAGGGGTGAGGCTTGCTTTTGAAACTGGATGGTTTAGGTTGTACAGTAGTGGTGCATATTTGATCAGCCTTCTTCTCCTTACCAGGATGATTTGGACATGAACTAGGACTCCTGGTACTAGAGTCCATTGTTGAGTCTTCGGTCTTTACCACTTCAAATCTAGCAGAAATGAAAACTTGCTTTTGCTTGGAGTTAAAAGTGGCCTTGATTTCTTGGGCTTTCTTTGATTTTCTTTTAGCAGCCCTTATCAAGTTATTCCTTGCAGACTTGATCATCCCTGGTTCCTTTTTCTCTCTAGGAGAATAGTGACTCTTCTTAGGATAACCCTTATCACTCACTTCAATTTCATCCTTCACTATCTCCTCTACATCTTCATCCTTCTCTTGGATAGAATCAATAGGTGGCAACATATCTTGATAAGTTTCATACCTTGGAGATCTAATAGATAGGAGTGTGTGAGGAGGAGCTATCTCACTTGACCCTAGTCCCTGCCTATTCTGATAACAAATCATTGCATGCAAGGATGGGGATATTATGTTCTTGAAGGTTTACTCTTCAAGAACACATTTTTCTACCTTGGCTTTGCTGATCACAAGCTCAGCCTGGCATTCAGTTAACTTGGTTATGAGATCTTTGATTTGAGTCTTGTAGTTTGTATGCTCATGCTTAAGAGTAGAAATGGTTTTTCAATTTTAAGTTTATAATCATTTTTTGCTCTTTTAAAATCAGCTTTTAAAATGTTTAAGGACTCAATATCATATCTTACTTTCAAGTTATAGGACCTGTACATTTAACTTTAGTAATGCATTCAGGAGTACAAAGATGTTCTAATACCTTGGCTTCTTCATGATCAGCCATCAGTGCTTGGTTTGGAGAAGCATCTTCTACCTGAAAGCTCCAGTCAAAACCTCCTTCTTTAACAGCAACAGCAGCATGTTGTTTTGGTTGGCTTGGCTTCTTAGTTCTGAGAGCTGTATTAGTGTAGTTTGGTATGGGTTGTGCTTGGCCATCATTTGTCCTTGGTGCCTTGCACTCTCAGTGTCCTATTTGGTTACAGTTGTAACACATCACCTTGCTTTTATCCAGGCCAAACTTTCCACCGGCCATATTGCTTAGGAGCTTCCTTCCTGTCCTTTTGTAGAACTTCTTGGCTCTATGAGCGAGGAGAGGCATCTGCTGGACTATCTCCATGTACTCCAGGTCATCTGGATGGATGCAGTCCAAGTCTTCAAGAGTGAAGAGAAAGTTTCCATAGCTTTCATCAGCAGACACAAAGGCTTGAACAGAGCTTGTCTCTTGGAATGGACTTCCTTGGATGTAGCTCTCCCTTAGTGTCTCAGGGAAGGTGATGAAAGGACCCTTTGTGAGTTATCAGGAAAGTAGATAAGATGATGTTGTGGTTCTTTGCTATCCCTTTCAACCACATGAAGGGCTAAACTCTGCCGATTGTTAGAAGAGTTGCTTGATGGATTTTGCAAGTTAATCTCCATCTGGTAACCACTAAGGATACCATACAGTTCTATGAGAGTAAGAGTAGAGAGGTTCTCGGTTCTCTTGATGGCCACATAGTAGTGAGTCCATTATCTAGGAAGAGAGAACATGAACTTCCTCACTATGTCCATATTCTCAAGCTTGACTCCAACATCCATTAGAGTATCCACAATCTCAACATACATGAAGTATTGTTAAGTCATGGTTTCACCTATCTTGTTGGTGAAGTTCTCAAACTACTGCTTCATAATGTCTTTCTTATTTTCCTTGGCTTCCTCAGACCCCTCATACATGAGCTTAAGTGCATCCCAAATCTGCTTAGCAGTTTTGCACTTCTTGAAGCCTCTGTATATGGAGTTTGGAAGAGCAGCTTGGAGAGCGGTCATGGCTTTCTGATCTACATCTATTTTCTTCCAGTCTTCTTAGAGTAGTCATCCATTTCCTTTGGAATCCTCCCACCTCCAGTAGTGGATGAAGAGGTGCTTGGGATGTGAGGTCCTTTAACAATAGATCTCCACATCCTGTTGTCTTGAGACTTGATGAACCCTTCCATACGTTGGCACCAAGTATCAAGGTCATCAGAAGTGATCGGTGGAGACTTTGACATGGTACCAGTTTCCATATCAGCCTTAGAGATAGCTACCATTTGAGCTGGTAAGTGTTTCTGTGAAACTGAAGAGATCTAAGATGGTGAGATCTTACAATCAAGAGCCTGAAATGCTCTGATACCAATTGCAGGACCATTGAAGCATGGTCAATGCAACAGTTTCACAATGTTTAGAGAGTGTTAGAACACTTAACAGATCAAATAGGAAATCGGTCTTTATGATGAAGCAAAGAACACAAGTAAAAAACAAGCACAAGAACAAGATAATATATGGTTTTTATGAATGTTGTATATTGCTCTCAAGTTCTTACAAGTGTTACAAAGCTTATCTTAAGATACAAGTGCTTGAGATACTTTATACTACATCCTACAGCCGGCCATACTTTGAAGGCCAGCTGGAAATACTAATCTAGACAACAAGATCAATGTAGAGTCAAAAGGCAGATTGCCTTTTGACTAGTGACTATGGCATACCATAGCTCACATCCTTATCTAATATAAAAAGGATAAAGTACATAGTTGGAAAGTTATAGACTTAACACCTTAATCTACAGTTGACAAAAGCATGGACTTTTCACCAACTCATGCTAGTTGGTGAGCCTTCAGAGATGGTAGCGGAAAGGTGTTTCAACTTTTGTCAAAAGTAAGTCAGAGAAGACATGCATTCTCTCTCTTCAGAAGAAATCAGTCTTGGCTTTGAAAGACTTTGTCTTTGAAGTTTCAGCAGACTTCATCTTTGGCTTCAGAAGAATTCGCCTTTTGGCTTCGGAAGATTTGATACTTAATATAATTCACTGAGTTATATCAAATCCACCAAAGTACTTTCCTAGTACTTCATATATGCATGCTGAGAGCTCTTTGGTTACATCAGTCTCTAAGTGTGATCCTTACATACCCACATACATCACATGCATATAAACATACATGAATGCGACACACACACACACATTATACATATATGCATACACTCATACGTATATACATATAAGTACTACACCACACACATCCACATGTGTGTATATGCATGCACACCTGACACACATACACACACCCTACACCTATACACACACAAACACACACACCCATTCACAATACACACACATACCTACCAAATCAAGTCTTACACTCTATTTGCAATTCATTAATATTTTATAAAAACTAACTTGGAATATAAAAAAAATTAAAAGTGACTAGTCTAATCACCTTAACTCTTCCCCAATTCTAATCTAACCTCCCATGCAAGATCAAATCTTGTTACGTAATCCTAAACACGTCTCTTAATCTCCAACCATAATCTTCCACAACTAAAACATATGGAGCCCACTCTTCCCCCTCCTTTCCCTCTAATCGGCCGACCCCCTTCACCACACCCGCCTCAATCTTCATTTTCAACTCAAAACTCACTCAAACACTCTCTAATCCTCTCCACTTATTCTGCTGCTCTCTTGCACTGAAAGAACACCAAGATTACAACCATATTGGAGCCTACACTTTGTCACAAAATACACATACATACACTTTATCAAACTTTCATATCTTATTTCTTCCATTTTAAAATTTGAACTAATCTGGGAAGCTATTTCTTATCATTCCAAGTGCCTATAGCAGCCCTCGAAATCCCCTCAACCATCTCTTACGTTAGTGACACAACAAACCCCATGATGCCTCTAACATCTTATGAACCTTTAAAAAACTTTAATTTTTAGTAATTATAAGATACAAAATCTTTCACTTATCCACGTTGAGCACAAACACCGTTATGGTAAAACGAGTGTACCCGAAAACCCGGTTTTCTCAAAAATGTAAAAAGATATGAAATAATTTTGAAATCATAATCTAAATGTTTTTGGAAGTTAATCATGACTAATATAAGTTAAATATAATTTTTTTTGATTTATGGATATGTATTTTACATTTTATAAAAAGTTTAAAAGCTTGGAAAAATATATATTTTGAGAAAATACAAAAATGAAGTTGGAGATTTAACTTAGTGAATGTTGGGGTTATTTAGATGTTATTTATCTATATAACTTATTGGGAAGGGAAAATTCTAATTAAAATGCTTAACATGTCAAAACCGAGACTTGACGGATGTTTAACGATACTAACCGGATAATTTAACGAAAATGATAAATAAATAAATTTTAGGAATCTAAAATTACAATAGTATAAGGATGATAATAAATGACTAAAATTTAATTTCATAAATTTTAGAATTTATTTTCATGGTAAAAAAAATACAAAATTTAAATATGCTAAGCTTATAAAAATTGATAAAAATGAGTTCTATTATCAAAATATATAACACTGTAGAACTTATACATTATTAAGTATATAAAAGTAATCTATGATCAAAGTCAACCCAAACCCAAAAACACGTCAAACCCAAACCGACAAGAACAATTTAGATTATGAAATTTTCTTGACTAATGAATTTATTGTGATAAGAATAAGTTAAAATCCAAATATTAACATTTATAGAGCTTACCTCTAGTTTATACAAAATTATCATCATTGAAATATAGATAAACTAATAATATAAAGAAAATTATAAAATTCCTAAAAAAAGAAAATTTTGATATATTACATTAGATTATAACCAATAAACATAATTCATGACTTAAAAAGTAATAAAACAAATTATTATTAAAATCTTATACCAAGCGTCCGAAACGCGGTCTAATACGCGCTTATAATACAAAAACCAACACATCAATTCTATAATCATAATATTAATATTCTATAGACTAATTTATATTCGGAATAAGTTATAAATAAAATATTAACACATATCAAGCTACCCATAACCTCCTAAGTAAGAAATTCCTATTTAATCAACATGAAAACATCTATTTCAAAAATAAACTTTTAAAACCAATAAAGGAATCCAAATAAGAAAAAGAGTTATATATTCTAGTATCATAACTCAATCAAAAATAATAAATTCCATCGTAACCAAATAAAGTACAAAATTCCAAACTTTTGGGTTAAAAGTGTTATTTTAGCAAAGTCTAGGGACAAAAATTGCCAATAACTAGAACCTTACTGATTTGAGACTAAAACACACTTATAAAAAATATTTTAATCCGATATTATAAAATATAGACTTATACTTAGTTAATACACAAGTTGATACTTCAAGAACTCAAGACATAAAGCACGAATTACACATGTGTAACAATAATCAACAAATCAAGTAAAGTAAACTTAACAGACATGGATTGGACTTAGATAAAAACTTAATGGGGTGTTAATTTATATAAAATAAACTTAGGAACCTTGTATCACACCCTCAAAATCCACATGCGGGGTTTTACCGCGAGGCGCGTGACATACCAGGATCTCAATCATTAGTTACTCAGAACGACTCCATATGCATAAACATTCAAATCAAAGTTTAACTTTAAAAACTGCGGAAGCGTTATATAAAGCAGAAAACCCAAAACAATGTAACATGAACCAAAATGAGCAAACACCCCAGGTATTATGCAAAACCAAAGCATAATGTTTAAACAACTCAACCAAAGACATTGTTTTCAAACATGCAGACAGTCCAATGATGCTGACCCGTGTAATGTGCTCCTAGGCAATGGCAACCTTAATCTGAGAATAGCATACTAAAAGAGTCAACACAACGGTTGGTGAGTTCAAGAGTTTGCGTTAATCATAAAACAGTAACAGTTGCAAAATATAAGAGGTGTATTGAAATAGATAGCTAGTCTATATTCATCAGTAATAATCATAGTGATTTCGTGATTGAAGCTGATTGTGTTACGTTTGTTGCCTCCTGCCACGACATACCAGGTCGTGACAATGTTCGTTAGGACAAAATTGCACCCGATTGACCTCGAGTCGCACAGGTGGGGTTCGTCAGACCCAGTAGTACTACCCAAGATTTCCCGCTAATCATCATTATTAACAATCCGAAAGTGTGAGGACTTTCATGGTATTCAGTACTATATCATACTATACACAACTCATATAAAGTAAGCGTTTGCAAAACCAGTATGCTATCTCCCCCAAAAGAGAGTATGTAAAAGAGTGGGGCATGAACTCACCTGATGCATGTAAGAAATTACTTAAGGCTTAACTTGACAAGAAAGAGTGGATAGACAACCCTCAGAGGTCACCTAGAACACATGAGTACATAAGTACGTGTATACAGAATCATAATGAAACCCTAAGTGCTCTACAAACCAAAGAACTCAAAGTTTTAGAAGACAAGACACATTTGACCCAGTTGACCCGTTTGACCCGTTGGTGACATTATAGGTGAAATTTCAGTCAAACAAGCATAACAGTACATCACACATGATTAACATACGAACTGATCACATATGACACTTCATTAATCACATGTACTAACTAGATCATCATACAGCCAGATATCATACAAGTCATGCGAATCTCAAATAATTATCATGCTCAACATAGCTACAACACAACCAATGCATGATACATAGAATCAAATCATGCACAACATGCCATGTGAAGCCACTCACGACTTCACACCCTAAACCCTGCCAATCCTACTAAGTAGGGGCCTCAGATTCGCACGCGTGTATGATGATCATCAACATACCATTTAACAGAGATCATATTCTCCAAAATGTTCAATCATGACCAACCACATCCCAAACAATAATCCTAACATCACCCATATGACCCATTACCATGAATTCCCACAAACAGGCCAAATCAGTTAACTGACCAACTAAACATTCATACAACTCAAACAACGCATTCAACCACATTATAAATCACTCATGAACATACTAGCATGCTCCCAAAGTCCCAAACATACTCAAATCCACATATCCAAGAATTTATGCAAATAAAGTTTCCCTTTTGGGAAAGCACATCCGAAAATCTATCAAACACCCAAGACATTCATGAATTCATCAATAATATACCAATTCAAGCTCATGATAGCATCTAGACACGATCAACAACATCCAATTACCATAATTCATCAACCCTCATAGCCAAAAGTTACTATCTTTAGTAAGATTGAACTACAACATTCATTCTTGAATTTCTAGCATTCATATCATCAATCTAACACCCAATTATCATCATAAACACATTAACAACATCAATTTATCATCAAATCATAGCATTCATGCAAATAAAGTTACTATTATTAGTAACCTATGAACAACGCATCAAAATCGAAGCTTTCTTGCACAATCAACGTAAACTAGCATCTATACAATGTAACTAACATCATAACATCAACAATCAACATGAATTCGACATCTAATTTCAGATTTCGAACACCAACTTTCGGCCAACATCAAAATCCATGAAAAACATGTAAAAATCTAACCTTTAAACGTGTAATGGCTTGTATTTGATGTTTCTAACGCGTTGTAATCCTTGAATCGATCCAAAACCGTGACTTTCTTGCTTGTTCTTGCTGAAATTCTAAGTGTATGTGTGTGTTTGACGTGTGTCGCGGCCGTAGGGGGTGTTTAGGGTTAGGATTTTTGATTTTGTGACTTAATTAATTATAATTACCCTTTTAACCCTTATAATTTGTATTTTTATAAAACTAAGCTTTTAACACTCTCTTAAGATGTTTTTTTTAACTAAAATAATAAACATATGAACTAATAGTAACAATTATATGTTTTATCTTTACTAATACAAAACATACGGATTAAATACACACGTTTCCACGTTACACGATAAAATTCACAATTAATATTTAAATCGCGTAAACACACATGCACAACAAAATAATCACATCATTAACTAAATTATTATCATTTAAACATTATTAATTATTATTAATTCACCAACGTTCAACGACAACTAGTGTGTGCTCACGACACGTGTATGCAAGACTTAACGAAACTAACGAAGTTTGGTAACGGAAAATTACCGGATGTCACACCTTGTTGGGCGGTAGCACTCTAGATCCCGAGCATTTTTCTCATGAACAACATTTAGGTAAGTCTTATGAACCTTATTTTTATATTAATATTTTAGGGTGAAATACATAATTTTTAAATTTTATTTTTTGGTGTAATTATACCTACTCTTGTCCCTGAATGAAGCAAAATCATTAATGCCATTAGGAGTCACATGATTTGTAAATAGTACTATTAGGGGAATCCCCCGTACACAAGGACCATTTATGCCAAGGAAACCCTCCATTGAGATTCAATAATCATTATGTCACATATTAGTGCAACTTAACCATGCATAGGAAGGCACATTTAAACCCAACATTCTAGTGGTAATGAGTTCTGGGATATTTTAGCACTAGGGCGGGTAAGTTCGGGTCATTATTGATTGTGATACATTCTCTAGTGTACCATTGTCATTATTATTATTGATTGTTATATTTTATTCATGAAAGATCAAGTGTCATGAATGTATAATCTTACCAACATTATATTGAAATATTTTGGGTGTGTATTCCACAAAAAAAATAATTGACAGGTGACTTATGGATAGAAGCGCATTAGTTGGACCACATATTATATACAATTTAAATAAAACATGTTATTAGGATTCTAGACGATTATTACTATGGGATAAATTATTATTGTTGTAATGCCACGTAGACATCTGACTTGGAAAATGTAACGCTTTTAAGATTGAATTATTATTTTCTGCTACATAAGTTGATATCAGTCAAATTATGATCACTCCCGGTCAATAGGGTGTGCCACCATGGTTTGACCAGATTACACATTTAGTCCTCAAAGTTTCAAAATTGCATAGTTGATCCAAACTTTTATGTATATATTGCAAGTTTAGTTTCCGGGGTTAAATCCGTTTAGTATTTAAAGTCAAAGTGAGGATAGTTATGTATTTTTACATTTGAAACCCTAAAAAAATGTCTTTAAAATTCCCAAAGCTAGAATGTTGACTTCATCACGTCAACTTCATCCCTAAACTTTGATTTTACATTGACCTGTTGTAGATTTTGACCCACTTTCGAAGACTTTAACATTTTCATTAAATTTTGATCTTTGGGTCAGTTTGGTCAGTTTCATAGGCTGCATAGTTGGTTCATTTGTATAGTGACAGTTCAAACAGTTTTATAGGCTGCAAATGACCCATTAAATTTGTATAATTTTCAGTAAATGACTGTTAATTACTCTTATTTCAGGGCTGCGGATGACACATACTATAATTATAACAATTAACTTGTATATCCATCTATTAATTTGTTGCACATGTTTTCATGTACTAATTTGTTTCATGTACTAATTTGCTATGGATAATGTGATTAAGGTTAATAAACTTGCATGATCATATACTGATTGGATGCATATACTAATTTGCTACATCATAGTGTTTATTAATTTATGCTACTGTAGCTTGTTACATTCCAACAAACCATATTTAAGGTCGTCCAGGCTCCAATATGCAAGCTTGTTGCATTCCAACCACATTTTTAATAGGTAGTGTAAGCTTGTCACATTCCATTCCAACAAGTTATACAAGAAGAAATTCATGTTTATAGTATTATAAAGTATTAATAAAATAAATAAGAGAAAACACATAATCACCCTCACTTTAACCTCAAAAATTACAGAGATCTAATGGGCTAGTTTATGTTTTTAAAATTCTAAAAATCAAACATGTAATCTGATAAAATCATATGGATCATATATTCAATTGAGAAAGGTTAAAGTCTCCTAAAACTAAAAAGTATAAGAAGTAATCTCAACCATCAATCTCTTTAATCAATGGTTAAGATCAATTTGTAGGGGAAAGTTTGTTAGAAATATATTTAAGAAATAGCTACTTTGGTTGACTTTTTGCAAATTTCCCATTTTTTAATAGTCCATAACTTTTATGTCACACCCCCAATGCACGGCGGTTGCCCGCGGGGCGTGATCATCATGGAATCATAGTCATTAATCGACCACTACATGGTTCGGTAAAACATACATTGCAATTAAGTTTAAAAATACATAATTGTTTTCAGAGTTAAGTTGCAGAAGCAAATGAACTAATGTATGTCGTTTTCAAAACTCGACAATTACAGAAATAGATGTCCAAAAGAGAATGGTCCTAAATGCGACGTGATCCATGTTAGCTTAACTTGATGCAATTATCAAATACCTGAGAAAACATGCACGAAAAATATGGTTTGTTGGAATGTAACAAATCATGTCTAAACGTTGATATAGTTTAGCATATGATAACGACAAATTTAGATTTTATACACCATCGTATTTTTATGATTATAAGAGAAGAACGATATAAATTTCAGAACTTTGAAACAATTTTGAGAGCTTGTATATTATTAGTTTAATAACTTGTATATTATTACACATTATTACTTATTACTAAAATTATTTTTATTTTATAAATAACTTTTATAATTACTTTAAATACTATTATTATTATTATTATTATTATTATTATTATTATTATTATTATTATTGTTATTATTATTAAATTCAATGAATTCATATGGATTAAAAAATTAAATTAAAATCCATCATAATATTACCATACTAACCCTATATGTATATTAAGGTAAATATAAAATTATTATTTTGATATCTTAAATTGCTTTATAAATAATATAGATAATATAGATATTCATTATTGCTTTCTATTTGTTATGCATAATGAATTGACTCGCGTGATGCGTAGATGCTACTGAGTCTCTTTTCCGACAAGCCTTAAATACTAACTATATTATTATTATTATTATTATTATGACTATGTAAGTATTTGGTAAATAGTATTTAGTTAATAATAAAATACTTAATTTAAATAGTAAAAATATAAATGAAAAATATAAATATAATATTGATTTAAATTATTATAAATAAAGTAATACTTAACATAGTGAATTTAATCATATGCATTTACTCATGTATTAATTAGAATAGCTTTATTAAATGAGGATAAACTAGAAACACTTGCATAAAACACTTAATCTATATGCTTAAATAGTTGTTATATGTGTCTTATAAAAATAAAAAATTACCAATCTACTCATAAGTTTTGCATTATATAGTACTAGAGACTAGAGATAACAAGTTTATATAACTATAAAGGACAATGACAAAATAAACATTGTATTATCTTCAACGCTATGAGTTTTAAGCGAAAGCATATTATTGTGAATTTCTAATTGTAAAACACAATGTAGATAATAAGTTTATATAATCTATAAAATAATGACAAAAATAACACAAAATGATTAAAAACGTAAAATACAATGATAAATACATATAACAAATGATTCAAAATATGTGACACAATAAACTGATATTTGACACAACAAACGTATAAGACACAACAAACGTATAAGACATAATGAGCTGATATGTTAGACACAATGATCAAGATACTCTTATTTTTAAAATAACAGAAAGACACGTATTAAATTCACAATTATTTTTAACTTTTTATATTAAACACTATTTTTAATATAAAGCTGGCCTGTTCTATTATCTTTCTATAAAGGAATAGCAAAATGAAGAAGGAAGTAAAAGTTCCCGCCACTGTGTACACATTTTGGCGCCCCCAAATTGTCACCATCGAAAGCTCCTGAGCTAGGGTTCCGTCGTAGCATCAAGCGGTGGTTATGGAGTCAGGTGCGCAAGTAGCCCTTCTTCTCAGCAACACCCTCAGCGCCGACGGTGAAGTTCGCCGTTCTGCCACTCGAGCGCTCGACGACATGTCTTTGAACCCCAATTTCCCCTTTGCTCTAATCTCCATCGCCATCGGTGAATATTTTCTCACTCTCATCTCCTGTTTTCTTTCTTCATTTCACTCCTCAACTTCACTTCAGCTCTGAGTTCATTTTTTATATTTATCTTCCTACCAACCTGCAGCTGTTCAATTGTGATAAAAGTAATTTGGTTTTATATATGGAAAGCAAATCGCTTAATTATGTTCCCTCAGTTCATGAAATACCCAACTTCGGATTCTTTTTTCTACAAACATATTTGAAGTATGCTTACGTAGTGTTTAATGTGGTTATTTGGAAAGTGGAAACCATTAATTACACAAAAATCTTTATCTTTTGGGAATAAGGAAAAAAAATGAAATTTTAGGATCCTATTTACAATTGCAGGTGGGGAGAATCAAGGTCAGAGTATTGCTGCCGCTACATATCTAAAGAATTTCACAAGGCGGAGTACAATTGATGGTGGGGCAGCTTCAGGAGTCAGCAAGGAGTTTAGAGACGTTATTGTGCGCTCCTTGCTGGAAGCACAACCTGCAATCTTGAAAGTGTTAATAGAAGCAGTATGTGTATTTGCTGTTATGATTGTCGAGATGTGGCCCTTTTGACCCGTTACTTTTGTATGGGTTGATTTTAGCTATGTTTTATCTCTAATGGGCAGTTGAGTAAATTAATAACAAAAAATAACCTTAAAAGAAAATGGGTCAAAAGTTGCTCAAAGTTTACTATCGTATTGCACAAAACCTTCCAAATTATTTTATTTGAAGAATTAGTTTATCACCAGACTTATATATTGTGTGATCATATTTGACACACCAACTATTTATAGATAAAACAATCCATAAAGTCAAAAAAGTTCCGGCACACGCACACTACTCAACGTGCATCCGCCTCCCCTTTTTGTAACCTCTACGATTATATTTTCACTTGGTTAGTTACTGAAACATTCTAGTGCAGTTTCGTCCTGTTGTTGATGCCGACTTTGTGAAGCGTAATTTGTGGCATGAACTGGTACCTGAGCTGAAGCTGGTAATTCAAGATAGTGATTTGGTTAATAAAGGTGGGAACTCTAGCTGGAAGACCATCAATGCCCTCACAGTTCTCCAGTCAGTTGTCAGGCCATTTCAGGTGCTCTTAACAAGTGATTATTACAGTTGTATTTTAAGTTTTTGATGCTTTTATTTGCAATAGCTTTTGATATCTTGTTAGGCCAGGATGTTAACAATGACTAATGGTTTAATTTGTGTGTTTGTGGCAGTACTTTTTGAATCCAAAAATACCAAAGGAGCCAGTTCCATCGCAACTGGAGCTAATCGCACAAGAGATTCTAGTGCCTATGATTTGTTTATTTCATCAGTTTGTTGAAGACCTTTGTATTCAAAATAAAGCTGAAATGGAAGCTGAGAAGTGCCTTCTTATAATGAACAAGTGTATCTATTATGCTGTAAGTATAAATGTTCTGGAGGTGATAGTTGTGATTACGTACCTTTGATGGCTGGGTAACAGGTCAATTATAAGTACGACTCGGGCCAGGTTGGCTTGCAGCTAATGTTTGTTTGTCCAAGTTTTGGTTTTTTCTTCCTTTAAATAATGAATATATTAAATATGATTACAAACCAATTTTCTGACACAATAAACCAAATCTTTGAGTAGAACGATTTTGGAGGTTGATGCATTAACAATAGATTTTACACATTTGAGACAAAACACAACCCAATTGTAAACATTCATAAGTAAATGAATCAAGATTGCCACCTCTACTGTGAATTGCTGCGATTACCAACCATAAAACAGCAGATTACTATGACAAAGAATTTTTGATACCTTTTAATGCTGCATTTTATAAATATCATAAAGAATTTTGTAATCAAAGTACAACCAAAGTTGATGCTGTGAAGAACCTTGTTATTATGTCCATGCTTATGCATTTTCTCATCAGAATATTTGTTGCAGGTGATGATCTGTGTTATATTACTATATAATCAGTAACACAAGCTAATGCTATGCATCTTATATTAATGGTTTTGTAGGTGAGATCGCATATGCCATGTGCATTGGGCCCTCTGCTCCCGTCCCTTTGCCATGATTTTATTCACATCCTCCACTCTTTAAAATTTCAAGCTGGTAGCTCTTCCGATGATGGGTACACACTAAGGTTGAAGACTGCAAAGAGAAGTTTACTCATTTTCTGTGCCCTTATCACTCGACATAGGAAGTTTTCTGATAAGTAATGCATAAACATTAGTCAAGTTTAATAAATTGTTAAACATGTTTATCCCTACTCATTTTGTTCCATATCATCTTACAGACTCATGCCAGGCATCATCAATTCTGTTGTGAAACTACTCAATCTTAAAACTGATTTCAGTGTAAGTTCTGATAAATATTGTTATGTTTTTATTAGGTGACGGAATGATGTGTTTTTATGGAGTATACGAATATGACATGTTAGCTTTCTGAAGCAGACATGCTCTCTTGTACTAAGTTTCTGCTTGTTTTTTAGATACAGGTAAAGCTGGAAATTTCAGCCATTACTTATGAACAAGTTGATTTGGGTTATTTTTATTTCTAATGGTTGACATGTGTAGTATAAATAATGAACTGAAAAGGAAATGGGTTGAAGGTCGCCCACAATGTATTTTTAGTGCATACAACCAAATAAATTGTTTTATTACAAAAGTAATAATAAGTTTTAATAATCATATTTAATAGATAAGTTCTTATTAAAAGATTGGACAATAGCTGTTTTGTGTTAACTTGATTCTCATGCCCTTTCTCGTTTCTCATACAAAAGTTATTTGTTTTCACCTGGTACCTGCTGGCCCTATCTGCCCAATTTTCCAATTTCTCATACTATATAGCCTGCTAGTCACAATTTGTGCCATATTGAATATACTATTTTGAGTTACAATGTTGCTCCATAGGGTCATATTTCAAACAGTCATGTTTTATGAAATCTTCCGCTTTATTGTTCTTTGACCATGTAATGTTATCGTTACTATTTAAATTTATGTTAGTCTTCAGCAATGTAGCTTGTTGATTTGATACATCTACAGAAGCTGGATAACTTGGCAGAGAGGATTGTGTCTTTAGCTTTTGATGTTATATCTCGACTCCTTGAAACAGGCCCAGTGAGTTTGGTTCACTGCCTCAGACAGTTAGATTGTGTTTTTTTTTTTTTTTTTTTTTTTTTTTTTTTTTTTTTATTATTTTTATTTTTATTATTATTAATTTTCCTGACATATGGCTGAAAACAGGGATGGAGACTTGTTTCACCACACTTCTCATCCTTGCTAGAGTCTGCAATATTTCCAGCAATAATAATGAATGAAAAGGTTTGATATACATGACATGGATACATTGGGCATTGCTTGGTGAATTGAGAACATAGTTATTGATTTCAAATAATGGTTTTTATTGAAACTGTGTTTGTATCAAAATACTGATTGCATTAAATATTATTGTCTACACTGAAGTAATTTTTTTCTTCGTTGGGGAACATTTGCTTGTAGGATGTTACAGAGTGGGAAGAAGATTCTGATGAGTACATAAGAAAGAACCTCCCTTCTGAATTTGTATGTATTTATTCTATTTCTGCAATTTGTAGATAGTTCATCTCTATTGGCTGTGTGGCAAGTCAAATTTTTTTTATTGTGTGTGTGGGAACATTATTAGTAATAAACAAAATTAAGTTCAAAAAGTATATACTACATATTTTTATTAATGTGTATGTGCATAACTGCATATATTATTTTACGTATTGATATTTTGTGAGAAAATATTTTGTATTATGTAATTATCCTTTCCCCGAATATCTCATTCGGTTGGATTGTATTTATACGGATATTGGATGGAATGAAATCATCAACAATTTCAACCACTAACATGGTATCGGAGCTAACCCTATCTCTCTACGAGTAATCCTTCACCATTGCCACCACAAGCTACGAGCTTGCCACCATCGCCAATTTCATTATTCTAATATTCCGGTGAACGTTCCATCACTCACAAGTCACAACCATGACGGTAAGAAACAGTCCGAAGCGTCTACTTCCAAGCTGAACACCCTTCACCCTATTTACATTGTTACAAACATCCAGAATAAAAGCTGGGTTTTCGATGGCACCAAAGTGCCTTACTCTTCATGAGTAAAACTCTTCCGGCTTCGTGCA
This sequence comes from Flaveria sonorensis, assembly GCA_025506505.1. Lineage (NCBI taxonomy): Eukaryota > Viridiplantae > Streptophyta > Magnoliopsida > Asterales > Asteraceae > Flaveria > Flaveria sonorensis. The sequence continues at coordinate 32,686,712 of CM046425.1, read as the reverse complement.
CGTGGGTATAAAGTCATGAAGCATATCAATGGCACAAAACTACCACCACAAATGGATCCTGATTGTGATTCGTGGATGGAAATTAATGCTATTGTTTTGCTATGGTTTTATGGTACCTTTTTTGACGACTTGTTCGCATAGTTGTTAATAGCGAATAGCGGTAAATAGCGACAAGCCACCTATATGCTATGTAGCGAATAGCGGTAAATAGCAACCGTTATTTCGTGTTTAGCGATTAAGTAGAATAATATGTAAGAATGTTTTACATTCAATAGATAAGCATGTTTAGCAATAAAGTAGTAGGAAGTCTAAGCAAAGACCCCCAAAATAGCTAAAATACTCGATTTCTAATCATCTAAATCTCATATATACCAAAAAAAAAATAAAAAATTCCGCTATGTGGTCGCTATTTACAAATAGCGAGGGAGGAGCGCCACGCTACATGGCGCGCTATAGCGGTCGCTATAGCCGCTATTGACAACAGGGCTTGTTCGTGTTCTTGAACCCGAGTCAACTGCTCTGGAAGCCTGGTCACGCATCAAAGGGATCTTTCTGACTAACAAAGGCTCTCGGGCACATCATTCAACTATTAACACTTTTCACATCACATGTTTGGTTTAAATTGATGATATATTTTAATAAAAGATGAATTGTGTGGCAGGAAGAAATTTCCGGATGGAGAGAGGACTTGTTCACTCCAAGAAAAAGTGCATTGAACTTGCTTGGTGTTATTGCGATATCAAAGGTCACTTGTATTGTTGTTATTTTCATTATAACTGCTACTATTAATATTATTACTACTGTTATTGCTGTTACAGTTTTTGTATTATTATTTCTTCATATCCAAATTTATGAAATGTTTAAACTCATATTTGCAGGGGCCTCCTGTGGTAGGTTCAGTCACATCCAAGCGTAAAAAAGGTGAAAAGAACAAACAAAAAGGTCGCAGTTGTATGGGGGAGTTGTTGGTGCTCCCGTTTTTGTCCAAGTTTCCTATTCCATCTGATGTAAATACATCAGTAACCAACATGACTATAACTGAGTAAGTACACAAGTCTTTCACTAATTAGCTGTAATTGTACATGTCAAAAGCTATCAGTTTTATACTGAAAAAAGACTAGGGTAGTTTTTTAATGAACAATTCGTGTTAGATAATCATGCCCAGCTTTCCTACAACTTCTAGTGCAGGATGAGCGAATATTGCGAACACAATTGGGTGGTGGTGACATCAGTTTTTTTCCTCATCTTTACTATTTTGTTGCTGATCTTTAGTTGTTTTTAAAATGTTAATTAGAAATTAAGTTAATATGTTCCCAAGGACGCATAGTACAAATTAAACATGGTATCTAACATATGTTTTGTTATTACTTATTAATGATATCATCAAATTGACAGGATAAATTCGAATGACTAGTAGGACAAATGATGTCACATAGTTATCTAGCGCAGTTTTTAGCAAGATGGTCATATTAAATTACTAATTTAGTTTAAAGGTGTTATAATATGCAATAATCTTTGGCGTTCATTATATTGACCTACTTGTGATGGATTCAATTCATGATACAATTCTAGGGACATGGTTTTTAGTTTTTGGTAACCACTATGTTGCAAGAATATGAGTGCATGCTATGTGGTCCGCAAGTTTATTTAGTGAATTTAGGCGTTATTGAAATTAGTAGAAACAACTGATGCTTTCCATTCTATTCTTAACAATAAATACAAGATTACTTTTACCAGAGTACACCTAATTGTGAGCTAATCTAGATTACCAAGATAAATACAGAGTAAATACAATATAAATAATGCAACAAATCTAAAACAAGTATAAGACTTATCCGGTTAATAGTCACGTCTTAAAAATAAAAAGAATAAAAACAAAAAAACCATACCGTTCCAAATAATGATCCATTAGTTTAAAGCATATATCATAATCAAGTTTTCTGATCTTTGGGACTTTTCATTTATTCAAAGTGATTTGCAATACTGTTTTAGAGAGTACATCGATCTGTGTATCTTGGTTCTAAAAAGCGGAAGGTGCTTCGAGGCATCTAGGCATCAAAATCCGAGGCGTAGGGCGAGAGCCTCACGTACACGAGGCACTGCTCTATCTACAACCAAATAATCCTTATGTACAACCAAAAGTCATATTTGTTGGATCTCTTACATACATACATATTGGCTGTTTTTATCATGTAAAACATTCATAATCTCTTCAACCATATGGTTGTTTTTACATTTCAGCCTCCTACAAACCCAATCTTGCCCAATGTTGGCTGATTTTGACCCAGATGCATGAGGCGCCATCTCAAGGCCCTAAGGCGTTTTCCTGATCGCAGCTAGTGCCTCACACCTCAGGCGATATTTTAAAAACTAAGCTCTGTATAACTGACAAACAACTGGTTAACGGTGTGCAACTTATACTTATGTGAAGTAGAAGTTGCGCAATAGTACATATAGGCGATAAACTGTTAAAATGATTGTTTCATTACTTGTATAAAGATATGTTCTCTGAAGTTTGAAATGGAGAATCATTATTAAGATATGATGAGAAGTCAGGAACAGTTTAGTATTGAAAGGGAATAGTATGGTTTTATTTTGTTCTTTCAGGAAATATGGTCTACTCTGCCCCTCTATCCCTTAAGTACCAGCTTTCATTGTTTTTCATATGATCTTGTTTTTATCATTTACAACTAATTCAGATAGGACAGCTTTTTCATCATTTAAGTTGTACTGGACGATAGTCCTGTACCCTCTTCGGTATATGGATCTGACAAGGCACTATGCACAACCACAACCACAACCACAACCAATGCAAGACACACAAATATTAAAAAAAATTGAACCGTATTGTTTGGTATAATATTCGTGACTGCTTACAAGGTAATTTTCAAGGTTCCATTGCACCTATTTATATTATTATGGCTTCTTTTAACTTCGTAGTTATTGTCTTTGACAGTTATTATGGCGTTTTAATGGCATATGGCAGCCTAATAGATGTAAGAATGTCTCGTCAATGCTGTTAGTATATAATTTTACTAAACAAACAACATACCCAAAAATCTCACTTTTAGTATATACTATTCTCAAGAAAGTTAATTGGTAGGCATCACAATACTTTTCATGACCACCAAAACCTTTTAATGCAACTACCTTGAAATTTCATACCTAACATTTTTACTCAGTTTCTGACAGAGCAGAAACCTGCATATACAAGTATGCTTATTCGGTCACGGGTTCTATCTTTATACGATGCATCTTTTTGTCATCCTTATTTGGTTGCTTCTGCCAACTGGATACTCGGAGAGCTTGTTTCCTGTATTCCTCAAGTGAGTAGTATATTTATTTGTTGTTTCAATGTGATTTAGTTGTGTCTCTATTACTACCCGTGGCACCTTAGATCTTAGACATATTTATGATGTTATTATTTTCAGGAGATGAGTTCTGACGTTTATTCATTCTTGTTAAAAGCCTTGGTAATGGAAGACACAGATATTTCATGTTACCCCGTACGAGTATCTGCAGCTGGCGCGATTGCTCAACTTGTTGAGGTGTGCAATTAAGATTCTTACCCTGATGTTTGTGATAATAGAATGATTAATTATTTTGGGTATCATGCAGAATGACTTTTATCCACCTGAATGGTTACCGATTCTTCTAGTTGTAGTTGAGAGAATTACAAGAGACAATGACGACGAGACCTCCATTATGTTTGAGCTCCTTAAAACATTGGTCGAGGCTGGTGCTGATGCTGTTGCCCCTCATATCCCACATATCATATCACTATTGGCTCAACATATTTTAAAACATATTCCTCTTATTCCGGAGCCATGGCCGCAAGTAAGCCTACTATTAACCATCCTTCTGAAATTTTATAGTCATGGTCTCATGGAAAACTATTCAAGTAAGGATACTGATTATGGTTTCATTATAGGTGGTTGAGCGAGGTTTTGGAGCATTATCAGTTATGGCTCAGTATTGGGAAGGTTCTTTGCCTGATGATGTAACAAATAATGTTGTGGTTACTGCTGGTCAACTCACCATCGCCAAAGCTTTTACAGATCTCCTGCAAGTGGCTTGGTTGACACCTGCTGAAAATGTTGGTTTTAAATATTTCTAGTAATACAAATTTAGAGGTGGCAATAGGGTTGTTCGGGACGCAGGCTAAAAAAGATTGGGTTGGGATCTGAACACTTTTATATATATATATTTTTATAATTTATACATCATCGGTGTGTCACCTATGATTACTTTTACTTTTTTTTTTCAATATCTTATTCTTATTGAGTAACATGGGTTAGGGGGTTTGAGTGACTATCTATTAGTTCAATCCATTTCGTCTGTTTCCATTTAAGCTCTCTTTTCAGCTTTACATGTAAGATGCTTTAGAGCTGGAACACAGCCCAGATTGAAAATTGCCACCACTAATTCTATTTCTAATAGGCCTAATGAGCAATATGCATAATATTCCTTCACTATGTTGTTCATTTGATTTGCATGCAATGTGATGTCAGAAAAGTGAGGTTCCAGAATCTCCCCCTTCATGCTGCATAGATGATTTATCAACATTACTCACGTTCATCATGTCTGATGTTAATGAAAATGATGCTGTTCAGAAGCAAATTGTCTCAAAACTTTTGCTAGTTTGGGCCGGTCTAATTTCAAGTTGGCATGGTTGGGAGGAGGAAGAGGATTCATCTATATTCAATTGCATCAAAGAAGTTGCTTATCTGCACAAGAAAGTATCTTTAACAAACTTCATTTGCGGTTCAACAAGTCAACACTCCATTATTGAAGGAATTTGTGGGTTTGTCAGCAACGCCTTTTCACAGTATCCATCTGTGATCTATAGAGCCTCATCTTCTGTTCACATACTCTTACATATTTTGACTTGTTCACATGAAGAAGAACATATAATGCATGCAGCGACTGCATCTTTCACTCGGGCTGCATTTTCTTGTTTTAAAGAAAAGCAATCAAGATATTCTCCTGTTTGGAAGCCATTGTTACTTGCTATATGTTCGTGCTACGTATGCTATCCTGAAATTGTTGAGAAGACGTTGGAGGAGGATCAACATGAAGGCTTGAGAGTCTGGGCGGTTGCTCTTTTGTCCATTTGTTCAACCAAGTTTGAACATGGACTATCAATTGAATCTGAAATTAAGTTAACTGGTAAATTTTCTTAGTTGAATTCTTCCTACAAAGCTTTAGAGGTAGTAATGTTAAGTTATTTACTTATAATTTGGATGATTTTGGTTATCTTTTATGTGTAACAGGTGAACAGTTAGAAGATTTAAGCTAAGATGATACAAAATACATTGGGATAGATGGAACCTACATTCAATTTTTATAGAAAAAAAGTTAGATTATTAGTTATAGTAAACAATTTTTGTAACCATGTTTAGCATCCTTATTATATATGAATCATAAAACTAATGAATGTCTCTTGCTAATGCTAAACTGCAACACATTAACATGCTATGGTGGGAATTTTCTCCCATTTTGAGGTCTTGAATCTACAAAACTTTTACACCGATTATGCCACTTGTAAATTGTTTTTGTACTGGTTTTGAGTGTTCTCCTGATTAAAGAAATAATTTCGGTTATGTTATGACAATTTTACCAGTAATGACATTAGCAAAATTAATGACCGGGCTGCTCATGAGGAACCAAAGTAGGGAGGAGGGATTGTTGTGGGAGTGCTTGGCTGCTGTGATGGAAGCATCTGTGCGGTTGAAAGAACTGCAAGAAGAGGGCCAAGATATTGATGAAAATGATGATGAGAATGCCAGCGATGATGACTCTGAGGGAGATGATGAGGTTTGACTAATTTCTGACTCTCATAGACCTTATATAGTTTACTTTTGCAATTTTGTCAACAACCCATGTATTGTTCGTTCTATCATCATTTGCTAATTGTTGGGTGGCTATTATTCGAGCTATCAGGATAAGATGGATGGGTCTGGTGGGTTTGGGAGCCTGGTTCATGTTGGATTTATCTGCTAAAACTTATTATCCGTTTCTTATTTTCAATGTAATGAATGCTTTACTTTATGATAATGGGTTTCGGAGCCTGGTTTAGGTTGGATTTATCTGCTAATTTTTCCAACTTTTATTTTCTAATTAATGAATGTGTTACTTATGATAATAAAAATAGTATATCATAATAAAATATTAAATATATCAATTTAGGAGGGTTGTATGTTGTGGGCTTTAATCCTAATTTAAGTGAAGTGGGTTATGGGTCAAATGGGTCACGGGTCTGATCTGGATCTGTCCAGTGGGTCAAATATTTTAGTTTTATTAATTGTTTTTTTATTGGTATTATGGTAGGAAGTTTATATATGGAATAAAGTGTTTTTTTTTTTTTTTTAGGAGAAAGTCACCATAGATAGGTTTAGAGAGTCTTGGGGATTAAGTTTAGGCTTATTATAGATAAGGGTTATTGGTTATTGACTTATTGTATTTTTTGGTATTGACTATTGAGTTTTAATAAAATAAAAAGAGTTTAGGTTGTCCCCCCTCAAAAAAAAAGAAAAAAATTTGTGTCTGTTCTTCCTATTTTTTGTTTTTTCTTACTGTTTTGATTGAGTAATCTCTGGATACAATTGTTTCTTCCAACATATGCAATAGTGTTAAGATTGGATTTTTGTTGATTTCTAACGCATTCCCTGCTTAACTATATTTTTTTATAGAACCATCTAAATATAAAAGACAACCCAAATTTACCCATTTATAAGTAATTGGTTGAAAATGCCACCTCTAGCTATTGCCCATTATAAGTAAACAAAATTACAAATATAGTGGAGCCACCAATTTGTTATTAGGAAGTGTGATATTTTTCGGTAGACGATAAGATAAGGGAATATACGCTTACCCAAGTGTAGATGATTTGCAATAATGGTCTAATATTTGTGTGTTGTTGGGAGAGGGTAAAATGTTATGTCATTCATTCATTCATTCTCTTTATTAGGATTCGGATGATGATGACGACGATGACGTACATGAAGAAACCGAAGAAGAGTTTCTGGAAAGCTGTGCACAAGCAGCCATTGACTTGGAAAATGGGACTGGGGTGGAAGAAGTGGCTGAGGAAGATCTAGAGCAAGACATAGAATTAGGTAATCATCAAAACCACCTTTTGCCCTTCAATCATATCAACATCATTTGCTTCCCGGAATTCATTATGTCTCTTTGTGCTTGTTACCGAACACGAGCTTATTAATCAGCCTTTTGGTTTATACGTCTCTGCAGGAGAGTTGGATGAAATTGATGCACTAAACATTGTGCAGTCCTTAATAGAAAAGCATCACATAATACTTCTACAAGGACCAAAGTTGCCACAACAACTTGTTTCAAGCTTTGTAGATGCCTTCCCCAAGAGCGCTGTCTTCTTTAGGCAATATCCATTGTAGGAAGATAATGGCCGGTGATAGTTATTATATACTTCTTTTGTTTCTTTTATCAATTTTCTTTCGTTTCTTATACCATTTTTGTATTAATCCCAAAAAAGATTGAGTGATTGTTCTTGAAGTAGGTGTGGTGTGGGAATATGACGCTTGTCTTTGTCATTTCTGTGACTGGTCTTTATTATAGAAAGATAATGAAGTGCTGGTAATTTTTCACATGTTTGGTTTGTCTTAGAAGAACAAAGAATGAATCCCCTAAGGATCGTTTTCAACTCTCAATAATAACAAGTTGTTATTGAATCAATATTTATTAATCATGTGTGAAAATCCATGATAAATGATATGAAATCTATGTGTGTGTGTATGATTGTGTGTGTTGAATGCTGGAATGCTATGAATGATAATAACTGTTTGTTTGATTGATTGTTTAAAAGCTTACAAAGAAATAGGGTATGCTGCTATTTATTACCTATACAAGGATGTATAGTTACAAAAATTCTCTTATGTAAACAAATTACATATAATCCTAAGTCTATAAGTCGTTCGCTGTGGATGATAAGCTGCTCGTTATGGATGATAAGATGTTCGTTGTGAATGTTGAACTACTTGTCCGCTGTGCCTTGGATGTTGTTCGCTGTGAACACTTGGTGTTTGTTTTGTTGTTGTCCGTTGTAGTGCATTCCCTGTGAATGTACATTCGATGTAGACTGTTCATCAGCTGTGAACTTGGTCATCCGCTATATGTGATTGTTCATCTGTTGTCAGCACTTAGACTTCATTCTTCATCCGCTGCATCTTCTTGTTCATCTGTTGTGGGCAGGTCTTCATCCGCTGCGAACACTTAGCAAAAAATTCATTTTTATCTACAAACCTAAAAAAGAAATTTAAACTTAATTAGTGTTTGATATGAATGTTAATGATGTTTGAATGTTAGTCAATGGTTGTTTGAATGTTAGAACATATTATGTTTGATTATGGCAAGTATTATCATTTAATGCACTTGTTGAGTCCAATAATACTCCCCCTAAGGATGATGCTGCCAATCTTTGATGTTTGTTTGTTAATGTTTTGTTTGTTAGTGTTAATGTGTTTGTTTATGTTTGATTTGAATGATTTCATGATTTTGCTAGGAATGTTTTGATTGGATGATTACACGTATCATTGATTGATTACATGATTAACTAATTACACATGTGTAATCAGATTACCTTGTATGTTAAAACTCATATGTTTGCTTGTATGACTTGTTAATTGCATTATTGTTGTTATGTTTGTTAATATGTATGATATTAATGAATGATTGATGTTCTGATGTGTTTGTTATGTCTGTTATGCATGGTTGAATGTTTTGTTTGTTAAGAATGGTTAGATATGTATGATTGTTGTTTTGTCTGTTTGATTGTTAGTGAACCTTAAGAATGAGATGGACTAGCTTCATCTACACTCTTATACACCTCAGAGGTAGCTTTGAGTGACTCTTCAACATCTTTCTCAGTGGTCTTGTCTTTCTTAGCTTCCTTTACTTGATTAGGTAAAGGTGTAATCTTCAGGGAATTGAGGCAGTTCACAATGTGCTCAGTGAAATATTGGACTGTAGTCTTCTAATCATCATACTTAAAGGTGATTTGAAAGTTGCACCATCTGTTCAAGGGTGGTTTGATCTAGACTTTGAATTTCAATGTTGCTAACCAGAGTGGTTACAACATGATCACCCTTGAGTACTTCCAGATTGTTATTTTCTGAGATCCTTAGGCTTGTGATTCCTTCAATGTGTGTCAGTGACTGCTGACTTGTCTCTAATCTTTGCTTCAAGGCAGCATTCACATACACTGTGCCTAGGATCCTCAGCATGTGGATGAAGTAACAAAAGTCACCCTTGCATAACACATCTTCGATTGCTGGGAATGACTTTGTCTTAAAAAATGATACATAAGATGGATGTAAAAGTTTGTTCTCCACCGGATCAAATAATTTGATGTTAGCTGCTTCTTTCCCTTCTAATTTTCTCTCCAACACCATTTTAAAGTGGTTTTCATCATAGTACCATCTTGTGATTGGGAGGTTGTATTGATTACCATTAATCTTCTTCATGATTAACTTTAAATTTGATGGCCTCAAAGGATATCCACTCTTTCTAAAAGTGCACTGTCTATATGCTCTGTTTATTCTTCACTTGGTTGTTTCTGTTTGCCGGCCGATTGTTTTTCTCTTCTAAGCTTGGCAATGTGAAGTTTGTCTTCTCTGTCAGCCTTCAGTTTCATCTCATGATGTTGTTTGTTCATATATGATCTCATGATATGGAAAAAATCAGCACCTTTGGGATTGTTTGATGGTTGACCATTCTCAACTGCATTAGATCCAATCTGTCTTCATAGGTCAATGATCCCAGTTGAGATATGTATGATAAGTGTTGGACAAGTCCAGATACTCTCTTGATCAGCACTGCATCCCAGACTTCGTCATACTTCCATGCTACAATCTTTCTCTCATTAGGATATACTGTAAGTGTTATCCTATCATAGAGCTTCACAAAATTTGTGGTCTCATTAATCATCTCCCTTACTTCATTTCTATTTAGCCATAGCCTATGAGGCATGAGCTGCCTAGGCTCTTCTATAGGATGAAGCTCAGGAGGAGCTTGATGATAGGTAGATAGAGATGTTGCTGGATGTGGTCTAAGAACTTGAGGCTTTAAGGCACTTGCTAGCATGTTCTTGTAAATGCTCCTCGCCAGCTCTTTCATCTGAGACGATGAATTTCCATCATAAGATCGATAAGGCATACTTGTGTGACTCAACTAGCTTTAACTTTTAAAAGCTTAAGAGGTGGAGACTCAGGTTCTTCTTGTTCTTGTACCTTTTGTTTGCCTTTTCGCAATGAAGCAAGGTACAGTCTCTTCCTATTTCTTTCATAGGTTTTCAATGGAGGTTGTGATGATGATGATGCTTGATGCTTGGATGATCAGTTTGCACTTTTAGTGATTCAACAAACCGTCTGATCAATTTCTTTTGCTGTTCAGATAAAGGGTTTACAGGAATAATGCTTGTTTGAGCTTGTTGGGTGTCTGGTGTATGGAAGTGTTGTCTTAGAATGGTTGAATAGTGAATGTTCTCAAATGGATTAGTTTCACCAAATAGTTGATCCATTGAGTATGTCTCCTCAGGGATGATGATTGCTTGCTCAGATTCCCTGGTGCTTGTTTCTTTAATAGGAGACATTGTTTGATCAAATAACTCTTCACTCACATCTTGTTCTTAATCTTCTGAATGTTCTTCCTCATTCAGTTGGTTATCTGCATGCTCTAATTCTCTATTTAATCTCTTAATTTCTTCATTTTGATAAGAGATTATCTTCTTTAGCTCATCAATCTCATTGTCTTTAGCATCTGTCTGCTCAGTTAAGTATGCAATATCAAGTCTTGCGCTATTCAAATCTTGATCTTTCACTTTCAACTCTGCCTTTGATTGTTCAAGTTGTTGTTCTAGAAATTGAACAATCAACTTTTGAGCCTTTTGATTTGCTGTGAGCTTCTCTATCTCATCATCTTTGTTCTTGAGCTTTGCTTTCCACCTTTTGGCTCTATTGTTTGAATTTTCAATTAGCTTGTTGTACTTAGTGAATAAGAACACCTTGGAGTACTCTATTTCTTTTTCTGTTGGGATATCACTTGTTTGTTCTTCAGTATCAATTTGCTCAACATGAGCACTTTGTTCTTCTTGCTCAGATTCATGCACAGATGATGTTCCAACCTCTTCATAATGAGTAGCTTGCTCACCCATGGTTGCATCAATGTCTCTTAACAGAGATGAAAGAGATAGATGAGGGCTTTGAGGTGGATAAGGTATGTGATGCTTAAAGTGAAACTGTTCTTGTTCTTGTGCTTGCTTTTGAATGATTGGTTCTGGTTCAGGCTGAATTACTAGCACTGGCCGAATAATAGGATCTTGGTGAATCACATTTTGGAACAACATGTGTGGTTCACCTTGACCAGGAATCCTCAGAAATACTTCAGGTACAGGCAGATCATGGTTGATCATGTGAGGAGGCATAACAACTTCCTCACCTTGGTATAAGCTTGACTTGATCCTATTGAACACATGTTCATTAAAGTGAACAGGTTCAAACATAGCACCTTCCCTTGGGTTGTTTGGTAAAAGATCATCAATGATCATCTGAAGGAATCTGGGATACATCTAAAACTTGTTCCTCACTTCAGTAAGATTGTAAATCATCCCATTAAGCACTTGAGCAACAAAGTTAAAAGGCCTCCTTGCTACAATGCTAGCAATAGTAGATGAGCTCCTCAAAGATGTTGCATCCCAACTAGTCTTTCTATTTGTCATAGTCTTATGATATGTGTGCATAAGGAATCTGAATTGGGCACACATATAAGACTTCTTGATCTATTTTCTGTCAATGGTACGAGTGTAGCCTATCTGTTTGAACACATGGAGAACATAGTTCTCATCAAACTCTAGTGGACCTTGTGCATCCTCATCTCCAAGTTGTAATACTCTTCTGATCACTTCTCACTAATAGTGATCTACTGATCATAAATGGTAGACACCACTACTTGTTGACCTTAATCTTGCTCCAGATGAGCATTGGTCCAAAACTAGACAATATGATCTTCTATAATCTCTGGCCTTGCAGTCATGGCATGTACAAACCTGGTTTGTCTGATGGCTTGCATGATGTCTCTGTAATTCTCAGCCTTAGGAGAATCAGGGTTGAGATATGCACAAAGATTGTGATCTCTGATAAACACAAGGTTTGCCATATCTACAAATAAGAAGAGTATGTTAGTAGTTTGAATGATTGTAATGCATGATGTTAATATGATGAAATTTTGATTATGTGTTCACTAGTCATTGTGTATGTTATGAGATGATGAATCATGTATGTTAAACACATTGTTTATATCAAAGCGTTTGTTAGTTGATAATTAAAGTCTTTTAAAAGTTTGACTTTGAGTAAAGGTCAACTCAAGTCAATTTTGCACTTGCATATCTCACTGATATGTTATTGTTTTGATCAAAATTCATTTTAATCATGTTTGCTTCATAACAAAGAGTTAGTTTGTTCAACACATTCAATGATTGTATCTCATAACAGTTTGTTTAATGAAATTCAGTTGACTTTTAAAGTCAAAGAAGTTCATTTAATGCACATTGAATGTGTATGCATTGAATGTTGTTGAGTTTAATGCCATTAATGTCATGCCAAATTAACTGTTTTCACATGTTTGTCAATGAAATTTGAACATGTTTACCAAGTTATATCACATTTCAAAACATTTTCAACATTTTCAAAGATCAACAACCAATTTTTGAATATTTTTGACATGAACACATTGACTGTTCACGAGTTTGATGAACACTTAATCAATATTATCACATAAACAGGCCTAATACATGCGACAATAGTTATTAAACATTTATTCAATGTATGATTTCACTAATAACATCAAATGATTTTATTTTGGCTTCGGTTCATGATTCGACTTAGGGTTTAATAATGTTCGAATCAAAATTGAAACACTGAATGTTTTGATGATTGTTTAATAATTTGAAACATGTTTTATACCTATTTGATCGAATGTTATTGATGAAATCAAACAGATATCGAGTTTGTATGATTAATGGATGTTCGTACTGTAGCAACGTTTATAAAATTCAATTTTGCCTCGCACACTCGTGATGAATGTGAAGATGACAAGTGTTGATCTATATATACAACAGATAAAATGTGTGGCACCCTACATATTCTCATATCGGCCGTGGACAGGAGAGTTTACTGGTTCATAAGTAATGTCTGGTCTCTAATATCACCAACGCATTTTGGGCGTATTGGCTGTGGATGAGAGGATAACTCCACAGTTAAGCGTGCTTAGGTGGCAGCAATCCAGGGATGGGTGACCTCCCTGGGAAGTTTTCACCCGGGCAACCAAAAGCAAATCCGTGAGCTCCTCGTGGGCAAAGCGGACAATATTGGTGGTATGAGGGGCCGGGTGTTAACTAGGATTGCATTTGCATCTAGACTATAGCCTTAGACACACATTACCATTGCACATACTATTATATGTTACTGTTTTTCAAGCATACATATCATTTCCCGCACGCATAATGACATTGGATGTCCACATCATCATCTACCCTGCCCATGTCACTAGCATCACCCCCAATCAATGAGGAACAGAGGATATTGCTCTCATACCTTCTTCATCTGCACTAATTGCCTGACCATCGAAGTCGAATAAGCATCGCTGGAGCTTGCTGATAACTTCAAACAACATGTAGTGTTGTTCAATATTCGAGTCGCAGGGGGTACACAACACTGGAAGTGATTAGCTGATATGATTGCCAACTGAATTCAGGAGAAACGCGTACCCCTTCCCCTTACTGCTGATATAACTGATTGTTCTCCTACATTATCACTTATACCTCATCTGACCTAGCAGTTATTCGCCGCCCTTATGGCAAGGTTAGATCAAATGATTCGTAATGTACATGAAACACCCAGTGAGATCACAAAGATACCAGAGCATTAGACCACCATTAGTGAATATATGGAAACACTCAAGGAAGGCCTGGTGGAGACTGGCCAGAAACACAATACTTTTGTTGATGTATTCGAGGAAAACACGAACAAGCATAATTCACTAGATGGCATAGTCGAGTGAGCACTAGTTAAGATAAAAACCCTTGAGGCTACACTCCAGGATATGCAACAAAGACTAGTATTATCAAAATTAAGAGTAGCTGCTAGCTGGAAGACCTTTTTATTAGCAAGGGAAAGTGCTCGCAAGAGAAGGCTAGAAGCCTAAGCTGTAGTTGCTATTGCATTTGAGGAAGATCTGAAGGAGGAGTACTGTACACGGAATTAAGACTAGAAGCTAGAAAAGGAATTTAGGAACATTAAGATGAGAGGGTCAGATAATGAGGAATATACGATCCGCTTCCATGAGTTGGTTCCTTTATGTAATGGTAACTCTAATCTATAAGCGTACTGAGAAGTCAATTGATGGGATAGCACCTTAGATTTAAGCAAGGGTCATCATCATTGATCCTATAACCATTCAGCACGCTATGAGGTTATCTCACAAGCTCACTGACTTGGTTGTGGCGTAGAGCACTCTGACTAAGCGTGACATTGTTGATGGTTCATCTAATAGCAAGCAGGAATAGGATGGCACGTAAGTAATTCATTCCCCAACATGGCCAGTGTGATCATTATTGTTACCAAAGATGTGGCATGACGGATCATTTAGCCAAAGATTTTAAAGGAGAGTCAATGATCAAGCAGGAACTAACCCTAGTAGCAATTACAAGCTAAAGCATTATTGGGTTGCTTTGAATGGAACAAAGATAGGCATATCAAGAGAGATTACCCTTAACTGAAAAATGGCAATAAGGACAGTAACAATGGAAATGAACGATGGATAGAGTGCCAAGGGTCGAACCTTTGTGATTAGGCCCGGTAAGGCAAGAAAAAGCTAGAATGTGGTTACCATTTAGCAAGCTTATGGATGTAGCTTCAACTGGAATGGAACCTAGTTACACCATACAATTAGCCGATGGTAAACTAATTGAAGCAACTTACATTCTAAAGGGATGCATATTGGGATTGTATGGACATAAGGCAGGTATAGATCTTATGCCTATTACACTTGATAGTTCAATGTGGTTGTCGGCATGGATTGGTTGTCCAAGAATCAAGCTAAATTTATCTGTCGTGAAAGGTCATTCTCATACCACTTCATGGTGGTGAAGTCTTATCTGTTTAGGGCGAGAAGAATGTTGTAGTCTCAGGCAACATATCTTCTATGAAGGCCCAAAAGTACTTACGCAAGGGTCATACCGCCATTTTAGCCAGAATCACCAAGAAAGCTATTAAGGAAAAAAAGGATCGAAGAGATCCAGTCATGTTTGTCAAGAAAAATGATAGAACTTCCCGTATGGGTATTGATTACCGTGAGCTTATCAAAGTGACAATTAAGAACCGTTATTCTCTTCCACACATCAATGATTTGTTTCACCAGATTTAAGGGTCGAGTTTATATCCTAAGATAGACCTGATGTCGGAATAGCATCATTTGAGGGCCCGAGAGGATGACATATCTAAGGTGTCATTCAGAACTTGGTATTGTCACCATGAGTTTTTGGTTATACCAAGTGGGTTTACCAACGCACCAACGGTTTTCATGGATCTCATGAACCGAGTGCATAAACCCCATCTGGACAAATTTCTCAACGTTTTTGCTGATTACATTCTAGCATATACAAAGAATAAGTGGGAGCATGAGGAGCAGTTTAGAACTACCAAAACAAGGATAATTGTATTCCAACTTTTTAAGGTGTGACTTCTAGATGAAGTTCAATTTTTGGGTCATGTGGTCAGCGAGAAGGGAATGCCTATTGACCGAGAAAGAATAGAAGCCACCAAGAAATGGGCTACGCCTAGGACTCTGACTAAAGTACAATAGTTTCTTAGGTTGGATGGGTATTACCGACGAGTGATTGAAGGGTTTACGAAGATCGCACAACCTCTAACGACATTAACTCCTAAAAGGCACCACATACGATTAGTGTGACAAGTGAGAGCCCGCATTCAGGATATGAAACAAAAACTCTGTACTGTCCCGATAGTATCCCTACTGGAGGGCAATAATTGATTTAGTGGTATAATGCGGTGCTTCCATCCAAGTCTCGGTTGTGTGTTGACGCAATACAAGAAGGTTATCAAATACGCTTCCTATCAGTTGAAAGTTCATAAGAAGAACTACATGACACACGAATCAAAGTGGGGAGTCATTGACTTGCACGCAAGATATAGAGGTATTACTTGTACGGTACCAAATGCATCTTTACACCGATCACAAGAGCCTTTAGTATATCTTAGAACAGAAGGAGCTAAACATAAGATAGCATTGTTGGGTTGACCTGTTAAACGACTATGCCAATATGATGAAGTACCATCAGAAAAGGTTAATGTGGTAGCCGATGCCCTATGTCAAAAGTAAACACCTAAACCAAAGCGAGTGCGAGCATTAAAGCTTACCGTTCACGCTAGAGTACCTGATCAAATCCGTAATGCTCAAATTAAGGCTTTAAAGGACGAGAATCTAAAGGCTGAGTCCATGTGAGACATGGAAAAGCAATTAGTGACAAAATCCGAAGGAATTCGGCATTTCATGGAATGAATATGGATTTTTTTGTAAGTGAATTTACGAGAGCTGGTAATAGATGAAACTCATTCAACTCGATATCCCTTTCATCAAGGTTCAGGTAAGACGTACCATGATTTGAAAGTTCTTTATCGATAACACGATATGAAAGATGGTATTGCCACACATATAAGAAGGTGTTTAACTTGTTCTAAAGTTAAGGTGGAATATCAAGGATCGTTTAGTTTACTCCAATAGCTACAAAGTCTAGAATGGAAGTGGGAGTAGATCTTAATGGATTTCATTGCGAAGTTACATCGAACTCTCAGCGGATGCAATACCATTTGGGTAATAGTAGATCGCTTGGTAAACTGCACACACTTCCTAGATATTAGAGAGACTGATTGAATAAAGAAGTTAACTCGCACCTACCTAAGAGAAAAAAGTCTCTCGGCACGAGGTGCTAGTTTTTCTTTATCATCTCCGATCGTGACATTCGATTCGTTCCTTATTATTAGACGCCATTGCAAAGGTTATTGGAACATGGTTGGATAAGATCACAACGTATCATCCACAGACTGATAGTTAGAATGTGTGTACGACTCAGACTCTAGAAGACAAGTTATGAGCATGTGTTATTGATTTTGGTAGTAGTTTGGAAACCCACCTACCTTTAATTGAGGTCCCCTATGATAATAGTTACCACACGGTGATAAAGACCGCACCATTTGAGACACTTTATGGAAATAAGTGCCGATCACCTATCTGTTGGGCAGAAGTTAAAGGAAAGTGAACTTAGAGGTCCTAAGCTTGTGCACGAGACGACTAAGAAATCGTACAAATTCGTAACCTAAGGGCAGCAGCATGTGACTAACAAAGGATTTATGTGGGCTAACGCCAACAAAATCCATCGAATACCAAAACCACAACAAGGTACTTCTAAAAGTGTCACCTTGGAAAGGTGCAATTTGTTTTGGAAAAAAACAAGGAAAGTTAAACCCACGCTACATTGGATCTTTTGAGATTGTTAAAAACGGTTGGTCCAGTAGATTAACAACTCAATTGGCCTAGAAAACTCACCGCAGTACATAACGTGTTACACGTTTCTGACATGTAGAAATGTCTGCTTGATGAGACAGTCGTCATTCTGTTAAATGAGAAACAGATGAACGCACAGCTGCGACTCATCGAGGGGCTAGTTGAAATCACGGACTAAGTGGTCAAAAACACTCAAGCATAATTGTACCTCTATCGTTAAAGTTAGTTTGAACTCTAAGTGTGGACCAGAGTTGACTTGGAACATGAAAATCATATAAAGGACAAATATCCCCAATTACTCAAAGATGCGCTGTTAAGCGCCAAGGTTACAAGGTGATTATGTGACAACCAAGAAATTTTCGTCCGTCTTTTACCAGAGTTAGTTAAATTTCGGGATGAAATTTCTTTCAACAAGGGGATGATGTGATACCCGGCATTTTAGGTCACTTTCCGTTCAACAAAAACATAGTTTTTCGAGCATACATTCATGCATTTAATGTTGTTTAACTAAATGTGTCATTTATTGCACAAACATTCACGAACCCTTCATGTAACGGTAATTCGAAGAAATGCTAGATTGCACGCGCGTCTGTCCCCGAACATTGATGATTTGTCAAAATAGTTTCTAAACCATCATAATTGGTGTGAAATTATATGTTATATGATTAATTATGTAGCCTGGTTGTGTAAATTGTGAATTTTCTAGAAAAAATGAATACTATTTCATGTTATTAATGTTTATTTGATATTTTCCCATCATTTGGTGGCTTTAGTGTAGAAAAAGTTCAATCGCGTAACGTTAAAACGATTTTTATAAAAATACGAGGGCCTTTCTTATAAAAATAAAAGTATAAAACCCAACCCCATAACCCTAATCACCCTTTGGCCGTCCCTTTCACCTTCCCCTTCATTATTTTCATAGCAAATCACACACACACACACACACATGACACTTTCTTTGATCTTGTTCTTGCTTATTGGTGGTCATTTTTATCGTTTCTTGCATCAAACGCATACTAGGGATCATCATCTAAGTATTTCAAGTAAGTTTGTATGTTTGATTTCATGTTCTTTGATCTTTATGGTGAACATGAACCCTAGATGATCCAAACAAGTCAAAACTTGAAATTGATTGAAATTGATGATGGATTATGTGTTAGTTTTCAATATTGATATTTGTACGGATTGGTTTTGTGAAATTGTATCGTTTTTATCAAAAACCAAGGTTTACTTATTAAGGAAACTTTAATTTGGGGATTTTGTAGAAATTTTATGATTTTGATGTAATTGGATTGAATTGATGGTTCTAGGATGTTAGTTGATGCAAATGATGAAAAGTCATGTTTTGAACTTTTGATTTTGGCTCGATTTTTGAGTACTTTCCATTAAAGAAAACTTTTTGGGTAAGTTGGTTTATAGGTGATGATTTATGCATTTTTGATGAGATGTAATGATTGTTATATGATGTTTAGAGCATAAGGATGAATTGGGAATAATTTAGTTGGGAAAAATGCTTTGTATGAACATGCTTGCTATTTATAGAAACTTTTGTGACACGATTTGTTATATGATGAATATAATATGTGTAGAACATGATATGATGATGTGAATGATGTTGGAATGATCATAGGAGCATGTTAGGAGACTTTGGATGAAATTTGTGCAACTTACATTCTTACGTTTTAAATTAGGAAACTTTAGACATCATAAAGTTTCTAGGTTATGATAGCTTATTATGTATGATTATTGGATGTGTTACATGTGCATTTGAGATGTTTGTTGTGATATGCTTTATAATCTTGAAATCGGTTACACATGTGTAACGATGTCATACTTTCCAAAATAGAAACTTTCCAAAAATAGATTTCCAAAATGAAACTTTATATGAATCATTATTTGAGCTATTTAAGCATGACTAAACATGTTTTTTTACTTATTTGAGTCACCAACGGGTCATTGGGTTAGTCGGGTCAACTTTGGTCAACAAAAGTCAACTTTGGTCAAAAAGACAGCTTTGTCAAACTTGTCAAATATTTCTCGAACACACTAACAGTTTACGTTGTTTGGATACAGCGGGTTCATCATGACTATTATGTATAAACACTCACGGACCTATATTTGTTAGGTAACGGTTAGCTTTCAACTTATACACTTCAGGTTTTTTTCCTGCGCATCTAAGGTGAGTCTTCACGGCCCCACTTTTACTTACTTTCCTTTTTAGGGGAGAAGCATGCAAACTATTTTTATCTGGTTTTGGTATTGTTGGTATATCATTTGTTACTGTAGTGCAAACATTATCACGCAAGTTCTTACACACTCTAACCGTTAATAACGAAATAGCGAGGTAATTTTGTGTAGTACTACTGTGTTTGACAAACCCCACCTGCATTAATTGTGCTAACTCGACTGGAGGTCGAACGGGTATTTAATTGACCTAGACACTTGCCATTGTTCTGTGAAAAGACATGGCGAAAGGCAAAACAACTCACAAACAGTAAGCTTCCGTTCGAAACGCTAAGTAACTCGATATATAGGCTAGCTACCTATCATATACCTTTGTTTACTTTTACCAAGCAAAGGATCAAACATATTTACTAATTTAAACTTGTGAACTCACCAACCTTGTGTTGACACACTTTAGCATGTCTTCTTAGGTCGCTGGCACGCTTAAGGCTAGGGTTGCACATCTAAGGTTCATGCATCATCTATACTGTTTGAAAGCAAATTCATTTACATTTATTACTTTTCATTGGGCGCCTTGTTTTGCGCATTTATTATTTATAGATTTACAAACGTTTACGCTTCCGCATTGATTACATTAAAAAATTTATTTTACTTTGATTTAAAGTGAAACACTTATTTAAAAACACATATAGTGTCGTTTGATATGACTGTGTTTGAGATCTTGGTTTGTCACTCCTATGCCATTCGGGATGGTGTGACAAACCTCACTGGGAATGGTGAGTGTTCTCGGGCTTATCGAGGACGATGAGTCCAAGGGGGGGGGGGTGATTGTGGCACCCTACATATTCCCAAATCGGCCGTGGATAGGAGAGTTTCCTAGTTTATAAGTAATGTCTGGTCTCTAATATCACCAACGCGTTTTGGACTTATTGGCTGTGGATGAGAGGAGAACTCCACAGTTAAGCGTACTCAGGTGGTAGCAATCTAGGAATGGGTGACCTCCCTAGAAAGTTTTCACCTAGGAAACCAAAAGCAAATCCGTGAGCTCCTCGTGGGCAAAGCGGACAATATTGGTGGTATGAGGGGCCGGGTGTTACAAAATGGATGTCCGCTATGTATAAAGTGTATGTACACTGTGTAAACAATTTAAACTTAAAATTAATTTAAGTCATGCGTTGTGAGTAACACATGCGCTGTGTGAAGTGTGTCCGCTGTACAATTTTAAGTTGTACGCTATGGACCCTTGAATGATTTTCTGTGTTCATAGCGGATGACCATTTGGTCATGCGCTGTGTACACTTGTGTGATATGAAAATTCACAACTGAAGACTAAAAGTCATACGCTGTGAAGTGTCACTGTGCATAAAGCGGATGAACACTTGTTCATGCGCTGTGCGTATTTGATGGATTGTTTGGTTGTTCGCAACGGATGACAAATTGGTCATGCGCTGTGTACACTTTGTTTGTTCATGAGATATTCACACCGGATGACTTATTGTCATATGCTATGAATACTTGTGTGATTGTGTACAACCTATGTTTAACTGTGTACGCTGTGTACACTTACACTGTTTTTACAACGAATGACTAAAGTTAGTCATGTGCTGTGAAATGTCACTGTATTCACAACGGATGCCTCACTAACATCATGTGTTGTAAACACATATATGTTCAATGATGTATAGCAGATGCATTTATGTTTGTCTGCTATATACACTTAGTGTATTTTGCATGATTAATGGTTAACTGTAACTACAGCGGATGTATGTTTGTGTGTCCACTATGTCCACAGTTATCAAAAATTTAAACCTTTTTGTTTGTTTTGAAAATTTTGCTCATCAGCTATGTAACTTAATACATACACTGTAAAGACTTGGTTTTCTGATTTTGTTTAAAAATTGTTATGAAATGTTTCAAAATTTGAATGTTTGTTAAAATTTTATAATTTTAACATGATTAACATATGGATGATAAGATATCACTCACAAGCAATATTGTGCATGTATATGTGTCAAACTGCTGTTTTTTGAGTGCTTGTTTGACTTGGCTTTATTTAAAACTTAAAATTTTAAAATCCTTAAAATTTTAATATTTCAAATTTTAAAGTGTATGATTATGCACATATTCTGCTGCATTTGATATTTACATGTTCATTTTTCTCACCCTAATTTTTTCGCATATTTATAAAAACCTTTATAAAATGACAGAATTTTGAAATTAGTGAATGGAAATTATTAAAGTCCAAGATGTTTGTTTGTATGAAAAACATTTAGAAAGATAACACTTTGTCTAACTAAGAAATGGATGATGTGCATGCTTGGACATGAATCATTGTCACATAACATGAGATCATACTAGTCTTAAATCCTCAATGAGTTGATTTGATGGTTTTGAGAATAGACTTAGACTAAGACAATGTGATTGCAGATATTGTTGTCCATTTAAACTCATTCAAAGTATTAATGATTGATTGAAAGAGTGAGTGATTATCATGTTTTGGGTATATTAGGATGAATTGTATATACCCCACACCTGATTGTATGTTAAGATCAGCCCTCCTTAAGATATGACAGAAAGCACTTTCAATACTTATGACCTAGCTACTTAGGATTACAAATGCTCAATTTGATCCTTATTGTTTGATCCATATTGGGATTGTAAGGCCCCGTTTTGGGAAACCCCACAGTTGGATTTGGACATCAGAAACACAAGTTCTCAACATCAAATTTCATTAATATACGCAGTGGAACGTACAAAAATTTCTATTGTTTAACAATTACATCAAAAGATCACTTTAGCTATCTATCTAAAGCTCTATGCCGGGATGCCAGTCTCGATCATGTGCTAGATAGCTCTCTCCCATCCATGCCAAGCTCACCCCCAATAATGTATAGCATACCTGTCAATCTAATATGCATACAAAAGTCAGCGATGCTGAGTGAGCACTGGGTTAACAAGAACAAAACTCTGACATAAGAGCATACCTTATCATTTCAACATTCATAAAAACATTAACTGTACATATCATCTTACCAAACTCGTTCGATAATTATACTTTAACTTTTACTTTACCATCCACTTTACCATTACATTACCCATACATTACTTTACCATTTGCTTTACTTTACGTTACCCATACTTTACTTTACCATACACTTTACGTCATCACTTGAACATAGCACGAAGCTTAGTTCCCATCGGATGAGCATGCATAAAGCATGTATCCTATTAGGTGAGCACACCGAAGTGTAACTCCTATCGGGTGAGAATACACTAAGCATAACTCCTATCCGTTGAGCACACCGAAGTGTAAGTCCTATCTGGTGAGAATGCACGAAGCATATCTCCTATCAGTTGAGCACACCGAAGTGTAACTCCTATTGGGTAAGAATACACGAAGCATATCTCCTATCAGTTGAGCACACCGAAGTGTAACTCCTACCAGGTGAGAATGCACGAAGCATATCTCCTATCAGTTGAGCACACCGAAGTGTAACTCCTATCGGGTGTGAATGCATGAAGCATATCTCCTATCAGTTGAGCACACCGAAGTGTAACTCCTATCGGGTGAGAATGCACGAAGCATATCTCCTATCAGTTGAGCACACCAAAGTGTAACTCCTATCGGGTGAGAATGCACGAAGCATATCTCCTATCAGTTGAGCACACCGAAGTGTAACTCCTATCGGGTGAGAATGCACGAAGCATATCTCCTATTAGTTGAGCACACCGAAGTGTAACTCCTATCGGGGGAGAATACACGAAGCATATCTCCTATCAGGGTAACAGGGTAACTTATTCTTTCGTGTTTCACATGTGAATTAACATCGTTCTTTAACCTTTAAATATCATGATATATATAATATATAACTACATACGTACTTTAATCCTTTAGCATTAAGTTCATCATTAAGTCATTATTAACGCACGTTTACAGGGTAACATAACACGTAACAGTCAGAAGTTTTTGCGTGAGAACCCGCATTCGCTCGAGAACTTCATCATTCGCGCGAGAACTTTCAAAAGATAACCGTCAGCCGCTAAAATCACATTTCGCGTGAGAACTTACCTCTCGCGCGATAACTTTTCTGGTGTACACAACTTGCTCCCCATGTTATCGCTCCCTTAGCCCTTTTACACCCAAAACATGCTATAACAGTTATAAACATCATTCTTTCACAAAACATTCGTTTAGGTATGCATATTAGCCCCAAAAACATGATAAAACACTTAAAAGAGGGGTCTAGAACTCACCTAATGATATCCTTGCACACAAACACCACAAAACCGATAGTGTTTTGAGCCAAAAGCTACATAATCATTGTGCAATATCATTACATACGGTTCATACATGCTTAACTACATTAAATATCGACAAATATATACCTTAGACACCACCTAGCACCAACTTATCTTTTCACAAGCACAACAGCAGGACTTTTCGCATGAAGTAGAGAAGATTGGGTGCATGGGCCTATCTATAGTGTCTCTCTCTCCTCGCAGCTGTTCTTACGCGAGAACTTCTGTTCGCGTGAAAACTACCTCCACGCGAGAACTTGCTGACTCGTGCGAGAACTCCACCTCTCACGCGAGAACTTCTCCCTTCAACAAAAGAATTCGGGATGTTTCAAGTCCATCCTCCTTATTTGGGTTTCGTCCCCGAAACCAGTCATTCCTCAAACAACTGAGGATAATACTGCCTCATCTCATCTTCGGATTCCCAAGTGGACTCCGACCCCTTTCTATGCTTCCACTGTACTCGGACGAGTGGAACTACTTTATTCTTCAGTCGTTTCTCCTTTCTGTCTATTATTGCTACAGGTTGTTCCCCGTAGTTCAGTCTTTCATCAATCTCCACGTCTTCCAGTGGAACATGAGCATCTTCGTCTGCTAGACACTTACGCAGATGTGATACGTGGAAGGTGGGATGTATTCCACTCAATGCATCTGGTAGTTCCAGCCTATACGCCACTTCCCCCACACGGGCTACGATCTTGAAAGGCTTAATAAATTGAGGGCTCAACTTTCCTCTCTTTTGGAATCGAATGATCCCTCTCCAAGGTGACACCTTTAGCATCACTCTATCACCGACGTTAAACTCAATTGGTCTTCGACGTTTGTCGACATAGGATTTCTGTTTATCTTTAGTAGCTTTCATGTAGGATTAATCCTGCCCAACTTCTCGTTGGTTGTCTCGATGACCTCAATGCTCCCTAACTCCTTCTGACCGATTTCCCCCCAACATATCGGGGTCCTACACCTCCGACCATACAACATCTCATACGGGGGCATACCAATACTGGCATGGTGGCTGTTATTGTATGAGAACTCTGCCAATGGTAGATGACTATCCCGGCTCCCGCCAAAGTCTACGATGCACGCCCGAAGCATGTCCTCCAAGGTTTGAATAGTCCTTTCGGATTGGCCATCCGTCTGTGGGTGGTATGCTGTACTGATGTGTAATCTAGTTCCCATCGCATCATTGAACTTCTTCCAAAAGTCGGATGTAAACCGCGTACCCGATCGGAGACAATCGACACTGGCACACCATGACGGGAAACTATCTCATTGATGAACACTTCGGCAAGCCGCTCCGAGTTATAAAACTCTCGAATGGGTAGAAAGTGAGCACTCTTTGTCAGTCTGTCCATTATGACCCATATGGCATCATAACCTTTAGCTGTACGAGGTAGCTTCGTTATGAAGTCCATAGTAATATGCTTCCACTTCCATTCAGGAATTTCCAAGGGTTGGATTTTCCCGTATGGCTTCTGATGTTCGGCCTTAACCTGGAGACAGGTCAAGCACCTTTCTACATACCTTGCTACATCGGCTTTCATTCCCAGCCACCAATAATTCTTCTTTAGATCATGGTACATCTTGTTGGTTCCCGGGTGAATGGAGTAGCGAGTCTTATGGGCTTTATCTAACACTTTCTCTAGCAGACCTCCATGTCGTGGAATCCACATGCGTCCAAACCTAGTTTTGACGCCATTGGCGATTTCTTCCAGGTTCGCGATCTGCCCCTTCATCCTTTCTTCATTAACGTGCTCGGGCTTTTGAGCTTCTTTCTGGGCTTCGCATATTTGCCTTATCATATCAGGAGTCACAATCAACTGGTAAGATCTCACCCGAATTGGTTCCCGGTCCTCCTTCCGGCTCAGGGCGTCAGCTACCACGTTAGCCTTACCCGGGTGATAATGAATCTCACAGTCGTAGTCCTTTATGAGCTCTAACCATCATCTCTGCCTCATATTAAGATCCTTCTGCTCGAAGAAATACTTTAAGCTTTTTCGGTTCGTGAAAATCGTACATTTGACACTATATAAGTAGTGTCTCCAGCCAGCTCCAGATCGTGGGTAGGGTAGTTCATTTGGGATTCTTTTGATTCATTCACAATGAATGTAGTCTAAAAGAATTTATTGATTGTTCATCCATGATGGATGTGTTCCTCATTAGGAATCTGTTTGGATCATGATACAGGTCATTCGGGTCTGTGCTTAGCATAACAAAGAATGCCTTAGTGTACTCCAGGTGTATGATAATCATAAGAAAGGAGACACTGGTATGATTGATTTATAAACTGTTTCACTTGGTGTATATGAGTTACTTTACAAGAAATCTATATTGGATAGATCAATACTTATCATGAACCGTGTTTCAGATCAGGAGGTAGAGAGTGACGAGTTTCACGGTGCAGTAGTTTTAGATTTATGGACCTAATGGAAGATTTAAACTTTCTTCTTAGTGTTTTGGCCATATAAGTAGTTTGTGTTATAAAATAAAACTAATGGGGCTAAATCTTAGTTAGTAATAGATTATTGGATGAATATAAGCTCAAAGTTAGAAGTGTCCATAAACATTTTCTTGAGTTGAGATTAATCCCGGCCAATAAATAAAAGTTGGGATTATTAAAATCCAATAACCGCATAAGAAAATGTTTAAAATAAAAACAAAAATATAAAGTACTATATTTAACTAATACGTGAACCACATAAGTAATATAAAACCTAAAACATATCAGTATTATCAGTCTTGCCCGCATTGTTTAGGTGATTGTCTTAGTCAAACATGTCTCTCCTTGATAATGATACTTGCTGCATTTAGGGTCTCGTTGGTGGTCTCATTATAGGGGGTGTATCAAACTTTGACTTGATGGGCACCACAGACATTGAACCGTTAAATATTGATTCAGTTTGTTGGCTGAAACTTGATAAACCATCCATCATGTAACCTGATGGACCAACCTCCTTATAATTTTAGGTACCCATATGATCTAAATCATCTGTAGGGCTAATGGGATGATAGTTTGGGCTATACATTTCATCAAGATTTAGAGACCCAAATTGTTCAACCATATTAACATTATCACCCCGTCGACCACCCCGTCTTCTACCTCTAGTGGCGGAACCATAAACGTTTTCCTATGGGGTCGCTAATTTTTGGTGATTAGACTTGTAACAAAACAACATAAAGTTTTTCGGGTTGTTTGATCAGGTCGGGTCGAAATAGAAATAATTAAATTGTTTTGAAAATATTAACAAAAATACAGTACCTAAAGAAATTAAATAAAACTTACATTTATAGTTGTTCCTAAAATTCAAGGTTAATTCAAGTTAAAACTTAGATTGAAAATTTTAATACGCAGGGAAGTAATTGTATGACTATAGCTACTGTCATGGTTGCTTATTTGTAACACCTGAAAATTTCTTGTCAAATGAAAGAAAAGAAAAGTAATAAAAAGAAGGGAAGAAAGTATCTTGAAGAGAATGAAAAGGAGCCAAAGTGGAGGGGGATATGTGTAAAAAGTACAAAAGTCAAATATTCTATTAATATTTGAGTATGGCCGCCCATGTATACATCCACAATCTACTTTTCGACTTGAAAGAAGAAGAAGAAAAAAGCTGTATTTCGGATATTCAAGGTAGAAGAAGCTGATTTTCTAAGGTAAGCATTTTCTTGTGTAATTGGCTCGGTTTTGTTGGGTTTTCAACCATAAAACCTATTTTTATGTGCTCTTTGTGTTGGGGTGTTTGTTTTGGTTTGTTTTAGGTGTTTGAACTCTTGGCATCTTCAATTTCGGTGGAGTTTTATTTGAAGTCTTCATAGGTGAGTTCTAGACCCCGAACTTTATGTGTTTTAAACTTTTTGGGGCTGAAAATGCATGATTTAAAATGTTTTACAACTATTTAATATGTATCCGTGTGTATATGTGTGTTTATGTTTTTGTTTATGATTGTGTGTGTTCTTAATGCTTAGAATGGTGGATATAAGCTTAGAACAGGTTAGTATGTAGATGGGATTCAAAAATAAGTTTGAAATATGCGTAACAGTTGGTAATGCGCCCAAATAGGGCTCATGCGCTTGAAAATTTGACTTAGAGTGCCTAAGTGTGGGTCATGCGCCCAAATAGGGCTCATATGCCTAGGGAATTGCCCAAATATTTTCTTAGTGCTTGGTCATACGCCCCAATAGTTGCCTTGTGCCTTGTAGTTTCTCATACGCCCAAGGTTCCTCATGCGCCTGAAAATTTGACTTAGAAGTGCCTAAGTGTTGGTACATGCGCCTGCATAGTGTTCATGCGCCCAAGCAGTACTCATGCGCCTACATAGTACTCATGCGCCTAAAGACTTAGAAAAATTTCTGAAATTTTGGGAAATTAGAATTTTAGGGTTTGACCCTGGTTTGACTTCATGTTTATCATTGTTCATTTTTTGCATGTTTTTGGACTGTTCTTGTGTTCCATATTATGTATCTATTTTATGGCTTTACGTGGTGTGAATATATATATCCGTATACATAAAGTATTATCATTGAAGAAAGTGAAAGATTAATGTTAATGAAAAGAGGAACATAAGAAATGAATGAAAGTCTTGCAAGCAAATGATAAAGGAGGTTCACAACTCATTGAGAGTTGCTAGCTCAACTGGGTGTAATATAGCATGAGATCTTGCCTAACCCATGAAGGGTCTTGGTGATTAATCCCACAGTGCGAAACGGGGTCCTTGTCACTTAACCCCGAGAATGAGGTGGCTGTGTGCCTAACGATGGGGGTAAAGTTATGACAGGACCTGGAAATAGTGAAAGATAATGAAAAAGTACGTAACGAACGAATGCATACGATAATGAAAGATAATAAGTTTATACCATGATGTATGTATGATGAATGCTCACGTGCGTAAGTTAAGGAAATATTTTATTGAAAAGAATATTTTCATATATAAATCTTACAAGGTATTTTAAACGTTTTAAAACTAGAACTCACTCAACAAAGCTGACTTTTATGCATTTTAAGTTGGCAGGTAATTATTGCTGAGGATGGCACGCGGGGGAAGCTACTCGTCGGGGCAAGACTGGCATCCGTTCGATCTTAATGATATTGTTGTTTTGTAATGCAATTAAAAGGTCTTTTGTAACTTAAGAAACAATGATGTATTGCTTAGCAATAGTAATTATTAATGAGATGAATGGTTTTTGTTAACTTGATCCGCTGCCAAATTTTATGAAATGTGTAATGTTTTATATGTATAATGCTATGATTGACCAACTGTGAGGTCTCCGGGAACGAGGCCTTACATTATTTGTATAAACTTTCCATCTTCTCTTAGTATCTTCTTTTTGATATAGTTCTTAAATTTAATCTTTACTGTGTTCTGATTATTCAATAATTAATTTAATCAACTTGGTTTGGTCTCTAATTTTTTAGATGAGCTGATAATAGCATTTTATACTTTGTATTTTGTTTATCTTTATTATGTTTGTATATGTGTTGAAAAAAACCAATCTTGGTCTTATCAAAAGGCAATTAAGAAACTTATTTATTATCTGATATTTGAATTCTTCCAACACCCTAGCAAAATAAGCAAGGAAGTCAGGAAAAGAGTAATCCAAACAATAAAACTATAGGTTGAGTCCAACTGTTTCTGATGAAGCCTTGTGGTAGTTTTTGGTGAAATTGGGGAACTTATTTGGTGAATACTATGTAGTCTTTTCTAATGTATTTTTAGCAAAGTTGAAGGATTTTTGTTTCATTTTAGAAGAGATACATCAGTTGGGTGTCAAGGTTTATCAACTCCAGCCATTACATATCCCTCTATTGCTAGACTCCAGAAAAATTGTACATCTTGTAGGGTAACCGTGGCTTCTCTAATCAGCAGGTGAAAAGTGTGAGTCTCTGGATGCCATCACCCAATTAGTGTACAGACCAAACCACAATCAAGTCTTCACCACCCACATTCTACAATACCCGAAAAACCTACTACTATTATAAAGTACATAACACTCTCGAATGCCATTTGTTTGGATATATTTCCAAAACACTTGATCACCGCACCTTATGCTTAACGTTCCCTCATCACAATTTGGTTTTGGAAATAATGATCCACCCTCAGATCTCCGCTTAAAAATAACAAATCATTAATGAGAGGACCGGATGTGAAATGAGAATTCATTTTTCTAAACTAAAAAGACTCAAACAATATGATATTTTTGAAAGAGATGTAGAGATTTCCGTTGGAAGTGTTGAACTAAGATAACTCAAAAACGTTGAGATTTTAGAAAGATATGTTGAATGGTGTTGAATGGTGTGGGAACAGTGATAATTCTCAAATAGTTGAGAGTTGGAATGTTAGAATCACCAACTTTATATAGAACTAAAATTTGATGTGTTAGTTAAATTTTGTAGTTGAAATTGATTGTGAAAGTAGGTGAAGAAATTTAATCACGGAGATGCATGCTTTCAATTGGAAAAGTCAAAAAATTGAATTGAATTGAGTTGACAAGGCAACATATCACATTTAATATATATGGTTTCTGCAAAAGGTGTCAGATTTAATTTAGAATTTAATAAGAAATAATACTTAGCAAGTATGATGTCTCAAAAATTCAGACATGGGTAAATGTGAGGGTGGCAGCTTTAATCTAGAATTTAATGAGAAATCACACTTAGCAAGTATGATGTCTCAAAAGTTCAAACACGGGTTAAATTGAGATGTGATGGCTTGGAGAGATCGCACATATCCAAGTGCAATTTTCTAAGTTTTTGTCAGATTTTGTGATATTCCTGCCAGACAACATGAGAAGTCGCATTTAGCAATTGCGATAATCCCCCAAGTGAAACAAACCCCATACAACCCCTGTTGTGATGTATTCATGCAAGCTTACCCTTTTTCAAAAATAAAATCTAGATCATGTGTAGGATAATTAATCTCATGAGTCTTCATATATCTAGAGGCATATTCTATCCTTTTCCTAGTTGCATTAAAACACACCCTAGCCCCAAATACAAGTTGTTAGAGTAAACTACTAAACTTATTTACAACAGGTAATGTTAGAATAGGATATCTTCACTTCTTTCTAGGTTAACTTTGTAAAAGGTGTCGTAATCCTTGACAAGTCTTAAATAAACCTCTGGTAATACCCTGCCAATCCAAGAAAACTTCATATTTCAAAGGGTGTCTTTGGAGGGTCCCATTGAATAATAACCTCTATCATTGCTGGGTCTACTAAAATTCTATCTAAGATAATGATATGCCCCCGAAATTGTACCTCTCATAGCTAGAAGGTGGATTTGAAAATTTATTATATAATTTCTCTATGTCTTATTAGGTCCATGAATGCAGCTAGTGCATTCGTCAATCCAAAAGACATTACAAGGAATTCATAATGATCATAACATGTTCCGAAAGTTGTTTTCAGTATATCTTGCTCCTTCACCTTTAGTTAAATATATTCTGACCTTAACTCAGTTCGTGAGAACCAACTTGCTCCTTGTAATAGATCAAACAATTCATCAATTCTGGGTAGGGGATACTTGTTCCTCACCATGAGCTTGTTTAATTCCTTGTAGTCGATACATATTCGCATGCTCCTATCTTTCTTTTCACAAACAGCACTGGAGCGCCCCAAGGTGATATACTTAGTATGATGAAATCTTTATAGAGTAAAACATGAAGTTGAGTCATGAGTTCTTTCATTTGTAATGGAGCTTATCAGTATGGTTCCTTATCCACAAGTTGGGCCCCAGGCACTAGGTCAATTTGGATTTCAATTTTTCGATACATTAGTACTCTCATAAGGTCCTCGGGAAACACACCAGGAAATTGACACACAACGGGAACATCCTCTATTCTTGGTGCTAAAACACTAGCATCATTGACATGTTCTAGGTGAGCATATCTGGATTGACCTTGGCTTCTTCCCTTGACATGGTGTAGGGTCTTGCCTTGGCCTTGGGCTTCTTAATCATCTTCTTGTCATTACTCTTGTTGGGACCTTATAAGAAATACACTTAAAGGTTGATGCAACCAAAGAGCTCTCAACATGCACATGTGAAGTACAAGGAAGTTACTTCCAAAGATTTGATATAACTAAGTGAATTATGCTAAGTAACAAATCTTCTGAAGCCAAAAGACCAATTATTTTGAAGCCAAAGATGAAGTCTTCCTAAGCTTTAAAGACAAAGTCTTCTAAAGCCAAAGACTGATTTCTTTCGAAGATAGAGAAGACGTGCTTTTTTTGAATCACCTTTTGACAAAAGCTGAACAACTTTCCGCTGCCACTTTTGAAGACTCACTAACTTATATGAGTTGGTGAAAAGTCTATGCTTTTGTCAATTGTAGATTAAGGTCTTTTGTCTGTAACTTTCCAACTATGTACTTTTATCCTTTTTGTAATATATTAGGATGTAAGCTATGGCATGTTATAGTCACTAGTGATGAAATCAACAAAGGCTGATTATGAACTTTAAAAACAATAAGAACATAATCAAGTTGATTCCCCAAGGATCTTTTCAAATCTCTCAATAAATATAATAAAATATTATTATATTGTATTCAACAAACAATAATCATGGTGTGGAAACCCATGACTAATGCTATGATATCAATGTGTGTATGTATGATTGCTAGTGATTGAATGCTTGAATTGATAATAAAATGATTTATTGTATTGATTGTTCAAAAAAACTTACAAAGGATTAGAGTATTATGCTATTTATAGCCTATACAAAAGCTATATATAATTACTAAAACAAAATTACATAAATAATCCTAAGTCTATAAGTTGTCCGCTGTGGATGATAGACTATCCGCTGTGCATGATCAGTCGTCCGCTGTGGATGTTGAATAAGCTATTCGTTGTGTCTTGGATGCTGTCTGTTGTGAACACTTTTTATGTGATTGCTTTGTATGTTGTCCGATGTGGAGAGTTCATCCGTTGTGGATGAACATCCGATGTGGACAGTTCATCAGCTGTGGACTTGGCATCCGCTGTGTGTGTTGTTCATCCGCTGTAGACACTTGGAAGTTGTTCTTCATCCGTTGCATGGACTTGGTCATCCGCTGTGGGCAATTCTTCATCCGCTGCTGACACTTGTGAAAATTTCTTTTATCTACAAACCTGAAAAAGAAATTAAATAATAATTAGTATGTGTTATGAATGTTAATGATGCTAATGTGTTAGTTAATGATTGTTTGGATGTTAGAACACATTATGTTTGATTATGGCAAGCATTATCCTTTTAAGCATTATCCTATTAATGCACTTGTTGAGTCCAACAATACTCCCCCTAAGGATGATGTTACCATCTCTTTAATGTTTGCTTGTTAATGTTTTGTTTATTAGTAACAATGTGTGTATGTTTGTGTTTGATATGAATGATTGTAATGGTTATATGTTTGACTTATACTGTTTGATTGCATGTTTGTATCTTATGCATGATTGACTGACTGACTGTTTGTTCTGATTACATATTTGATTGCTTGGTTACATGTATGATTATATGATTACATGTATGTTTTTATGATTACATGTATGTTTGTATGATTACATGTATGTTTGTATGATTACATGTTTGTTTGATTTAATGATTCAGTGTTATGTATGTTTGCATGATTGAATAATTGTATGTTATTATGATTCCATTTGTGTAAATAGATTGTAATGTATGTGCTGATTTGTATATGTTTGCTTGTATGATGAATTACTTGTATGATGGATATTGTGTATGTTTATATGCATGATATCAATGTATGATTGTTGTTCTATTATGTTAATTTTCTGTTATGTATGGTTGGATGTTTGGTTTGTTAGAAAGGTTAGATATGTATGTTTGCTTGTTTTGGTCTATTTGTATGTTAGAAACATTTAGGAATGAGAAGGACTAGCTTCTTCTACATTCTTCTGCACTTCTGATGTGGCCTTCAAGGATTCTTCAACAACTTTCTCAATTTCTTGATCCTTTTCTGCTTCTTTCACTTGATTTGATAGTGGAGTGATCCTTAGTGCATTTCTACAGTTCACTATGTGCTTAACAAAATAGTTAATAGCACTTTTTTGATCATCATATTTGCTCTCAATTGTTAGATGAACCAGCTGTTCAAGAGTAGATTTGTCTAGGCTTTGCACATCAATGTTGCTAACCAGTATGGTTATAACATGATTGCCCTTCAGTATCTCAAGATTGTTGTTATCTGATATTCTCATGCCTGTTATGCCTTCAATGTGTGTTAATGGTTGCTGTTTGGTTTCTAATCTTTGTTTGAGTGTAGCATTTACATACATAGTGCCTAAAATTCTTAGCATGTGTATAAAATAACAGCAATCTCCCTTGCATAGTACATCTTCTATTGCAGGGAATGTCTTTGTTTTCAAAAATGAGACATAAGAAGGATGAAGGAGTTTGATTTCCATAAGATCAAACAACCTTATGTCAGATGCTTCTTTCCCTTCTAGCTTTCTCTCCAATACCAATTCAAAATGTGTTTCATCATAGTACCACTTGGTAATTGGATGATTGTACTTGTTACCATCAATCTTCTTCATAATTAACTTTAAATCTGTTGGTCTTAATTGATATCCAACTCTTTCCAACAATTCATTATCAACATGAGATGATGATTATTCTTCAATTTGATTCTTTTGTTTTGATTTATATACAAAACGGATGAGTATTTGTTCATGCGCTGTGTACACTTTGTTTGATCAAAAGATATTCACTTCGGATGACTTATTGTCATGCGCTGTGAATGTTATTGATGATGTACAACATATGTTTACTTGTGTACATACACTGTGTACACTTGTATAATGTTAGTCATGCGCTGTGTGATAACTGTATTCACAGCGGATACCCTCCAACATCATGTGCTGTGAACATTTGTATGTTCACTCATAGTGGATGTAGTTTTGTGTTTGTTTTGTACACTTTGTGTATTTTGAATGATGTTAAATTTTGAAAAATTTTCTTCCGAAGCAAGTTTGATAAAATTTTCTTCCGAAGCATGTTTGATAAAAATTTCTTCCGAAGCATATTTTGATAAATTTTCTTCTGAAGTATGTTTGATAAATTATTTTGAAATGTTTCAAAATTTGAATGTTTGTTAAAATTTTAGAATTTTAACATGATCAATCTATGGATGTTAATGAATCACTCACAAGCAATATTGTACGTATGTATGTGTGTCAAACTGCTATGTTTGGGTGCTTGCTTGACTTGGCTTTATTTAAAAAAACTCAAAAATTTAAAATTTCAAATTTTAAAATTGTATGATTATGCACATATTCTGCTACCTTTGATATTTCTATGTTCATTTTCTCCTCCTAAATTTTTGCATATTTATAAAAACTTTTTATAAGATGAAAAAAAATGAATGTGTTTGAATGGAAATTATCAAAGTCTAATTTGATTGCTTGCTTGATAAACATTTAGAAAGATAACACTTTATCTAACTAATAACTGAATGATTTACATGTTTGGACATGAATCATTTGCACATAACATGAGATCATACTAGTCTTAAATTCTCACTGAGTTGTTTGGATGATTTTAAGAATAGACATAGACTAATACAATGTTGATTTCAGATATTGTGATCCACTTAAACTCATGCATGGTATTAATTATTGATTGAAACAGTGAGTGATTATCATGTTTTGGGTGTATTAAGATGATTTGTATGTACCCCATATCTAATTGTATGTTAAGATCAATCCTCCTCAAGATATACTAGAAAGTACTTTCAATACTTATGACCTAGTTACTTAGGAGTATAAATTCTCAATTTGATCCTTGCTGTTTGATCCATATTGGGATTCTTTTTCACTTCACTTTGGAAGGTGATCCTCTTTGGGATGCTTTTGATAGTTCATCCTTAATGGATGTGTTCCTCATTGGGAATCTTTTTGGATCATGATTTAGGTCATTTAGGTATGTGCTCAGCACAACAAAGAATGCCTTAGTGTACTCCAGGTCTATGATAATGATAATAGAGGAGACACTTGTATGATTGAGTAATTTATAAACTGTTTCACTTGGTGTATTTTAGTTACTTTACAAGTAACCTATATTGGATAGACCAATACTCACCATAAACCAAGGTATGTGTTGTTGACCACACAATCATGAGAATTTAGTTCTTAACTGTTGTATGTGATGTTAGGTGTCCCATGATGAGCCTATCCACATATCAAACAAAGTATTATCAGTCTTTATTAGTGGAAAATGACTCAAGAGAAGAAATAATCTAGTGTACTATCATTTCTCATGAATGGTTATGTGTGATTCAAATTGTTTGTTAATTGGAAAACATGAATGTTTGTTTGATATCTTGATTTTGAAAGATGCTTGTTTGAAGTTAAACTTGGACTTTGACAAAATCAAGCTTGTTTGAAATTAATGTTTTGAAAACATTACTTGTTTGATTCATAGTTGATTATACCAAGTGACTGAACCTGAAATTCAAATCTTTTTGAATCAAATGGTTTGGTAAACAGGTCAGCCAATTGATTGTCTGTATGCACTTTAATCAACTTTATCAGACCCTTTTTCTGAGCAATCACTCAGAAAGTGATATATGATATCTATGTGTTTTGTTTTTGAATGTTGAACTGGATTGTCAGTGATAAACATGGCAACAGAATTGTCAATGTGTATGGTGGTTTATGAAAACTAAAGCCATAATCAAGCATTTGGTTTTGAATCCAAAGCATTTGAGAACAGCATGCAGAAGCAGCTATGTATTCTACTTCAGCTGTTGACAAAGAGACATTTGTTTGTTTCTTACACTGCCAGGAGATCAATCTTGATCTAAGAAACTGGCAACCTCCAGTAGTGGATTTTCTGTTACTGTCGCATCCCATAATCACTGTCTGTGTATGCATATAAAGAGAAATCTCCATCTTTTGGATACCATAACCTAAGTGCAGGTTTGCCTTTTAAGTATATAAAGATTCTCTTTACAGTAGTTATGTGTGATTCTTTTGGATCTGCTTGGTATCTGGCACACATGCAAACTGCACACATGATGTCTGGTCTGCTTGCTGTTAGATACATCAGATAACCTATCATTGATCTGTAGAGCTTCTGATCAACTGATGTTCCTTCTGGATCAGGTCCAAACTTCAATCCAGTTGTAAATGGTGTTTTGCTGGATGTGCAATCAGACCAATTGTATTTCTTTAATATCTGATTCACATACTTGCTTTAGTTGATAAAAGTTCCTTCAATAGATTGTTGAACTTAAAGACCAAGGAAGAATGTAAGTTCTCCTATTGAGCTCATTTGGAATTTTTATTACATAATTGTTTCAAACTCTTTGCAAAGTTGGATGTTAGTGGAGCCGAAAATTATGTCATCCACATAGACTTGAACCACTAACAAGTCTTGTTCTTTTCATTTTAAGAACAATGTCTGATCTATTTTCCCTTGGGTATACCCATTCTATAGTAGAAACTTAGATAAAGTTTCATACCACTTTCTAGGTGCTTGATGAAGATCGTATAGAGCTTTATCTAACTTGTAGACTCTGTGAGGGAATTTTGGGTCTTCAAACCCTGGTGGTTGAGCAATATATACCTCTTCATCTATCTGTCCATAAAGGAATGCACACTTGACATCCATTTGGAAGACAATGAAGTTTTTGGATGAGGCATATGCAAGGAACACTCCGATGGCTTATAGTTTAGCTACTGGAGCAAAGACATCATCATAATCAATGCCTTCCTCTTGAGTATATCCTTAGGCAATTAGCCTTGCTTTGTTTCTGTTGACAATCCCTCTGTCATCTGCTTTGTTTCTGAATAGCCATCTTATGCCAATGGCATACTGACCTTCAGATAGAATAACCAACTTCCATACCTCTTGCTCTCTGAATTACTGTAATTCCTCTTGCATTGCTTCTATCTCACTGTTATCTTTGAGTGCTTCTGTGATGTTTTTAGGTACAGTTAGAGATAGAAAGCAGGAATACAATTAAATGTTTGTTGTGTCAGATTGACTTCGTGTCAATCTGGTATTGAGGTCACCTATGATGTTTTCTAAAGGATGATCTTTATGAACTCTGGTTGTTGCAATCTGATCAACAGGGATGGTTGAATCAAGATTAGTGATTGTTTTTTGGGTGTTGATGGATGGGCAAGGGTATTTGTTGTTGTTTGATTATCTGTCTGTAAGGGTTCATTGAATGTTTGTGGTGAATAATGAATGAAATCTAAGATTTCATCTTCATGATGTGTATCAGGTAATAAATGATAATCATCATCTTCTTCAATTGAGGTTGGTTGATGTGACTTTGTTTGATTATTTGGTTATGGTTGGGTGGTCACAGGAGTGATGAAGATGGTGTGTCTGATGATGTTCCTTTTGATGTGTTTGTTTGTTCTGGAGGAGTTGAAACTATGGTACTGGAAGGAGTGATGTTTGTTCTCCTTGGAGGATTAGCAGTTAATGGAACATCAATGGTTGTTGGTGGAACCTTTGGATACTCATCATTATCCTTGGTACCTAAAACATGAAAGTAAGATGTGTCAAATGATTTTGTTAATGAGTCAATATCAAACAACCAGTCTGATCCAATGACTTTCTTAGTGAAAGAGTGTTCATTAAAAACAACATCTGTTGTTTCTTCCACTATGTTCAGTCTTGGATTGTATACTCGGTAAGCTTTTGAGCTTCCAGAGTATCCAACAAAAATCCATCATCTGCTTTTGGAACAAACTTAGATAATTGTTCTCTTGTGTTTAATATTGAAACAAAACATCCAAAAGCTTTAAGAAATCCAATGAAGGGTTTTTTTAAACATTAATTCATATGGTGTTTTGGAATGTTCTTTGATTATTAATGTTCTATTTTGAATGTAGCAAGCTGTGTTGATTGCTTCAGCCCAAAAGGATATAGGTAATAGAGAGTTAGCTAGCATAGATCTAGCAGCTTCTACTAATGTTCTGTTTCTCCTTTCAGTAACTTCATTTTGCTGAGGAGTCCTTGCTACACTGAATTGATGACTAATTCCTTTTTCTGCAAAAAAAAAGAAGAAATAGAGTCATTTTTAAATTCAATATCATTATCACTCCTTAAAGATTTAACTTTAAGATCCAATTGATTCTTAATTTTAGTGATAAAGGATTTGATGATTTCTGATGTTTCTGACTTGTGTAGTAGAAAGAAAACCCATGTGAATCTTGAGTAATCATCTACTATAACAAGACAATATTGCTTCTTTCCTATGCTTAAGATGTTTTGTTGGGCCAAAAAGGTCCATGTGAAGCAATTTGAGTGGTGTATTGTTAGAGTTTACCAATTTTGACTTATAAGACACTCTATGTTGTTTGCCTTTCAGACATGCAGTGTAGTGGTCTGTACAGAAGAATTCTTTTTGTGGTAAACCTATTACTAAGTCACCTTTTACAAGTTGATTCATTTTGTTATAATTTGAGTGTCCCAAACGTTTGTGCCATAATTGGGAAACATCTTCTGTTGCTTTTGATTGTAAACATGTTTAAGGGGTTGATGCTAAAATAGTATTCATATCAACAATGTATGTGTTGTTATGATGAGGTGTTTTCAAAAGGATACAATCTTCATGTAAGGCTCTGTTCCCGGAGACCTCACAGTTGGTCAATCATAGCATAAAATATTAAACATCACACATTTCATAAAATATTGCAGCGGAATTAAGTTAATAAAAACCATTCATTCTATTAATAATTAACGTTGTTAAGCAATACATCATTGTTTTCTTGAATTACAAAAGACCCTGTTTCGTTGCATTACAAAACAACAATATCAATAAAGATGAATGGATGCCAATCTTGCCCTGCCGAGTAGCTTCCCCCGCGTGCCATCCTCAGTAACAATTACCTGCCAACTGAAAATGCATAAAAGTCAGTGTGCTGAGTGAGTTCTAGCTTTAAAACATTTAAAATACCTTGTAGGATTTATATATGAAAATACCCTTTTCACTAAAATACTTCCTTTACTTTTACACGTGAGCATTCATCATACATACATCAAGGTATATATTGAATTATCTTTTATTAACTCACGTATTCATTCATTATCTTTCACTATACTTTGGATCCTGTCTCATTCAATACCTGACTCATATCCGAAGATCGACAGTACCGGGGTACGCGACAAGGACTCGGGTTAATCTCATGGATTGAATCCCTTACGAGTCTTTTGTGACAACACAGTCACTCGCCTCAATCTTTGCTTACGATTCTTTTGTGACAACACAGTCACTCACCTCAATTTTGGCATACAAGTCTTTTGTGACAACACAGTCACTCACCTTAACCTTTGCTTGCAAGACTTTTCATACTTTTCTTATGTTCCACTTCTTATTAACATTAATCTTTCACTTTCTTTACGATAATACTTTACGCATATGAATATAAAAACACCACGTAAAGTCACATTATACATAGTATAAAGCATCAAGAATAGCCCACAACATGCAAGAACCAGCAAAACATTCCAGAACTTACCCGCTACATTCTACTTCCTAAGCTTCGGAAAAATCCTAAGTTCTTAGACAAATGAGGATGAACAGTAACTAATGCGGATAAACAATACTAATGCGGATGAACAATACTAATGCGGATAACAATACTAATGCGGATGAACAACTAATGCGGATGAACAACTAATGCGGATGAATAAACAACAATGCGCATGAACAAGTACTTAAATGCGGATGAACTAACCAACCTGCTAATGCACTTATGCAATTATTCAGTCCCCAATCCTCGATCTAACACATACTTATCATGGCTCTAACATGCTTAACATCTAGAGCAGGCATACAACCACTAAAACACCAACAGTCCTAACCAAACATGCTTAACCATCTGTTCGAAGCTTATACCCAACATCACAAGCATCAACAGCACATAAACCACCATAAAGCACAAACATAAACACCCACATACATACGGTAAAGCATAAAACAGCTGTAAAAACCTTTTAAACATGCATTTTTAGCCCCAAAGAAGTTTTAAAACATATAAAAACCGGGGTCTAGAACACACCTAGTGCAGCAAACAAGCAAAACTCCTCCAAACTCGTGCGCACAAGAGTTCAAACGCCTAAAACAAGCAAAAACAGACAACAAAACTCATAAACACATATAAATCGGTTTCATGGTCAAAACCCAACATGACTTTATAAAGGCTTGCCCCTCTTCTAAAATGCCCTATGTACCTCGGACTCAGCTTGCCCTATAAACACATATATGCAACGATTCGGAAATGACCTATGTACCTCGGACTCAGCTTGCCCCTCTTCCGAAACAGGATGATTCCTTTCCAGGGCGAGACCTTTAACATGACTTTATCACCCACGTTGAACTCGATTGGTCTACGCCTCTTATCGGCATATGACTTCTGTCTATCCTTGGCTGCCTTCATAAAGGCTTTGATCTTTTCTAGCTTCTCAGTCGTAGCCTCGATTACCTCCACGCTTCCCAACTCTTTCTGCCCAATGTCTCCCCAACACACGGGCGTTCTACATCTCCTACCATATAACATCTCGTAAGGTGGCATGCCAATGCTGGCATGATAGCTGTTGTTGTATGAGAACTCTGCCAATGGTAGATGATCATCCCAACTTCCTCCGAAGTCGATCACAAATTCTCGGAGCATGTCCTCGAGCGCTTGAATCGTCCTTTCAGACTGACCATCTGTCTGAGGATGGTAAGCCGTACTGATGTGTAGCATCGTCTCCATCGCGTCTTGGAATCTCTTCCAAAACCTTGATATGAACCGAGTGTCACGGTCTGACAAGATAGACATCGGCACACCATGACGAGCTACAATCTCTTTGATGAACAGATCCGCCAACCTCTCGGATGAATACGTCTCGCGGATTGGTAGGAAGTGAGCACTCTTTGTCAAACGATCAACTATTACCCAAATTGCATCATACCCCCTTGCCGTACGTGGTAACTCGTGATGAAATCCATGGTGATGTGCTCCCACTTCCACTTGGGTACATCCAACGGTTGGATCTTCCCGTATGGCTTTTGATGCTCTGCCTTCACTTGTAAGCAAGTAAGGCACTTACTCACATACTCCACTACATCGTGCTTCATACCCGGCCACCAATAGTCTTTCTTCATATCTTGATACATCTTAGTGGCACCGGGATGAATGGAGTATCGAGTCTTATGAGCTTCGTCCATAATTTGTCCCCGTAGATCACCGTAGCGGGGAATCCACATCCGCCCGAAGCTGGTTCTAACTCCGTGGGAATTTTCTCCCAACTCCGTGACTAGACCTCTCATCCTTTTAGGGTTAAGGTGATCTTCCTTCAATGCCTCATCCTGAAATTCTTTGACCTATGTCATCACATCAGAGGTCATCACCAATTGATAAGCCTTCACCCGGATTGGCTCGGGTCTCTCTTTTTGGCTGAGGGCATCAGCCACTACATTGGCTTTACCTGGATGGTAATGGATTTCACAATCATAATCCTTAATCACCTCTCACCACCTCCTCTGCCTCATGTTGAGATCTTTCTACTCAAAGAAATACTTTAGGCTCTTGTGGTCCGTGAAGATTGTGCATTTCACCCCGTACAGGTAATGCCGCCAAATCTTTAATGCAAAGACCACAGCTACGAGCTCCAAATCATGCGTGGGATAATTGACCTCATGGGTTTTAAACTGTCAGGACGCATAGGCTATTACTCTCCCACGTTGCATTAACACACAACCCAGTCCTGAATAGGAGGCATCCGAATACACCACTGTTAGATCTAGGAATAATAGGTCTAGATCATTTTGTATAGGCTTAGAACTTTAATCAATACATGTAATGAATATTTGTAATCCATTATGTATATAGGTTAACCCATATGTGCGTTGATTTATGTGTATGATTACAGGTACAAACATTATATTGGTCAATTTCTGAAATTGACTAAGTGTAAGAAACATCTACGGATGAACATTTTTGTTCTTCCGTAGATATCTTTTTTCAAGACATTCATCAGAAGATCTTCTACGGATGAATATGGGTATTCACTGATGAACAAACACCACACATGAAGAAACTGAAGTACCTTCGGAAGAACAAAGTTCCTTCGGAAGAACAAAGTAGCTGCGGAAGAACCAGACACGTACTTATATCATACAAGTGTTTCAAGTCAACAAGTCAACAAGTCAATCACAGACTCCAAGAGATTCGCTGTTTCCTTAAAAGAAACACGCGTGTCTATAAATATGAGTCCTAGGTTTCACATCAAGAAAGTAAGAGACGGCGACAAAAATACCATCACATCATTTCGCACGATCAACACAAACCCTAGCAGCCATCACATCAACACACCAAAAATCATAAACACAATCATAGCATAGAATTTTGTTAGCAATTATTATTTGAT
Source organism: Flaveria sonorensis (assembly GCA_025506505.1). Lineage (NCBI taxonomy): Eukaryota > Viridiplantae > Streptophyta > Magnoliopsida > Asterales > Asteraceae > Flaveria > Flaveria sonorensis. Next base: position 32,643,256 of record CM046425.1, on the reverse strand, counting down.
TCTTTGTAATCATTAATCAGTTTTAATTAATTACATTTGATTCAAAACATTATTCTTTGCATATTGTTGATATCATTTGAGCATTTATTGTTTATTTTCTCTGGCATCGATATTTATTAATTAATCAATTAAACAACGATTAATGGTAATTCCGAAATCATTAATTCGAAACCAATCTAACACTGATAATTGCTAATTGCGATCCTTGGATTCACAGGTGGTATCAGAGCCAAGTGCTCATTGATCTAGATCGATTGATCTATCGGTATTAGAATTGTTTAATTGAATAGATCTATTAGTTTTCTGACTAGATCTATAGTTTTTAAGTAAAAGTAATTTGGTGTGAAGATTTAAAATTCAATAAATCATTTGTCTTAATCAGCGAGTATTGTTACATGCTCGTCGTTAACATTGATCTATATTCAAATTAATTGAAACATAGATCTATGTTATTGGCAGACTTTCATTAACTGTTCATAAGAAACTTTGTTTTAGTTAAAACTTCAATATTTGACTAAAATGAGTAGCTTTGTCGGTGGATCATCGTACCAGCCTCCAAAGTTGGAAACAAAAGCAGACTTTAAGTCCTGGAACATCAAGTTCAGAAATGATGTGAACTACACTGATTCTGACTTATGGGTATCAATAACTGAAGGTCCTTATATTCCAACCACCCTTGGGCCGGATTATAATGACAAAAATCAGCCCATAAGTACAAAAGATCTGTCACCTGATGATGTTAAAAAGGTTAAAGTTGATATTAGAGCATACAGTTTGCTCAGTATGGCTTTACCTGAAGAAATACTAATCAGGTGTGAGAATTATAAAACAGCAAATTCCTTGTGGAAGATACTTCATACTCTTTGTGAAGGGAGCGATGAAATCAGAAGCATTAGGAAGGATACACTTGCTCACAATATGAAACATTTCATCATATTGAGGGTGAATCAATTCCTCAACAACTCCATAGGTTTATGCAATTGGTAACCGAGATGAACATCATGGAGTTGAAGTATACAAATGAGGAATTGAACAAAAAGATGCTCCATACATTGCCTGAAAGTTGGAAGCAAACTATGTCCATGTTCAAGAACACCATTGATCTCAAAGCAACTGGCTTAGATACATTGGTAGCTAAAGTTGAGGCTCTTGAAATGGATGAAAAATCAAGAAACAAGAGTGTGAGAACACTTGTCACACCTTATCATTTTAAAGAAACCAAAAGTACTGGAAGTGCCTTTATCTCTAACAATGATAGTGACAACTCTTGTACTTTGAGTGAAGATGAAGAAGAAGTGAGCTTTTATGCATCAAAGCCTTCAAAGAAATCTTCTCAAAGTAAATCAGGAAAAGAAAAAGGAAGACCTGATGATAGAACAGATGCATCTACATCAGCAGCAAAGTCTTCAACAAACAACAACCAAGCAGAGCCCATTATTGTGATTCTGGATTCTGAAGAACAAAAAGCAGCATTTGTAGCTTTTAGTTCAAGTTTTCAAGCTTACTTGGGAAGCAACTTAACACCTGCAAATATCTGCCAACAAGACTTGGAAGAACTACATCCAGACGTAGTAGAGGAGATGGATCTTCAATGGCAAATGGCAATGATTGCTTATAGAGCCAAACAATACTTGAGAAGAAACAAAAATTTGGCTGCAGCAAGCAAAACATCAAAGATTGGTGTTGATAAGTCAAAGGTAAGATGTTTCAAATGCAATCTCTATGGGCACTTCTCAAGAGAATGTAATCAACAATCAAATCCTGACATGAGACAATAGCAACACATCAGTCTCATCAGCATCAATCTCATCAAACAGCAACATCTCAGAGATCTTATAGACAACCACAGCTAACCAACTCATCCCCACCAGCCACAAATGCATCAGCAGGACCTAGTAATTCTAAAGAAACTGGGCTGATCATTCTCCAAGATGAACCTGTGACTGGAGCATGTATGAGAAGGAAGTTTTGGAAGAAAATCAAGCTTTAATGGCCCACATGGAGAACAAAGTTCCATCTATGGCTAGAGAGGTAAGAGATAGATTGTGTTCATCAGTGTGTGTTGAGGAAGTTGAAAGATATAGAGTCCATGCTCATCAATCTCATGTGAGAATATAAATTATATCAATTCAAAATTAACTCTTTACAAAAAGATTTAGAAAAAAATTACAGCTTAAAAGCCCAAGTTGAGCATTTGACCACTTCCTTAACTAAATCCATGGCTGATCATGCATCAACTAAAGTGAAACTTTAGAAGTTTCAACTTTCATCTTAGCAATATGAGAAATTATTGAATTCTCATATTGAATCAAAGAAGATGTATGGGTTGGGATATAATGCTGTTGCACCTCCTTTGAATGATAACTATACAACTTTACCTGAATCAATGACAAATAGCTTATCAAATCATTTTGTGCCATGCACTAATTTTGAAACAAAATGTACTGAACAAGTTAATAACATTGAATCTGAGGTGAGTGAAACTGAGTCTTTTGAATCAAATAAAATCAAACAAAATGAATCAAAATTTGACTTTGATGGATGTGATGACTTGGATGATTCTGATGAACATGATGATAACTCTGCGGATCAACTGAACATTAATAAGAATGTTTTTGTTGAAACAATCATTCCCAAAGTACTTGAGCAAACAAAGTTGCTATATCCTCCAAAGCAAAGAAACATGTTGAAGACTATTTGCAAGAGAATAGCTCAGCTAAATGAAGGTCTTCAAGTACTTCATCAGCAACAAAAACCTTCAACAGAAAAGAAGCAAGTATCAACAGAACTTCTCCGGAAGAAGAAACATCCTTCAGTAGCAGATCTGCGGAAAAACAAATCTACTGAATCAGTAGATGATTTGCGGAAGGCAAAAGAAACAACAAACAAGAAAACAACTCAAAAAGGTGTGAGCTCAAAGCAACAAACTTCAGCTGATAAACATGAACCTTTTGACATCATGTCAGGAAAACGAAAGGAGTCAGCTTCAGTGAAGTTTGAGAAGGAATTGAAGACTCAAAGACTACAAAAGAAGAAGAAATTGATTGAGTCTGATAATGAGTCAGAAGAAAAGTATTGCAAATGGTGTGACATGAAAAATCACAACACTGAAGACTGTTACTTCAGCAGCTATTGCTCCATCTGCAATATGAACAATCACATGTCTTCAGACTGTCACTTCAACAAACATTGTGCTATTTGTAACAAAAATAACCATTCCACTTAGGAATGTTATTTTAACAAAAAGAACAAGACAAAGAGCACAAAGAAGAAACAACCTGAGAAGGATGAATCAGAATCTCAATCAAGTGAAGATCAAAAAGATTCAAGATTAAAGAAACAACAAAAACAAAAACAAAAGGTGACAAAACCACAAGAGAAATCATTAGTTAATAGTGAACCTTTGAAGAAAAGACAACCTGAACAGAAATCAAAGACTCCTCAACAATCAAAGACACCTCAGAAAAAGGTGGATTTGAACAATAAGAAGTCAAATGCTAATGATACTTTCTTTGATAATTTTGAAAAAGGAACTCATGTTTCACATTCAAAATCAAAGGATGATGAAACTTTCAACAATCTAGGATCATCATCAAAGTCAAAACAGCAAACAAAGAAAGAGAAGATCCTTGAGGAAGAGTTTGAAAAATCAGAACAAAATTCCATAAGTTCATCATCAACAGAATCATCCTCACCACAAACAACACACAATGAATCAATTGAATCTAAAATTAATACTGAATCTTCAAGACTCATTCATGAGGAAGTTAAAATTTTAGACTCCACAGGATCACCCAAGATCATTAAGACTTGGGTTTCCAAATCTAATTGATTTCTTTAATTGTGCAGGAACAATCTTGGAGAGCTGACAACAAGTGGTATGTTGACAGTGGTTGTTCCAGACATATGACAGGAAACTGTTCTCTTCTCCATGACTTCAAACATAAAAATGCTTCTTATGTGGCATTTGGTAGGGATAAGAAGGGAGGTAAAATAGTTGGTGAAGGAATGGTAACTGATGGTGTGCTCAAATTTGAGAAAGTAAATTATTGTGAAAATTTGCAATATAATTTATTAAGTGTGTCTCAAATTTGTGATCAAAATTATACCACATTATTTGATAACACTAATTGTTACATTCTTAAGCCAGGTTTTGTAGTTCCAGAAGATTGGATCCTTCTTAAAGCATCACGAAAAGGAAAAACATATGTTTTGGATATGAATAATACAACACTCACAAACAATGAAACATGCCTGCTATCTAAGTCATCAGAAGATGAATCTCAGTTGTGGCATAGAAGGCTTGTCATTCCAACTTGAAGAACATGAAAATTGGTGAAAAATGAATTAGTCATTGGATTGCCAAAGAAAGAATTTTCTTGTTCAAACCATTGTCCTTCATGTTATAAAGGAAAACAATATAGAGTGTCACATAAATCCAAAATAATAAATACAAACACTACACCACTCAAATTGCTTCACATGGATCTTTTTGGTCCAACTAATGTGATGAGTATTGGAAAAAGGCAATATTGTTTAGTGGTTGTGGATGATTTCACTAGATTCACATGGGTCTTTTTCTTAAAACAAAAGAGTGAAACATTAGAAACATTACATAAAGATTGAGAATCAACTTGATTTAAAAGTTAAAATTTTTAGGAGTGACAATAGGACTGAATTTGTTAATACTGTCTTAGATTCATTTTGCAGGAATAAAGGCATAGCAAGGCAATTCAGTGCACCAAGAACTCCACAACAAAATGGAGTTGCTGAAAGAAGAAATAGAACTCTCATTGAAGCAGCAAGAACAATGCTAGCTGATTCATAATTGCCAATCACTTTTTGGGCTGAAGCAGTGAACACAACATGCAATGTTCAAAACAGGACATTAATTGTCAAAGAACACAATAAAACACCTTATGAGCTTTTATTTAAAAGAAAACCTTACATAGGATATCTTAGAGCTTTTGGGTGTCATGTATCTGTTTTAAACACAAAAGAACAATTGGGAAAATTTTCAGAGAAAGCCTATGATGGTTTCTTTGTTGGATATTCTTCAACATCTAAATCATATAGGATTTACATTCCACAACAAAACATTGTGGAAGAAACTCCTAATGTGTCTTTTGATGAATCCTTATTTCCTAAATCTGTAAAAGGATCATCATGGTTGTTTGATATAGACGCACTCACAAACTCATTTAACTCTGGTTATTTGAATGCTGCAGGTTCTGAGGATACATGCTATCCATTTGTTCCTCCAAACATCAATGAAGTGTCATTATCTGCTGATCCTTCAAGAATACAAACTTCAAGTATCATGGAACAAAGAACACCAAATAATGACAATAATGCAGCACAAGACCAAGCAAATGGATCTACATCCTCAGATGCAAACACTTCATCAGCAGCTGCTGACTCTGCATCCGTAGATGAGTGTCCTACATCCGAAGATATGAATATTGGATCAGTTGATGTTCCATTCACATCAGTAGATGTTCCACATATTGGAGATGGTCCATTGCATTCCAAAGAGTCATTGTCAGCAAGTCAACAAAATACATCCATAGATGTTCCTGTAACTCCTGCGGAAGCACGAAATACTCCGTAGATGTTCCTGTAACTCCTGCGGATGGAACTCACAATGCAGCTGATGTACAAAATGAAAATCATTCAGCTTCCAATGATGATCAATTTGATTACTTCATAAATTCATCATCTCAGCTGGATATATCTACATCAATGCATATGACTAACTTGGAATCATCTATTCAAGTTGAGTCCATTCCAACAACAAGAATTCATAAGACTCATCCAATAAACAACATCATTGGAGACCTCAATGAAAGAACCACAAGAAGCCAAGGGGGAGCTGCAAACATCTGTCTTTTCACTTGTTTTCTTTCACAAGTGGTTCCTCCAAACATTACAGCTGCACTAAAAGATAATAGCTGGATTGAATCCATGCAAGAAGAACTTCAACAATTCAGAAAGCAAAAGCTCTGGAATCTAGTTGATCTTCCTGAAGGCCAACATCCAATTGGCACAAGGTGGTTATTCAAAAATAAACTAGATGACAGAGGTATCGTTGTGAGAAACAAAGCTAGGCTGATTGCTCAAGGATATACTCAGGAAGAAGGGATAGACTATGATGAAGTTTTTGCACCAGTTGCAAGAATTGAAGCCATTAGAGTATTCCTAGCCTATGCATCATATAAGAAGTTCACTGTTTATCAAATGGATGTGAAGTGTGCCTTTTTATATGGGAAAATTGATGAAGAAGTCTATGTAGCTCAACCTCTAGGTTTTGAAGATCCTGATTACCCACATAGAGTATACAAGCTTGACAAAGCTTTGTATGGGCTTCATCAGGCACCAAGAAAGTGGTATGAAACATTATCATCTTTCTTGTTCAAGCAAGGATACAAAAGGGGAACTATTGATTAGACTCTCTTTCTCAAACATGAACATCACGACCTCTTAGTTGTTCAAATATATGTAGATGACATTATATTTGGATCAACAAACAAGAGACTATGTGAAAGCTTTGAAGAGTTAATGAAATCTCAGTTTCAAATGAGCTCAATAGGAGAATTAACTTTCTTTCTTGGACTACAAGTTCATCATAAAACAGATGGCATATTCATTAATCAAGAAAAGTGTTGGACCAAAAGAACCAATGAGCCTGATCAGAAAAACTTTTAAGTCCCACGGACATTACAACAACTGAAGTAGTCTGCAACAGCTGAAGACATCAACTGATAACAAAGTCTAAAGTGAAAGAGCTGAAGACAAAGTCTGAAGTGAAAGAGCTGAAGACAAAGTCTGAAGTGAAAGAGCTGAAGACAAAGTCTGAAGTGAAAGAGCTGAAGACAAAGTCTGAAGTGAAAGAGCTGAAGACAATCTGAAGACAAAGTTTCAGATGTTGTCACAACAGCTGAAGAAGACCTCCTCAGTAGTTGTGATGGTTTCCTTTTAGTAGTTTTATGTTTCTTGTAATCAGTACTTGTAGTTTCAGTAGTTTTAGTTTCATCTTGTACTTAGCACTCTGAGATGTTCTCAGTTGTTGTGAACATTCTCAGTAGTTTGCTTACTTTCAGTTGTTTGTAATAATTCTGTTAGATGTCACTATCAAGTGACATCAGCAGACGTCACATTCCTCTATATAAGGAATGTTGACCTAATTGTAAGGGGTAATGCCCTGCATAGCTATAGCAGACTTAGAAAAGCTTAGCAGCCGCCATACCAAAGCAGGTGTGCATGAATGATATTATCCATTTTGCAGAAAACCCTCTTTCTCTATAATCGTGTACTGTTTCATTGAATATCTATTGTGTTCTTGCAATATTTGTCTAATTCTTGTTCTAATTCCGCTGCAATTCAACTCTAATTGATCAAACTTAGATCGCTGATCCTGACAAATGGTATCAGAGCAGGTTAATCATTGATCGGTTTAACAATTGATCATTGAAACTGCTATTTCGATATCTAAAGTTTGATCGAATTAGCATATTTGCAAGAATTGGTTATAGAGATTGGTCTTCTGCTGCTTCTGGTTAGTCAATTTGAGTTTCTTCTTGGTTCATATTGAGTTTGTTGTGTTTTTGTGCTAAATCTGTTGAAACTTGATTGAATTGGTTTGAATCTGAGAATGACTACTCCTTCTAATGACCCTCACAATACTGGCTCCTCAACCAAGCCTCCGATGCTGGTTAGGAGTGAGTATAACATATGGCAACAAAGAATGCTCCATCACCTGTGTGTTAACAGTTCAGGTTGTTGGACATCTGTGGTTCACGGTCCACACAAGCCTATGGTGAACAATCCGGAGACCAACCAAATGGTTCCGAAGAAGAAGGAGCAATACTCAGATGAAGATCGTAAACTGTTTGAGATTGATGCTAAAGCCCATGGAATTCTGGCCATGGCACTGCCTAATGAAATCTATTCTGGGCTTATGCTTCATGAAACTGCTCATGACCTCTGGAATGCTTTGAAGGAACAATTCGGAGGAACTGATGAGGTCTTAGCAAACAACAGAGAAATCCTCGCCCAACAATATGAGACATTCTCTCATAGGAAGGGTGAGACACTGACTCAACAGTTTGAGCGTTTCTCCTGCTTGATCTCTGAGCTGAAAATGGTCAAGCATGAGTATACTAACAGCCAGATGAACAACAGATTCCTCAGATCACTGCCTGAGAGATGGGACACATACACCATTGTCCTACGCTCCAGTGCAAATCTGGATAGCCTATCTCTCACCCAACTCCATCGGAAACTGCTTACATTTGAAAGAGAGATAGAGCAGAAAAGGAAACTGGCATCATTAGGAAAGCTCACTGATGACTTTGTACCAGGGAACACTGCCTTGGTTGGTCATGAGTCAGAATATGCTAGATCAGAAAGCCTTTATGATGAGCATATAGATTTCTCTTCAAACAGTTCTGATCATGCATTTGTTGGTGTTGACAGTCATTCTGGGTGTAATAGTGATAATTTATGCTTTATCATAGATGATTTGATGGGTATTGCTGATGATGATTTAGAAGAGATGGATATTTTGAGCCAAATGGCCTTGATCAATATCAGATGTCAAAAGTTCTACAAGAGAACTGGTAGGAAATTTCCAGGACTCTCTGGCAAAACCAAACTTGGTTTTGACAAGAGTAAGTTGAGGTGTCACAAATGCCACAGGCTTGGGCACTTTGCAAGAGAGTGTAGATCAACTGGATCTAACTCCTCTGCACCCTTTGTGACCTTTCCAAGCAATAGTTCACAAAACAAAGGGCAACATCCTGCTAGTTCTGGTCATCACTCACAACCTCAATCTCCTGCATATTTTGTCCCTCAGGGTCCAATGCCATATCCATATCCCTTCTATTACATGCCACAGCCAAATCCAGTTCAAGTTCCTATAGCACAACAACCTCAAGCCCTACCTGAGCCTCAACCATCTCCATCACAATCTCAACCTCATCACAGCTTCTTCACACCAGGAGTTGTTGACTGGAGCAGCTCACCAGATGATCTTTCTGGTTTCAATGAGCAATTATTTGCTGGTGCTGGTCAACATGGTGGTGAACATCCTTTTGGGAATCTTGCTCTCATGGCCCTGGAGTCTACTGAGGGTTCCTGCTCCAATGCATCATCTTCACAGGTAACCCAGGTATCTTCTGAGGCTAAAGCCAAGTTATGTTCTGAATCATGCATAGCTGCCTTTGTCTCTATTAGAGAGGCAAATGTAGCTTTAATCAATCAAAATCTTGAGCTTGAGAAAACTATTTCCAAAAGAAAAGCTGAGTATAAGTTTGCTCTTAATGACAAAGATGATGAGATTTACAAGCTTAAATGCCAACTTAATGATGAAAAGGCTAAGGTAGAGGTCATACTTGAGAACCACAGAAGTCTCAAAGAGACACTTGCAGCTACCCAAGTTGAGTGAGACCGCTGGGTAACATCCTGCAAGGGATTTGAAATGCTTCTCAGCAAGCAAACAGCTTCAAATATGAAGTTTGGAATAGGTTATAATCATACTGCACCACCTACTGATTTTACTTCAAAATCAATAGTAAAATCTGAAGGTGAAAGTAATTTCCAAACCACATCATCATGTGATTCATCCTCAAATGATAATACAAAATTAGAGGATGAAGTCAGTGTTAAGATCTCAGCAAATCAATTGCCTGATGGTTTAAATGCTAATAAACACATGAAGCTGAGCAATTCAGATGTTGTCCCTCAAAGTACTCCAAGTACTGAAGGGCAAGTCACAACATCTGAAAAGCATTTCAAATCTGCTAAAATAAAAGGATTAACAACTGCTGAGGAATCTATCATACGGTCTTTCAGGACGGATAGAGAACAGCTGAAGAACAAGTCTTCAGTTGTTACCGATCCTTCAGTACTTAACACAAGTACTGGAAGGAGGAAAGTACTGAAGATCACACCTTCAGTAGTTTCCACTTCAGCAGTTGATCAATCCAAGATGAAGAATAAGCCATGTGAAATATGTGGTAAATTCAATCATCTATCTGATGAATGCTGGTACAAAAAGGGTTCCAAACTCAACAGAGATAAGCTCATTAAAGAAGAGATTAATAAAATGAAAAATGAGTTTGAGACCAAGTTTGTACCACAGTCATCTCAAACTGATAAACCCAAGGCCTCGCCAAAATCCAAAAAGAAGGATGGGGTTTATCAGAAAACAGCTGATAGTGTTCCTCATGATAAACATCAGACAAAGTCTGTGAATTTCAAGAAGGAGAAAATGGTGGGTCACAGGAACTCATCAAAAACAAGTACTGATGTGTCAAATGAGCTGAAGGCTTTAGCAACAAATCAGACATAACTTGTTATGATGGTTCATCATTTGTTGGGGAGAGTTAACCAACTAGATGCACCTGTGATCAAACCACTAAAAAGGAAATCCAAGCCCAAATCTAAGAAATCCATTTCAGCACCATCTCCACCTTCATCAGCTGTTAATCATGAGAAACAAGTTATGGTTAAATCTGTTGATGAAAACAGACCCAAAACCAAAAAGGTTTGGGTCTCAAAAGTTAACTAGTTTCTTATGATAAATGCAGGGTTCTTCAGCATGCCAAAGAAGCATCTGGTATGTAGACAGTGGAGGATCTATGCATATGACTGGGAGCAGTTCTCTTCTTAATGACTACTCTCAAGGAAAGAAGGGATTTGTCTCATTTGGAAATGATGCTAAGGGTTACATCATCGGGAAAGGATTTGTGTCAAATGGAGAAATCAGATTTGATGATGTTAACCATGTGGAGAATCTCAAGTATAATCTACTGAGTGTAAGTCAAATGTGTGATAAAGGGCATGTTGCACTTTTCACAAGCCAGAACTGCCGGATTCTGTCTTCCAAAGTTCTGAGGCTGATTGACAAGGTATTGGATGAACATACTCTCCTGAAGGCCAACAGGATAGGAAGAGTATATGCCTTGGATTTGTCAAAGAAGATTGATTTAAAAGGTCATCCTTGCCTGTTCTCCAAGGCCTCTCCTCAGGAATCTAAACTGTGGCATAGAAGGCTGGGTCATGTTAATCTCAATTCCTAGGCAACTGTTTGGTTTCTTGGCAGAGTAAGAAACAAACATCTGTTGCTACATCCACTGCTGAAGCCGAGTAAATTGCTGCTGCAAGTTGTACATCTCAGGTACTCTGGCTTCAGAATCAATTATTGGATTATGGCATTACAGAGACTAAGACTCCATTACTAATGGATAGTGCTTCAGCTCTTTGTATTGTCAAGAATCCAGTCCAGCACTCTAGGACCAAACATATTGAGATCAGACACCATTTTATTAGGGATTGTTTTGAAAAAGGTCTGATTGATCCAAAGTTTGTTCCTAGTGCTGATGAGCTTGCAGACATATTTACTAAGCCTTTGGACAGTTCAACTTTCCAAAACCTAGTGTTAAGGCTTGGTATGCTGCAGCTAGAATAAGTGACAACTACTGATGATCTCAGTCAACAAGTACTGATGAGCATTCGTATACTATTGTCACAAATAAGTACTGATAAGTTCTTTTATCCTCAGTAGTTTATCATAACTACTGAAGACTAAATTACTTAAAAGTACTGAAGTACTCTATCTGTTGAAAAGAACTGATGTGGTTACACCTACTGATGTCAGTATAACAGATAAGTACTGATGACCAATGAAACGTCTGAAAATCAGACAAAGTCTGATAAGTGTTGAGGTCAGAATGAAACAGCTGATGAGCTAAGAATTGACGACAACAGCTGATGAGAAACTTTTCTCTTCAGTTGTTTCTACAACTGCTGTTTCACTTCATACAACTGAAGCCAAAACCATGTCTTCAGTAGTTTCACAACTACTGATGACTAATACCAAGTCTTCAGTTGTTGCAACTTCTGAAAGTTAATACCAGGTCTTCAGTTGTTTTCAAACAACTGATGACAGCACCAATACTTTCAGTCATTTTATATCAGCCTTTTCTTACCCTATAAATACCTAAACCTAATTTCAAACGTTTCATTAGCCGTTAATATTGACAAATGGTATCAGAGCACAACTGATATGTCTTTCATCAATAACGGGTATGAAGGAAACTTAAGTGCTACCACCATTCTGAAGAAGCACTTCCATGATGCTGAACGTCTTATATTCCACATGGTGAATGTCTGCCTTGCACCAAAAACCTCCTCATGGGATCAGATTTCCTCCCGATGGCAACAGGTATTATACTCTATCTTTGAACGACAAAATCTAAATTTTTCTGAGATAGTTTTTATGGAACTAAAGGATCTGGCTTTGAAACCTGTGGCAAACAGATGGATATTATATCCCAGGTTTCTCATGGCCATAATTTTAAATCAGCTAAAATCAGACGGCCTTGTTGGCCTTGGAGTCCCTGCTCCGGCTGTATTGCCTGAAGTATACTCCAGGCACAACTCTGACCCTACAATGAAAGGGGCTGCCAGGCTGCTAAAACCCAAGCAGCGGGAACCCACAGCCTCCACTTCCAGATCCAAAGTCCCCACCAAACCCAACACCAAAAAGCCCAAAAAGGCTACTCAGGGAGATGAGTCCCCTGAGGATGCCCCTGTAACACCAAATACAGGAAACACTTACTGGTTCTAACCCCCCAGTAGTGTCAAAGACTCCACCAGCCCTAGCCGCTCAGGTATCCTCTCAACAGGATCTGGACGCAACCATAATTAGGGATACCACAATGCTGGAACCTATCTCAATTGAGAAGGTTACCATTGAAGAGCACCAGTCACCCCGGGTGCAATTTGCTTCAAACCTTTCTCCAAATGCAACCGCCCCTCAAAGCCCAACCATTATAGTTGCACAAGTGCTGAGTCAGCTGCATTCCTCTCCTCCTCCCCAGAAACCACTTACAATGGGGAGAATCTCAACAGCTGAGGAAGAGGATCAAAATGCTGCTGATAACCCACAGCACAGGGGTTATAATGTTCAATCTCCCCGTGTAGAGGAGGAGGTTAGAACATCTGGTAAGGTTGCCACTTCTACTGATTCAGCAAATGAACAGGATGCAGTTGGTAACATCTCTAAGACCTCACCAGAGGCAACTGCCGATGAAGGACTCAGTCCTGAGGCAGGAAGTCCCCAGAACCAAGAACAAGGGGCACATGCTACAACTGATCTACACTCAGGGCATGTACATCCTGATTCAATCAGGAGGTCAGGTGATTCAGCAAAGACTGATGATGACCTGGGCTTTTTCTTTGATGTCTTAGCCCATAACACAATCCTTGAGGCTGAGGTGAGCAGACTCAAAGAACTGCTTGCCAAAATGTCTCAGGATCAAAGTCCATCTGCCCCAAACCCATAGATGGCACCTTTATCTGAAGGTTCACCAAACACTCAGCCACTACACTCAACTGAGCCACCAGCCACTGCTTTTGGCACCACCTCTCAGGGACAGAACCCCTCTGAGCAGATGGTTGCTACCTTTCAACATTCCTTACCTCTCATCACTCCCATCATCAATGAGATTGTGCATAAAGCCATCGATGAAAGGATCTCCTCAAATCTACAAACACTTGTTGATGATGCTGTGCTTTCTGCTGAACACACCCAAAAAGGGGGAGTCTAAGGCAGTGAAAGAAAGAAAGAGAAAGAGAGTGGAAGATGAGAAACAACAAGAGAAAGAAAAGGAGTTAGAAAAGAAAAAACAGCTGATCACATACAAGAGAAAGAAAAGTGCTGAAACTCAAAAGCCTGATGAAGAGAAATCATTGGAAGATCTGATTAAAGAAGCTGATGAAGCTCACAGCAGATCAATGGACAGAATAATAGACCAACTCTTCAGACAAGGCTTTGATACAGCTACATTAGACACTGAGATCAGAAGGCTGGAGATTAAAGAGATACAAGAGAGATGGGCCAGTTACAGTGTGATGGAAAGGGAGAGGTTGGAGATAATGATCAGGTTTATTGCAAAATACTTGGGAAGATCATTAATTGAGATTAAATCATGGACCAGAGACAGTATTCTAGCAATAACCACCAGAATCTGTGCTTCTGAAGAATTCAATAAGGGGTTGATTATCGAAGCCTTAGATGCAGCAGGTGCTGGGAAGAGAACTGATATGGCCAAGCTTTCCAAAGCCAAACTTACCACAAAAATGCTAGATCAGCCTTCCCAAACTCCCACTCAAAAACAACCAACCCCACAACTCTCCAAACCAATCCCTAAACCTAAACCTAAACCAACTCAACCCTCAAAACCAACTCCCTTACCCCAAAAACCACCTCAAACCACATCCAATGATGCACCCAGAAGGAGGAGAAGGGTGTTGAGGATGGAAGAAGAAGAAGAAGAAGATGATGAAGAAGACAGTCTGCCAATCTCTGCTGTTCTAAAAATACCTGAGCCCAGAAGTCAACAAATGATCACATCAGACTTTCAGAGGCAAATGCTGAAAGTTAAGATTGAAGAAGAAGAATAGCAGAAACAGCACGATGAGCAACTTTTGAAGATGGTTGACAAAGAGTTTCCTCAGTCATCATCTATACAAGCCATGAAGAAACACGCTCAAAGGCTGTATGCTCTCAGGTATACCTTTCAATATCAAAAGGAGAGAGTAAGGATTTGGCCAGTCCCCAGGGTTAGTTCTAGAATTCATAAGAAATCCATACCAAGTAGATACAATGGCCAAGTGAGAAAGGCCATAGATGCTGTTATTATGTTGGCCATTGTAGTCTCACCCTGGGAGATACTTGAAGACTTCAAGAGAGCCTACAAGTCAAAGATGACCCCTCAAACTCTAATGGAGAACAAAATGGTCAAGAAGGGGTTGTTATACAAGAGGCTTAAAGAGATCAAGAAAAATGAACTCCAGTTGTTATTAGAAGGGACTCACCCTGATGAATTTGCTTACAGAGAGATAACAACTGTTGAGTTGAAAAATGGAAAGATGTTAAAGTACCTATCAGAGTACTATGGCCCAGAGTTCTTCTTCGAAGGAGAAGCAGAAGAACTCACTAAGGAGGAACAAGTTGTTCTCCTTGAGGACTACGTCAGAGAGTCTTATAGACTCATCAATGGGAAGTAGGTTTCATGGTTGGGATAACAGCTCTGTGTCCAGTTCCCCAAGACAGAGTTCCCTTCCATCCTTTGACATTCACATCTACTGAAACCTGTTCCCTGGCCTGTGCTTATCCGATATCTCTGAAGCTGATCAAGAGAGTATTTCTGCCAAGAATAAGTGGGACCTCAATAAGCTTAAAGGTTTTGGCTGCATTGGTTCAGGGGGAGTTTGTTGGACCAAAAGAACCAATGAGCCTGATCAGAAAAACCTTTAAGTCCCACGGACATTACAACAACTGAAGTAGTCTGCAACAGCTGAAGACATCAACTGATAACAAAGTCTGAAGTGAAAGAGCTGAAGACAAAGTCTGAAGTGAAAGAGCTGAAGACAAAGTCTGAAGTGAAAGAGCTGAAGACAAAGTCTGAAGTGAAAGAGCTGAAGACAATCTGAAGACAAAGTTTCAGATGTTGTCACAATAGCTAAAGAAGACCTCTTCAGTAGTTGTGATGGTTTTCTTTCAGTAGTTTTATGTTTCTTGTAATCAGTACTTGTAGTTTCAGTAGTTTTAGTTTCATCTTGTACTTAGCACTCTGAGATGTTCTCAGTTGTTGTGAACATTCTCAGTAGTTTGCTTACTTTCAGTTGTTTGTAATAATTCTGTTAGATGTCACTATCAAGTGACATCAGCAGACGTCACATTCCTCTATATAAGGAATGTTGACCTAATTGTAAGGCGTGATGCCCTGCATAGCTATAGCAAACTTAGAAAAGCTTAGCAGCCGCCATACCAAAGCAGGTGTGCATGAATGATATCATCCATTTTGCAGAAAACCCTCTTTCTCTATAACCGTGTACTGTTTCATTGAATATCTATTGTGTTCTTGCAATATTTGTCTAATTCTTGTTCTAATTCCGCTGCGATTCAACTCTAATTGATCAAACTTAGATCGCTGATCCTGACAAAAAGTATATTCATCAAATATTAAAGAAGTACAATCTTGCTAATACATCTTCATGCAAAACACCTGCTTCAACAATTGACAAAATTGTACCTGATCCTACAGGAAAATCTATTAATCAAAGATTATATAGATCAATGATAGGATCTCTTATGTATTTAACTGCCAGCAGACCTGACATAATATTTACTATATGTGTTTGTGCTATGTACCAATCAGATCCAAAAGAGTCCTATCTGAATGCTGTGAAGAGGATCTTCAGATATCTTAAAGGGAAACCAACCCTTGGTCTATGGTATCCAAAAGATGGAGACTTCTCTCTCTACTCTTATTCAGACAGTGACTATGGAGGATGCAACAGCAATAGAAAATCCATAACTGGTGGATGTCAATTTTTAGGACCAAGACTTGTTTCATGGCAGTACAAAAAGCAAACAAATGTATCTGTATCCATAGCTAAGGCTGAGTTCATAGCTGCTTCAGCTGGTTGCTCTCAAGTCCTTTGGTTGAAAAACCAATTACTTGATTATGGTTACAATTTCCTTCAAACTCCAATTTATATTGACAATTCAGCTACTATGTTTATCACTGCTAATCCAGTTCAGCATAGTAAAACAAAGCATATTGAAATTAGATATCATTTTCTGAGAGATTGCTCAGAAAAAGGTTTAATCAAGTTAGTCAAAGTGGATACAACAAATCAGCTTGCTGATCTATTCACTAAGGCCTTTGATTCAGTTAGATTTAATTTCCTAATTGAGTCTTTGGGCATGATTAACTTAGATTAATCATCATTAACAAAGAAAAGCATGTGTCTGTCCTTGTAAATAGTAATATAAAAAAAAACATTCAGAAAAACATACAAAATTCAAAATATTGTCTTTATTTATCGTGTCTTCTATTTCTGCATGACATATGTTTGGGAAATGATAGTACACTGTGCCTTTGCTTGCTTCCTGAGTTCTTAAATTTCTTTAAAAACTGATCAAACGTTCTTTGATCTATAAGTAGATTCAACTTGAGTGAAGATTATACTAAGAGCATGCTTAACATAATGAAAAGGTGATTGTTTGTGAGAAGCTTCATTTTGAGGATCAAGCAAGTAAGTCTTATCCTGATGTGATCAATTCATTTACCTAAGCACACTATGTAAAACACTTTATAACTTCTATCTTTGCAAATCATATTCCCTCTGTTTTGTGTGAACAAAGACCTGAGTTTATGAACACCATGAGATACATATGTATTCAACTGGTGAAAAGATCATGATCCTCATCATCCCTCTGTTTTGTGTAAACAAAGACCTGGGTTAAAGGCACCTCTGTTTTACGTAAGTAAAGACCTGGTGACCTGATGATGATCATATCTAAGCTCTCTAAAGAATCCATAGTGATCAACTGTATATTTACATAAGAGCTTTTGTAGTAAAGCATTTATGAGACAACTCATATGTCTCAAGATAGAATTTATAACTTAATGTACATAGTTTCTAAGTGTGAAAAAGTGATGAATTGGCTCACAAACAGAGGACAAACTCTAATGTGAATTGAATATGGAGCCCATAATAGTTTATCACTAATAAACATGAAAACATGATAAACAACATGTCTAATTCATTCCATACTCTTGTTTGGATCTAAGTGGACAAACATACTTGCAATCAGGACTAGAATCAGGTCATATTTCAACAATCAACTCAATCAGGAAGAAGTTTAGTGTCATAGTATGATCCCATTATATGTGTTTATATGCATGTACATATATTTAATTAATTTTTGTTACTTTTAGTTTAGTTATTGTGTGTAATCTTTGGACAGTCATGTGCCTTTCATGCTATTTACTTCATAAATTTATGATGAATGCAACACTTTATCATTAATCACAAATTTAGGGGGAGTAGTTAATACATGAAATACATGAAACATAAAAGCTGAATTCAATGATCCAAATTCAAATGATGGAATTGGAACTTGAGCACTAACTTGGCTGAAGGATACATGAAGTTTTTCAAATTATATTTCGTGTGCACAAATTGCCATGAAAACAAAGTCAAGAAGGTCCAATAGCAATAAATGGTTCTATCAGTTGATTAGGACCATACAATCAAAGAAGTTTCAACTTTGCATTTTTAGCATCAGCAGAAGCTACAGTACATTTTCCTGTTCAGTAGATGCTATAGTGCGAAAAAGGAATATGACCATCCGTAGATTGGTAACCTACGGATGTGGAAGTATTTAAAAGTATAATAGTTCCATAGACTGGTAATCTATGGAAATTCAAATTATACTTCATCAAAAATTAGTTTTTAATTCTAAGTCATCCGTAGATGATCTACGGAAGAACTAAAATCTGCGAAAACAATAAAATTGGGGTCCCACCTCATTTAATAAATGAAATTAATATATCCGAGGGAGTATAAATGATGTTTTTGACTTGTCATTTCTATCTGGAAGAGTTGAATACTTCCACTTACTTGAATCAATCTTGTTGTTGCCTCATGCTAACTACCCAATAAGGAGATTTCTCTACTAAAGACCTTCAAAGTTTGATCATCTCCAACTACCCAATAAGCCCAAGAGGAAGAGATTTCTCTGTATTGGTTGGAAAGTTGAAAACAAAATTTAAGGATGATGTACTCAAGGAAGCAAGAAGGGAAGATGGGGAACACAAGAAAAGATACCAAAGGGAGAGAAGATCAAAATCCAACTCTTCTACACTGGTTGATGATGAATTCATAAGGAGGGTTGGATACTCTAATAGAAAAACAGCAGCCATAAAAGTCATTGAAGGAAATCAATACACTCTTCCCATAACTGAGTGGGGATATGTAGAGAAGACTAAAGAACTGGTGCTGATGAGAAATGAAGAAAAGAAGAAAGAAAGGAGTACAAGATTGTTTGATCCAATTGAAATTAAACTTCTGCATCCAAGCTACACTTCATACCTACATGATAAGTTCTTCCCAAAACTCAAAGATGATCAAGCTCAAAATGACCTATGCCTGTATTTGCATATCATACAAGTCATTGACAAACTGCATGCAAAAGCATACAAAAGAAGAAGATATGAGGTTGGACTATTAAGAGGAGCTAACATCAAGGAAGTATCTGAACTGAGGATGTCAGAACAAGATGAGTTGGAAATAGTCAATAATCAGAGTGTTGTGGAAACTCTCACAACAGAAGAAGACATTTTGGGATTGAGTTTTAAGACACTACAAAAGATATGCAGAATGGAGATCAAGTACAAGTACGATGATCAAAAGGATGCAGTGTCATATTTCAATAAGAAAATGGTGTCAAGAGTCAAAGAGCTTTCAGCTTTGAAGACCTGATTACAAGTGTCTAAGCCTAAGGGGGAGTATTGTTAGATCTAGGAATAATAGGTCTAGATCATTTTGTATAGGCTTAGAACTTTAATCAATACATGTAATGAATATTTGTAATTCATTATGTATATAGGTTAACCCATATGTGCGTTGATTTATGTGTATGATTACAGGTACAAACATTATACTTGGTCAATTTCTGAAATTGACTAAGTGTAAGAAACATCTACGAATGAACATTTTTGTTCTTCCGTAGATATCTTTTTTCCAAGACATTCATCAGAAGATCTTCTACGGATGAATATGGGTATTCACTGATGAACAAACACCACACATGAAGAAACTGAAGTACCTTCGGAAGAACAAAGTTCCTTCAGAAGAACAAAGTAGCTGCGGAAGAACCAGACACGTACTTATATCATACAAGTGTTTCAAGTCAACCAGTCAACAAGTCAATCACAGACTCCAAGAGATTCGCTGTTTCCTTAACAGAAACACGCGTGTCTATAAATATGAGTCCTAGGTTTCACATCAAGCAAGTAAGAGACGGCGACAAAAATACCATCACACCATTTCGCACGATGAACACAAACCCTAGCAGCCGTCACATCAACACACCAAAAATCATAAACACAATCATAGCATAGAATTTTGTTAGCAATTATTATTTGATTCTTTGTAATCATTAATCAGTTTTAATGAATTACATTTGATTCAAAACATTATTCTTTGCATATTGTTGATATCGTTTGAGCATTTATTGTTTATTTTCTCTAGCATCGATATTTATTAATTAATCAATTAAACAACGATTAATGGTAATTCCACAATCATTAATTTGAAACCAATCTAACACTGGTAATTCCTAATTGCGATCCTTGGATTCACAACCACTAAGTCTTCACTCCCTTCAGGTAATGTCAAAATAGGAGCTTGAGTTAATCTTGCCTTTAACTGCTCAAAAGCATCCTCCTGTTCTCGTCCCCACACAAACTTCACCTCCTTGCAAGTCAATTTAGTCCAAGGTGAGGCTATCTTGGAAAAGTATTGAATGAACCTCCTGTAGTAGCCCGCCAAGCCCAAGAAACTTCGAATCTCGGATGGCGTCTTTGGAGACTTCCATTGCATCACCGCCTTAACCTTCGCCAGGTCCACCATAATTCCTTCAGAATTCACCACGTGACCCAAAACTTGAACCTCACGTAACCAAAAAGCACACTTAGAGAATTTCACATATAGCTTCTCCCTTCTAAGTGTCTCCAACACTTCACGTATATGGCCGATATGTTCTTCCTTGCTCTTCGAATAAATCAGGATATCATCAATAAATACAATCACTGATTTATCTAACATCGGCCAACACACTCGATTCATCAAATCCATAAAGGCAGCTGGCTCGTTAGTTAGGCCGAAAGACATAACGAGGAACTCGTAGTGTCCATAACGCGTGCGAAAAGCTGTCTTAGAAATGTTTTGCTCCTTAACCTTCAACTGATGGTAACCAGATCGGAGATCTATTCGCGAGAACCAACTGGCACCTTGGAGCTGGTCAAACAAGTCATCTATTCTTGGTAAGGGATATTAATTCTTCACTGTTAACTTGTTTAGCTCCCGGTAGTCTATGCACATCTTCATACTACCGTCTTTCTTCTTAACAAACAAAATCGGAGCACCCCAAGGAGAGATACTCGGTCGAATGAAACCCTTGTCCAATAACACCTGCAGTTGAACCATCAGCTCCTTCATCTTGGTTGGAGCTAATCGATATGGTGCCTTGGCAACGGGTTGAGCACCGGGTATTAAATCAATCTGAAACTCGATCTCACTGTCTGGTGGCACACCTGGTAAATCTTCTGGGAACACGTCTGGAAAGTCACACATAACTGGCACGTCAGACAATTGTGGTACTGATGCATCCACATCCTTCACATAAGCCAGGTAGGCACTACATCCGCATTTCATGCACTTTTCGGCCACCACCATCGAAATCACCTTTGGAACTGTAGTAACTCGGTCACCGTAAACCATTACCGAACTTCCATAGGGCGCTGTCAGTCGAATCATCTTTTTGCGACACACGATGTTCGCCTCATAGGCTGCCAACCAATCCATCCCCAGAACTACATCAAATCCGCCTAAGGGCAACACAAATAGTTTAGCAGAGAACCTATGGCCTTCTAACTCTATGCCACAATCCTCAATCACATCAGAAATTTCTACGTCAAATGACTCATAAATTCTTCTACTACTAACAGGCAGCTTAGCACAGAAAGCAGCAAAAATGAAACTCCTACTAGCACCAGAATCAAACAATACAGAGGCACAAGTTTGGTTTATTAGAAACATACCCGACATGACATCGGGATCCACCCTGGCCTCCTCCCGGGTCATTGTAAATGCTCTAGCGCTTGTCCTCTGCCCTTCACTCTCTGTCCTTTTCTTCACCCCGGAACTCTCTGCCTTTTGCTTCTTGCAATCCCTACTCATGTGTCCCCTTCCCCACAGATATGACACCTCGACACTCTACAATCCTTAGCGATGTGACCAGGCTTCCTGCATCTGAAGCAAACATTCAATCCCAACCGACATTCCCCGCTATGCTCCCTTCCACACTTACCACACCTCTTCGCTCCCAAGCTTGATGACCCCACTCTTCTATCATCCATTTTCATCCTCTTTTTGTTTGGGGTGAAACCACCACGCCCAAACCTCTTCCTATTCTAGTTCATGTCACCACCACCTGTCTTCTTTACCTCTACCACCGACACCTCTCTCTCATCGTAAAGCCTCCCAGCCAGATCCACTGCCGACCTAAAAGTGCTTGGTCAGGCAACAATCAAGTGCCTGCGGATATCAGCCGGAAATCCCTGCACATACCTCTTAATCTTCCTCGACACCGGCGTCACCTGTTCCGGTACCAGCCTCGCCATTTCGTTAAACTTGGTGGTGTATTGCTGGTAGGTCATTGTTCCCGCCTCAAGCTGTAGGAACTCTCTCTCTATCTTGTCTAGTTCCCCGTGAGGATAGAATTCCTCAACAACCAACTTCTTCAAATCTCCCCATCTCATCCTCCCGATGGCCCTGCTGCCCTCGGCTTGGACAATATTGTCCCACCAACACAAAGCCAAGTCAATGAATGAGTGAGTGGCAAATTTCACCTTCTGATCCTCCCTACACTCACTAATATCCAACACTGCGTCCATCACTCTAACCCAGTGGTGGGCAGTAGCAGCGTTACCATTGCCGTAAAAAATAGGGGGTTTACACCGTTGGAATGCCCTGTAGCGGCATCCCCTCATGGTTTCCCGCACCTCTACATCTTCTTCATCACTGGAGGCTCCCCTTTCAACATTCATCTCCTCCTCGTCATGATTCCCCACATTACCCCTTCTTCCAGCAGGTGTCCTCGTCTCCTCCTCCTTCTCTTTCCTTTCGTCCTCCCTAACAGGTCGGATCACTTCAGTCACGACAGATGGTAGGATCGTCTGCATGACTTGGTGCACCTCCCTCCACCACTGCCTCCTTCACTGAAGCTCTTAGATTCACACTCTCATCCACTCCCTCCGGGTGATGAAGCTCAGGCTCACCAGGAGCCGTCTCTGCAGTTCTCGTCTTGTTCTTTGCGGCCCGGGGTCTACCAGCACAACCACCCCGTGTTCCACCTCGAAAAGCCTTAGATGATCTACCTCCAGCCATCCTCTAACACTATAAGATTCAAACACCAACACGTTCATTCAAGGTAATAGCTCAGTTTATGTCAAGTATAGTAAGTCCCTAATTACAGTGGCCAGTTGTGATTAGCCACTTACTTTACTCTTCATCCCCCAAGCATTTCCTATCCTGACTACATCAGTATTCAAACCTACTAAAAGCATATAAATCAAATAGCACACGCACATAGTACCGGTTATCATTAAGAAAAGAATTACCTGATGGCACATAGCTACTAGGGCTGGCATCCCTCCACTCATCCCATTCTCAGTTTAAGTTTAGGTTTTGAAAATATTTACCTATTTCTCTTAAACTTTGGCTCTAATACCAACTTGTAAGGCTCCATTCCCGGAGACCTCACAGTTGGTCAATCATAGCATAAAACATTAAACATCACACATTTCATAAAATATTGCAGCGGAATTAAGTTAATAAAAACCATTCATTCTATTAATAATTAACGTTGTTAAGCAATACATCATTGTTTTCTTGAATTACAAAAGACCCTGTTTCGTTGCATTACAAAACAACAATATCATTAAAGATGAATGGATGCCAATCTTGCCCTGCCGAGTAGCTTCCCCCGCGTGCCATCCTCAGCAACAATTACCTGCCAACTGAAAATGCATAAAAGTCAGCGTTGCTGAGTGAGTTCTAGTTTTAAAACGTTTAAAATACCTTGTAGGATTTATATATGCAAATACCCTTTTCAATAAAATACTTCCTTTACTTTTACACGTGAGCATTCATCATACATACATCAAGGTATAGATTGAATTATCTTTCATTAACTCACGTATTCATTCATTATCTTTCATTATACTCTGGATCCTGTCTCATGCAATACCTGACTCATATCTGAAGATCGACAGTACCGGGGTACGCGACAAGGACTCGGGTCAATCTCATGGATTGAATCCCTTACGAGTCTTTTGTGACAACACAGTCACTCACCGCAATCTTTGCTTATGAGTCTTTTGTGACAACACAGTCACTCACCTCAAGTTTGGTATACAAGTCTTTTGTGACAACACAGTCACTCACCTCAACCTTTGCTTGCAAGACTTTTCATACTTTTCTTATGTTCCACTTCTTATTAACATTAATCTTTCACTTTCTTTACGATAATACTTTACACATACGAATATAAACACACCACGTAAAGTCACATTATACATAGTATAAAGCATCAAGAACAGCCCACAACATGCAAGAACCAGCAAAACATTCCAGAACTTACCCGCTACATTCTACTTCCCAAGCTTCGGAAAAATCCTAAGTCCTTAGAAAAATACGGATGACCAGTAACTAATGCGGATGAACAATACTAATGCGGATGAACAATACTAATGCAGATGAACAACTAATGCGGATGAACAACTAATGCGGATGAATAAACAACAATGCGCATGAACAAGTACTTAAATGCGGATGAACTAACCAACCTGCTAATGCACTTATGCAATTATTCAGTCCCCAATCCTCGATCTAACACATACTTATCATGGATCTAACATGCTTAACATCTAGAACAGGCATACAACCATGAAAACACCAGCAGTCCTAACCAAACATGCTTAACCATCTGTTCGAAGCTTATACCCAACATCAAGAGCATCAACAACAGATAAACCACCATAAAGCACAAACATAAACACCCACATACATATGGTAAAGCATAAAACAGCTGTAAAACCTTTTAAACATGCATTTTCAGCCCCAAAGAAGTTTAAAACACATAAAAACCGAGGTCTAGAACTCACCTAGTGCAGTAAATAAGCAAAACTCCTCCAAACTCATGCGCACAAGAGTTCAAATGCCTAAAACAAGCAAAAACAGATAACAAAACACATAAACACATATAAATCGGTTTCATGGTCAAAACCCAACAAACCGAACCATAAAATACAAAGAACACTAACCATAAGCGAGAATCAGCCTCTTCTTCTCCTTGAAACCAAGAGAAATCGAATTCAGCTTCTTCTTCTTCTGATTCGGTTGAACACAGTAGCAGCAAGAGTGATATGGGTAGCCATGCCCATATAAAGTGAACTTTTGACTTTTGTGTACTTTTACACAAAACACCCCTCATCTTTGGCTTCTTTTTGATTTCTTCTTGATACTTTTATTTTCTTTTTATTTGACCGAAGTTTCGGGCGTTACACTTCAGGTATTTGTAAACCCGTCTTGAGGATGTAGCAGTTTTTAGAGTCAAATAGGGTAGCATATCCTTTATCACAGATTTATGATACGCTTAGAAGATTGAACTGGAGGTTGGAGCAGTAGTTGACATTTTCAAAGCTGATCAACCCATTTGATATTATTCCTTCACCAGTTATCTTTCCACCTGTCTTATCTCTTCCAAATGCTACATTTCCTCCATGTTTGCTTTTAAAATCCTGAAGGAGGGAACAATTGTCTGTCATGTGTCGGGAACATCCATTGTCAACATACCGGATGTTGTCAGGCCTTCTTTGATGTCCCTGAAAAAGCAAAGAAATCAGTTAGATGGGCAACCCAAGCCAAGATGGTCTTGGGTTTTCCGTCTTTTCCCATAATGCATATCTCTTCTAAGTGGCATTATCTGATGGTTTAGAAATTCTAGTGACACTAGATTTCCTTTGAATGTTTAGCTCTGTCAGGAGAGGTACTTTGAGCTCTTCTCCTTTAAGTGCTAATGTCTGTTTGTTGTCTGCTTTGAGACTTATGTCTCCTATTTGATTGTTTAAAGTTGTCATAAAAGGTTTTATCATTATTTAACCCAACTTTTTGATAAGGAGTTTGTCATGGTGCTCCTCCTTTGTTCTTGTTAGGAACAATTGTCTGTTTCTTAGTTGATTTCTCAACTTGTGGCTATTTGTTTTACTTCTTGTTTTTCTTATTAAAAAAGCAGTTAGCAATGCTGTGGTTGTTTCTTTCACAAATTGAACAATAATTGTGAAAATGGCATGATTCAGTACTGTGATTGTTCATGTTATAGTACTTGCAATATTTACCATATTTGCATTTTTCACTGATGTGAGTGTATAGATCACACCATTCATAATATGATAGATTTGCATTACCTTGTTTGTTTATAACTTTTGATTTTAAATTTGATTTTAAAGGTATGTCAAAAGTTACAGTTGGTTGTTTTTGCTGAATGGGAACTTTGCCTTTCCCTTTGTTTGTTTGATTAGAAGAGGCAGTGGAAGATCCAGCTTTTCTTCCACCTGAGCAGATGTCAAAACCTTTTGTCTACTTTGTTTGTTTGATTGGTGTATCAACCTCACTTGAAACTATATTAGTTTCAGTAATTGGATGATCTTACTCATCATACAATAGATTAACATCATCTTCATCAGTGATTTGTTCATCAAACTCATTATTTTCTTCTTGATAAAAATCTATTGATTTGATATTGGAGGTGCTTGGCTTTTAACGAACTTTATCAAAGGTGTTTTTGATGTTGATGAAGATTTTGATGATGATGATGATGATTGTTTTGAGTCATCAGTCCTGACATGTGGGTCAAGAGACTCACCCTGTTTGTTGGTCATGGAATCAGGTAGAGGAATATAATTGTCATTATAAGGTGGATTGACCTTATTATATCCTAAACCTAAAGGGACTTTAAATGCTCTTTGCTGAGCAAGAAGTTCTTCAAACTTCTTGTTGCTCACCTGAAATTTCTGAAGTTTCACTTTAGTCTCAGCCTGTAGTGTTTTTGACTGAGTCAATGATTCAGAGAGTTGCTCTACTTGAGCTGCAAGTGTTAATTTTTCAGACATTAATTTGTCTAAATTATTTTGTAATGAAAGAATTTTAGCACCATATTATTTTTGTTCTGATTTTAGACTTTCATTAATTTTTTTTTCTATTACTTTCTTGGAAAGTTTGTCTGCATGTTCTCTGTATCTGTTGAATTCGTTAATGCATGCTTATGTATAAAGGTTTTCCCACACCTCTTTTGGGATTTCAGAGATCTTATCTTCTATATTAGCCATGAGGGCATGATCAGGAGATTGGATCTCAGCCTCGTACATGCTCCAATCACACTCACCATCTTGTTTTATAATCATGGCATATGATTTTGAGTGTTGATTTGGGCTATACTATGTGATTTGAGGTGGAGTTGGTGCAGCAGGAATACTGATTGGAGGTAGGATTTGTCTGTTTGGATGGTAGCTACATGATGCTTGTGTTTGATTGGTGTTTCTATCAACACTTGGTTGTTGGCATTCTCTGGAGAAATGTCCATAGAGTTGGCAGTTATAGCATCTCACCTTTGTCTTATCAAAACCAATTTTGGTTTTTTTATCCATGTTTAACCCTCTGTTCCTTTGTAGGAACTTCTTGGATCTGTATGAAATCATTGACATTGACCATTGAAGATCTATTTCTTCAACCATATCAGGAGGCAATTCATCTAAGTCTTGCTGTATGATCTGTGATGGTGTGAGGTTAGCTCCTAGATAGGCTTCCAAGCTTGATGAAAAGGCTGCAATAGCTGCCTTTTGCTCCTCATTTTGCAATATGATTGTTAAAGCATTCATTGGTTTCTCAAATTTATGAATGTTTTGAACCTATAGTGGGGTTGTTTGCTGGAGCTGGAAGTGTGAGGATGTTTTTTGCTTTGGGGTGTTGCTTCATGGGAAGCATGAATGTAACAACCGGATTTTAGGTCCTACTTTAAACCTTAATATAATCAAGCATTATTTCATTTTATTATTAATATTATTTTCATCTTCCATGTTAATTGACTTTATGCTTGATTTCCTTAGAAGATTCTTTTATGACTTGCCTTAGTCTAGAAATTATTGAGCGATGTTAGAAAGTACAAAATGATAACCTGCATTTGAAATGTTCACCCGCATTGGATAATGCGGATGTGTGGTCTTCATCCGCATTTCTTCAGTGGTCATCTACATTTCTTCAGTGGTCATCCGCATTTCTTCAGTGGTGATCCGCATTTGTTCTTGCTCATCCGCATTTATTCTTGCTCATCAGCATTTGTTCTTGCTCATCCGCGTTTGTTCTTGCTCATCCGCATTTGTTCTTGCTCATCCGCATTTGTTCTTGGACTTGTGATTCTTCCAACCAGAGCAACCATCAACCACCCCTTGAATTGACATGTATGATCCATTCAGGGTCCAACAGCAAGAATTTTAAATAAAACAGATCATATGTACGTACACACACATTTACGGCCATGAGTATACAAGAATACATAATACTTGAAAAGTTTTATAAAATACATCACTTGCACCTTTTGTTTTAAAAATAAACTTAAAAAAAAAAAGAAAACCCCTCCCCTTTTGAAATCGGCCCCCCCTCCCACCAATCCCACACTCTCTTGATTCTACAAAAACTCCTGAAACACACCACCCTTCCCTTTTCTCCATACATGCAACCATCCCATCCTTCCATCTCTCTCTTTATCCACGAATTATCTACCTCTCCTCTTCAAAATTCCACAACTTCATCTCCATTTTCAGCAAGAAGTCGAAGGCCTTCTTCATGCACAACATCGTATAGCAGCAACACCAAGAAAGAAGTTGACCTAAAGTGAAGTTTCTTGCAAGGATTTACAAGATTCAAGAATTTCCTACTCCAACTCAAGTGCAACAGCCCTTATACTCCTTGAACCAGTCTAAAAATGCAAAACTTCTGAGTGTAAGCTTCAGCTCACCCGAACAAGGCCATTCTTGTGATTTTCTCCACTTTTCTACCATAAATCTCACTTTTCTTGTTCAAAACAGAATCTTGATTCCATATCACTATTTTTTTGAGACACATGACTTCAAAAAGGTATATTCTAAAGGGTGTATGTGAACCAAGGGTTGGTGCACCCGATTTCACCCCGAAAACCCTCTTTTTCAAGAGTTTTAGCACCAATAGCCCACTTGTTTTGAAAAGCCCCTCAACCTATGTTAAAATCTTCCCAAAAAAAGTTTATAAACATCCTTATAATCCGGATTAAAAGTTACTAAAAGGTTTGGTGACGTTTATGCTCAAACTATGATGATTACACATGTGCAAATGGTGTAAAACACCCTTTTAAGGCAACAACGGTGCTATGTATGTAAGATTCGTGAAATAATGTTTATTTCCAGTGGGTTAGTGATGTTAAATGTATAAAAAGTTATGGTGTTTTTTGGATATGTAAAAAGGATGGAAAAATAGACTTAATGAGCTTATTTAGTGACCCGAAAAGGGGTAAAATCCAAATATATGACCAAATCTTAAACGATTTAAATTTAAAAAGTTCTAGGCCATAAAATAATTATTTTAGTGTTAAAAACCTTAAGAAATTAACAAGGGTCATTTTGGGTCAAGAAATGAAAGGAAGCAAACTTCTTGGTCAAAATTGTAAATTTTGAAACTCGAGGGACCAAAGTGTAAATTCTATAAATATCACTGAATTTAAATCATTTTTTTGACCAGAAACTTTTAGTAAACTTAATTTTATATTAACAAGTTGTTAAGAATCATGAAAACCTATCATTCATATGCTAAAACCCTAACTTTCCTAAAAAGGAAACTTTTTGACGCTAACTCCTAAGAATCGAAGCCACATGAACTTATGATCATAAAATGCACTTAGTTGTATTTTTGATAAGTCTAGAAACATGTAACTTACTACCTTAATCCTGAAAATAGGGTGCTAGGACTCGGACTTATCAGTACTTGAAGGACTTTTAACTTATTCTTAGGTGAGTTTTAATGTCCCCTTTTTACTACTATTTTGGGATGAAGCATGCTATGTTTGAACTAAAAGCATTTATGTGCTATTATGTGATACTTATATGTTGTTGTTAATGTTAGAACCTGCACTTACTTGCATCACAATCATTAATTCTTGGTGAGCCGCTTGTTTTATATGGGTAGATCTACTTGGAGAATCCCCCACACACAGTGCCTTCCGTCATAACCCAATGACATAATTGGAAGGGTACCACACTAAGATCCTGCGGGGTCATTTGTGTCATGTGATAGGTTTTATAAGATACTATGGTGTACCACTCGGCAGGTATGGTACACTGTTTGAGGCTCAGTTCTCCCTATGGGTAACCGGTAATAACACAAGTTTAGAAAAGGCTATCCGGGACTGAGTGCAGGGTAGATTGTGACCCCAAAACAGTGATACTTATGTTTTAGAATTAACTTATGGATTCTAAAGAGTCCTTTTGTTTTTAAACTTTAAGCACTTGAACTCACCAACTTTATTGTTGACATAAAATCTTTTTGAGCATGTTTCAGGTAACCCTTGATGGAAGCTTGGATTATGTTGGAAACCTTTTAAGGATGGCCTAACACCGTGACTATCAATGGCATTACCTGACTTTGAAACATTTTAGACAATTTAATTTGATGTCCGTTAAACAATTGAATTTTTCTATGATGGATTCATTCTTTTGAATTGGGGCTAGACTATTATGGCCCGGTGATGTTATTTAAATGTAATGCCATGTGATTTCTCTCCTTGTGTGCTCTTATGATGGTTAGTTTCTGCTACCAAGTATATTGCCAGTTTGTGAAGTTCCACCCACCTTGGGCCCGGGGTGTGACAGATTGGTATCAGAGCCAAAGGTTGTAGAGAAGTCGAGAATACCTTAGTAGACCCTAGGCTACAACCCTAATACCTTAGGACTGTCCTTGTTTTGGGATGCATTGGAGTGAACGGGTTGGGTAAATTGATGATTACACCTGATCAATGTAATCATGAATTTACCGGACGCATAAATTCCAGCATACCCCCCCAAGTGATGATAACTTGTTTCTTTTAAGGGGGTAAATGATTTGGGAAATGTTTTTGTGTAGTCTAAACTTTATAAACTAACTTTCATGCCTGTTGTAACCTGCATTGTTACTGATTAAAGATACTACTGCCATCACTACCACTATTATCAGTACTATCAAATGCTATCATTATTATTGTCATGAGCTCTGAGAAACCAAATTACTCATGATGATTTTATAGGATTTCAAGATTATGGCGAACAATGGAAAAGCGCCTGCATACCCAGCCGACGAGACTGCCCCAGTTGGAAGGCTTAGGAGGGCAACTCCTCCGTCTTAGTATGAGGAGTACTTGCAGAGATGCAGTCATTCTGGATGGATTTCAGTGACATCTGACGACACAGAACCCTCAGAAGACTCTTCACCATCATCCCAAGAGAGAAGTAGAACCCGCTCCCACTCACTGGACGTCACTGCGCCAACTCACTCACCTATCCCTCCTATTTGGAATAGAGGCATGCGTATCATTACATGAATGCATAAGAGTACTAGGCCAGGAGCCTCTGTTTCCTTTAGGATGCCGCCCCCTCCACCTCCTCTTGTGATGGCTCCCACACCAGTACCTCCGGTGATTGACCCGCCCAGATGCCAACCGCATGACGAGTATTGGATGCCGCCCACGCGTAGCATGTATGATGGCCCGAGTGTTCTTGATGGAGACCCCTACTCCCAGTCCATCCGTCGGGCTAGTGATTTTGGTCCGTCAGACCCCACACTAGGTGATATACTTAGGTCTATTCAGCGTCACGAGGTGACTCTTCAGCATGCCACATGGACCTCATAGTCCGCCCAGTTCCAGGCAATGATGGCGTCTCATGGTGTTCAACTCTTGGAGCAGGAGCAGAAGAAGAAGAGTTCGGGCTGGTTTGGGTGGCTAAAGAGGAAGTGGCAGAGACGATGGGGGTGATATCCGATTGTTTGGCTTTGGCTTCAGAACTATTTGAAGAAACTAATTTATTTATCTCATACACTATTATTATTTATAAGGGGGTGATGGAACCTTCCAATTTGTGATACTATTACACTACTACTGTTTTGCTTGATTGATGCTACATTTAACTATTTATGAATTTTCTCTTATGATACTAACCTTTGCAACGTGCCTAAAATGGGAATATGCAATAGTATATTCCCAAGAAATTAATCTTGTTGCCTTATGGAATTTGTTAAATCCATGTTACTCGAATGAAACAACTATACATGTCTTGTAGTGTGTCATAAGAATTTCATGTGTTTGGTGATATGACTAATAGGAGTAAAAATCAATGTAACGAGATACTTGAAACCAATTTATAAGATACTAAATAAGTTTACCTATGATGACACCAGAATGCCACCTAGACGAGGAATTCATGGGGGAAGAAATGAGGAAGCTGTACGAAATAGGAACCAGGGTGGAAATCAACCACCTACTCCACCAGAAACCCCACGTGGAGAAAATGTCAACCACGAGAATGATGAGAGAATCGCTAACCTAGCGGCTCAGCAAATCGCTAATGCTATTCCAACCATTATCACCCAGATCAATGCAGACCGGGGAATTGCAACCGGAAGCGGAGGACCTAGAAATGATGAAGGCAACACGGATGAGGCTGAGGAGATAAGGAATGGATATTCCTACAAAACCTTCATGGCTTGCAAACCAAAGGATTTCTATGGCACTGAGGGTGCAATTGAGACTTACCAGTGGTTAGATGAGATTGAAGCCGTATTGGACATCAGTAAGTGCAAGACTGAGCACATGGTAAGGTTTGCATCTCAATCTCTTAAGGGACCAGCATTGGAGTGGTGGAAGACTATCATTCAGCCTTGAGGTAGGAATGTTGCAGGCCGAATGAAATGGCCTGAATTCAAAGAGATGATGACCAGCAAGTACTGTCCAATCAATCAACTGGAGAAACTGGAGGCCGAATTTCTAAATTTGAAAATGAAAGGCTTAAATTACACCAAGTACATCAACCGGTTCTTGGCTTTGTCTCAACTGGTGCCCCACCTGGTGACACCAGAAACTAAAGGTGTAGCCCATTTCATCTGGGGATTACATCCTAGAGTTGGAGGCATGGTCCGGTCTTCCAGACCTACAACACTGCAAGTAGCAGTTGATCTCACTAGCAGCTTGACTGATGACCTGGTTAGAGCTGGGTGGATAGAACATGTGAAAACTGAGGACAAGAAGAAGGCGATGGGTGAGAAAAGGAAGTGGTTTGATGCTAAGAAGACGATCGGCAATAGTGGTAGCTCAAGCAAGAGAACTGGAGAAGGTGTAAGGCGTGATGACCATGGTGGAAGGGCTCAGAAGCTTTACTTAGGTACAAGCCCCTTCTACAACAAATGTAAACTACATCACCAAGGCGAGTGCAACCCGATGCCTTGTTTCAGGTGTAAGCGAACTGGTCATTTGATTAAGGACTGTACGTATGAGCCGGGTAAGCAATGTTATGAATGTGGAGATCCAGGACACATGAGGAACAAATGTCCTAAGCTAGCAAGGGATAAGGACGCCAGATCTAACAAAACCAAGGGAAGAGCGTTCATGATGGATCCAATTGGTGCTCGTAAGGAACCTGATGTGGTTAACTGTACGTTTCTCATAAACAACCATCCTGCTACCGTTCTATTTGATACTGGAGCGATAGGTAGTTTTGTTTCCACTACCTTTAGATCTTTGATTGATTTAGAAGCTCGTACCCTAACAGATGCATATATCGTAGAATTAGCCGACGGTAACATAATAGAAACTAATGAAATCATCAAGGACTGCACCCTAGAATTAAAGGGTAATCCATTTAAGATAGACTTGATGCCTATAACGTTAGGAGGATTTGATGTGGTCATGGGAATGGATTGGTTAGCTAAAAATAAGGCTGAAATTTTGTGCAATGAGCAATTGCTTAAAATACCTTTAATTGACGGAAAAACACTGATGATTCACGGTAATAGAAGCAACACGCTATACCCCATGATATACCACCTAAAGGCTACCAAGAGTCTCCACAAGGGATTCTAAGCTTTCATAGTCTACGTGATAAAAACAAGAGAAGGAAAGAAAATTGACGATATACTGGTGGTGTCTAAGTACCTGGAAGTATTTCTCGAGGATCTGCCTGGACTCCTTCCAACTAGGCAGTGGTATTTGCACTCAAGATGTGGAGACACCATCTCTACGGTACCAAGTGCGTTATTTACACTGATCACAAAAGTTTGCAACACATTCTTGATCAGAAGATGTTAAACATGCACCAAAGAAGATGAGTACAGTTGTTAAGCGATTACGAATGTGAGATCTGGTACCATCCCGGTAAGGCAAATGTGGTGGCGGATGCATTAAGTAGAAAAGAAAGGGAAAAACCCCTTCGCGTTCGTGCCTTGAGGATGAGCGTGTATACTAGCCTTATCGTTAGATTAAAAGAAGCACAAAGGGAAGCCCTGAAGGAGGACAAACTAGCTGAGGAGATGCTAACGGGAATGGAAAAACGTTTAGAAGTGAGTAATGACAGGTTGTATAAGTATGAAGGAAGGACTTGGGCACCAAAATATGGAGGAATTAGAGAGATAGTCCTAGATGAAGCCCACAAATCCAGATATTAGGTTCACCCAGGAAGTGACAAGATGTATCAAGACTTAAATATTCTCTTTTAGTGGCTCAGATTAAAGAAATCCATCTCCACCTATGTGGGGAAATGTGTGACATGTGTGATGGTAAAAGCCAAAAACCAAAAACCGTCAGGAACTTTACAACAGCCTAAAATCCCGGAGTGGAAATGGGATAACATTACGATGGATTTTGTTAAAAAGTTACCAAGAACCTTTCGAGGGCATGATGCTATTTGGGTAATAGTGGATAGTCTTACCAAATCAGCTCACTTCCTACCTATTCGAGAAGACTACGACTTATCGAAGCTAGCACAACTATACATTGCTGAAGTAGTGGCCAGGCATGAAGTGCCACTATCGATTATCTCAGACCGTGATAGTCGCTTCACTTCATAATTTTGGAGATCTATCCAACAGGCTTTGGGGACCGTCTTGACCTAAGCACTTCATACCACCCTCAAACCGATAGGCAAAGTGAAAGAACCATTTAGACTCTAGAGGACATGTTAAGAGCTTGCGTGATCAACTTTGGTGGAAGTTGGGATAACCACCTTCCCCTAATGGTGTTCTGTTTCAATAATAGTTATCATGAAAGTATAAAAGTAGCTCTGTATGAAGCCCTATATGGTAGAAAGTGTCGATCACCATTAAACTGGAATGAGATTAGTGATAGCCAAGTAATGGGACCTGATATCATAATGGAAAGCACAGACAAGGTATTTAAGATTAAGGAACGATTGAGAGCAGCCAGAGATCGTCAGAAGAAATACGCCGACAAAAGAAGAAAGCCCCTAAAATTTCAAGTGGGTGATAGAGTGATGTTAAAAGTCGCACCATGGAAGGGTGTAGTCAGATTTGACAAGAAAGGCAAGCTAAGCCCAAGATACATTGGACCATTTGAACTTTTGTCAAGGGTTGGCCTGGTAGCATACCAATTAAGGCTACCTCATGAATTGAGCTACATACATGACACTTTTCATGTGTCTAACTTGAAAAAGTGTCTTGCAGACATAACCTTGGAATTACCATTGAAGGAGGCCAGAATAAATAACAAGTTGAACTTTATGGAGGAGCCTATAGAGATTACTGACCGAATGGTCAAGAAACTTAGGCGAAGTCGCATACCCAGGGTTAAAGTAAGATGGAACTCTAGGAGAGGACCCGAGTTCACAAGGGAACGAGAAGATGAGATGAGAAAAGAGTATCCGCATCTCTTTAAACCTACCCGTTCAGAATCTAATCAAAACTAAAATTTTGGGACGAAATTTCCCAAAGGATGGGAGAATGTAACAACCGGATTTTAGGTCCTACTATAAACCTTAATATAATCTAGTAGTATTTCATTTTATTATAAATATTATTTTCATCTTTCATGTTAATTGACTTCATGCTTGATTTTCTTAGAAGATTCTTTTATGACCTGCCTTAGTCTAGAAATTATTGAGCGATGTTAGAAAGTACAAAATGTTAACCTGCATTTGAAATGTAAACCCGTATTGGTTAATGTGGATGTGTGGTCTTCATCCGCATTTCTTCAGTGGTCATCCGCATTTCTTCAGTGGTCATCCGCATTTGTTCTTGCTCATCCGCAACATTTGTTCTTGCTCATCCGCGTTTGTTCTTGCTCATCCGCATTTGTTCTTGCTCATCCACCTTTGTTCTTGGACTTGTGATTTCTTCCAACCAGAGCAACCGTCAACCACCCTTTGAATTGACATGTATGATCCATTCAGGGTCTGACAGCAAGAATTTTAAATAAAATAGATCATATGTGCATACACACACATTTACGGCCATGAGTATACAAGAATACAAAATACTTGCAAAGTTTGATAAAATACATCACTTGCACCTTTTTTTAAACATAAAATTTAAAAAAAAGAAAGAAAACCCCTCCCCATTTGAAATTGGCCGCCCCCTCCCACCAATCCCACACTCTCTTGATTCTACAAAAACTCCTGAAACACACCACCCTTCCCTTTTCTCCATACATGCAACCATCCCATCCTTCCATCTCTCTCTCTATCCATGAATTCTCTCCCTCTCCTCTTCAAAATTCCGCAACTTCATCTCCATTTTCAGCAAGAAGTCAAAGGCCTTCTTCATGCACAACATCGATTGTAAGGGAGGTGTAGTAATGAGACAAAGAAAGAAACCTACAAACGTCTGAGAAGCTTGGATCCTTCTTAGGGTCTAACAGAGCAACTTGCTTTGTTGCCTATGTGGGTACATGGAGAAATCCGGTTCATTACGATGATCAGGGTTGGCCATTTGGAAGCTTTGTAGTGAAGGAAGGTAGAAGAAGATGAAATTTTGGGGGTAAGTTAGGTTAAAGATCAATGAGAGAGGTGTGATGAAAGAGAACCGTTTGGAAAGATATACACTGGATTTGAGACAAAGTTAATTGAAAAGATAAACTTTGAAATCCAGATGTGGGTCCTACTTTCAAAAAGTGCCCAAAAAGTTAGTTTTCTTGGAAGTAGAAAATAACTTCCGAAGACAATTGTGGCTTCAGAAGATTTGAAACAAAGCTTCCGAAGGTGAATTATGCTTCGGAAGATATCCCCAAGAGTTTTGAAAATTTTGACTTTGGAAGAAATGAGTAAGTCTTCTGAGACTAAAGTGTTTTCGGAAGAAATTTGTTCTTAAAATACATTAAATTGTTTATAAGAGACTTAAGCTTCGAAAGATACTTCAAGAATTTCTTCGGAAGGTAAATCTTAGATAAACAAGTTAAAGGATTTTTAGGACATAAATTTCTTCCGAAGACAATTTCACTTCTTCCAAAAGTAAATTTTTTATCATTCTAAGGAATATCAGTTTAAAATTTTATTTTCTTCCAAAGAGAACTAGGCTTATGAGGTGAGCTAATAGACAACTTAGGACACACAATTTTTAGGAGAAAAAATTGATTAAGTTATTTCAGAAAATCTATTCAAAGTTAATCATCCCAATAGCTGATACAAGATATTTAAATCTCTGTTCATCAAAAGCCTTTGTGAACAGATTAGCATATTGTTCATTTGTGTTAACTTTGATTAGTTTTATCAAACCCTTTTCAAAGTTATCCCTAATCAAATGATACCTGATGTTGATGTGTTTGGTCCTTGAGTGCTGCACAAGATTCTCTGTAATAGAGATAGCACTGTTGTTGTCTATGTGGATGGGAGTCTTCTTGAAGTTGAATCCATAGTCAAGCATCTGATTCTGAATCCAAAACACTTAAGCACAGCAGCTTGCAGCAGCAATGTATTCAGCTTCAGCAGTTGATGCAGACACACAAGATTGTTTCTTGCATTGCCAGGAGACTATCCTTCCACCAAGAAATTGACATCCCCCAGAGGTTGACTTTGCAGTCATATTGCAACCACCATAATCACTATCTGTATATGCATACAAACTGAAGTCAGAATTCTTTGGATACCAAAGGCCTAAGTTTGGAGCACCTTTGAGATACCTAAGAATCCTTTTAACAGTGATAATGTGTGACATCTTGGGGTTGGCTTGATATCTGGCACATATGCATGTAGCAAACATAATATCAGGCCTGGTAGCAGTAAGGTACATGAGTGACCCAATCATGGCCCTGTAGAGATGTTCATCAACAGACTCTCCCTCAAGATCAGGACCAAGGGAGTGATTTTTGGCTATGGGTGTCTTTGCAACCTTACAGTCAGTCATCTTGAATCTTGTGAGTATGTCCTGAACATACTTTGACTGACTTATGAAGATGCCATCTTCAACTTGCTTCACTTGAATACCCAGAAAGAAATTGAGTTCCCCATGGCACTCATTTCAAATCTGTTCTTCATGAGTATCTTAAAGTCTATGTAGAGCTTTGGATTAGTTGAACCAAAGATGATGTCATCCACATATATTTGAACTAGCAATGTGTTGTTTCCTGTTTCTTTGATGAAGAGAGTCCCATCAATAGTACCTCTTTTGTATCCATGCTGACAGAGGTATGTTGATAGTGTCTCATACCACTTTCTTGGAGCCTAATGTAGCCCATATAGAGCTTTATCAAACTTGCAGACATAATCAGGATGATCCGGGTCTGCAAAGCCAGTGGTTGTCTAATATAGACTTCTTCATTAACACCCCATAGAGAAAGGCACACTTCACATCAAGCTAGTAGACCTTGAAGTCCTTAGATACAACATAAGCCAGAAATATTCTTACAGCTTTGAGTCTAGCTACTGGAGCAAAGACATCAGTGTAGTCAATTCCTTCTTCTTGAGTGTATCCTTGGACAACTAGTCTTGCCTTATTCTTGATGATAATCCCTCTATCATCTTTCTTATTCCTAAAAACCCACTTGGTACCTATAACAGTCTTCCCTTGAGGAAGAGGGCATAAGTTCCAAACCTTTTGTGTTTTGATTTGAAGCAATTCTTCTTGCATTGCTTCAATCCAGCTTCCATCCTTTAGAGCCTCATCAACTTTCTTTGGCTCAATTTGGGATAAGAAACAAGAATGTAGACAAACATGACTGTCATGAGTTTGTGCTCTTGTTCTCACCCATGAGTCAACATTTCCAATGAAATTTGTGGTGGGATGTGACTTGTGGATCCTGAGTTGAGGGATCACAACAAGTTGGTTGGACAGATCAAGATTAGAGAAATTTTGATCTGGCAAAGAAGAGTCCCCCACCACATCAGCACAATTATCAAGAGAAACTTGATCCAATGAGTGTGTGACATCATTGATGTTGTCTTCAATGGAGTGGTTATCAGCATCAAGAAATTCTTGATCACTGTCACCACCACCAGTTCTTCCTACATTGGAGGTTCCTTCTCCTGAATTTTGAGCCTCTGAACTAGAATTTGAGGGTAATTCAATTGGATCAGCAGTATTTCTCATGCTTGTGCTGATTGGAGCCTCTATGATAGGGTTAGTCACCATTGGAGCTGAACTAGTCTTCTTGTTTAGTCTTCTCAGCTCAAATCTTGGGTCAGGATCTTCTGTTGACCTGTTATCCATAGATCATGAAACATTCTCACAAGATTTGTTAAAACAGTTGCTAACTAAATCAAGATCAAATAGCCAATCCGGACCAAAACCTTTCACACAGGGTGTGTGTTCATTGAAAGTTACATTGGCTGACTCCTTAATGATTCTAGTTCTGAGATTGTATACTCCGTATGCCTTAGCTTGAGAAGAGTATCTAATAAAATGTCCATCATCTGATTTCTCAGCAAACTTAGGTATTTGATCTTTGGTATTCAAGATGGTGCAAGGACATCCAAATGTTCTGAGAAAACCAATAAATGGTCTCCTTTTGTGCGACAGTTCATAATGAGTCTTACTATGTGTCTTAACTACCAAAACTCTATTTTGCACATAGCAGGCTATGTTAACAGCCTCTGCCTAGAAGGTGATGGGCAGTTTAGAGTCAGACAACATGGTTCTTGCAGCTTCAATAAGTGTCCTGATTCTTCTCTTAGCAACACCGTTTTGCTGAGGAGTCCTGGGGGCACTATATTGTCTTGATATACCATTTTCATCACAAAATGCATCAAGGATTTGGTTTTTAAATTCTGTTCCTTGATCACATCTTATGATCTTGACCTTGTGATCAGATTGATTTTCAATTCTCAGAATGAAACTTTTCAAGATTTCAGGGGTCTCATCCTTAGTTCTAACGAAGAACACCCAGGTAAATCTTGTGAAGTCATCTGTGATCACCAAATAGTATGAGGTCCTTCCTAGACTCATTACACTAGTAGGGCCAAACAGATCCATATGTAACAAGTGTAGGGGAGTAGTGATAGAGTTTATTTCCTTTGGCTTGTGAGACACTTTGTGTTGTTTACCTTTCAGGCATGCAACACAGTGGTCATCACTTGTAAACTCTTTCTTTGGCATTCTAGTTACCAAATCATTCTTAATTAGTTTATTCATGTTTTTAAAGTTTACATGGCACATTCTTTTATGCCAAAGGAAAGACTCATCACTATTTTCTTTAGACAGAAAGCAAGACACTTGTCACACCCCGAAAAGCGCACTGGAAGGGCATGCGTGTGACGGAGATAACGGAAGTTGGATTATTTCCAACAATTATTAAGCAAACAAATCATGGATAC
The DNA here is from genome assembly GCA_025506505.1 of Flaveria sonorensis. Classification (NCBI taxonomy): domain Eukaryota; kingdom Viridiplantae; phylum Streptophyta; class Magnoliopsida; order Asterales; family Asteraceae; genus Flaveria; species Flaveria sonorensis. The sequence goes on along the minus strand of CM046425.1, from coordinate 32,602,745 downwards.
CAAAGTTAACTATTATTATAGAATGTTATTACATTGATCCAAAAGTAGTCTTAACTTGAAAACTAAAATAGTAATAACATAATATTGTTTTTAAACATTAACAAGAGTTTTTGATTGGCAGCGGAAATTGGGTTCAACAATTGATCATTGAAACTGCTATTTCGATATCTAAAGTTTGATCGAATTAGCATATTTGCAAGAATTGGTAATAGAGATTGGTCTTCTGCTGCTTCTGGTTAGTCAATTTGAGTTTCTTCTTGGTTCATTTTGAGTTTGTTGTGTTTTTGTGCTAAATCTACTGAAACTTGATTGAATTGGTTTGAATCTGAGAATGACTACTCCTTCTAATGACCCTCACAATACTGGCTCCTCAACCAAGCCTCCGATGCTGGTTAGGAGTGAGTATAACATATGGCAACGAAGAATGCTCCATCACCTGTCTGTTAACAGTTCAGGTTGTTGGACATCTATGGTTCACGGTCCACACAAGCCTATGGTGAACAATCTGGAGACCAACCAAATGGTTCCGAAGAAGAAGGAGCAATACTCAGATGAAGATCGTAAACTGTTTGAGATTGATGCTAAAGCCCATGGAATTCTGGCCATGGCACTGCCTAATGAAATCTATTCTGGGCTTATGCATCATGAAACTGCTCATGACCTCTGGAATGCTTTGAAGGAACAATTCAGAGGAACTGATGAGGTCTTAGCAAACAACAGAGAAATCCTCGCCCAACAATATGAGACATTCTCTCATAGGAAGGGTGAGACACTGACTCAACAGTTTGAGCGTTTCTCCTGCTTGATCTCTGAGCTGAAAATGGTCAAGCATGAGTATACTAACAGCCAGATGAACAACAGATTCCTCAGATCACTGCCTGAGAGATGGGACACATACACCATTGTCCTACGCTCCAGTGCAAATCTGGATAGCCTATCTCTCACCCAACTCCATCGGAAACTGCTTACATTTGAAAGAGAGATAGAGCAGAAAAGGAAACTGGCATCATCAGGAAAGCTCACTGATGACTTTGTACCAGGGAACACTGCCTTGGTCGGTCATGAGTCAGAATATGCTGGATCAGAAAGCCTTTATGATGAGCATATAGATTTCTCTTCAAACAGTTCTGATCATGCATTTGTTGGTGTTGACAGTCATTCTGGGTGTAATAGTGATAATTTATGCTTTATCATAGATGATTTGATGGGTATTGCTGATGATGATTTAGAAGAGATGGATATTTTGAGCCAAATGGCCTTGATCAATATCAGATCTCAAAAGTTCTACAAGAGAACTGGTAGGAAATTTCCAGGACTCTCTGGCAAAACCAAAGTTGGTTTTGACAAGAGTAAGTTGAGGTGTCACAAATGCCACAGGCTTGGGCACTTTGCAAGAGAGTGTAGATCAACTGGATCTAACTCCTCTGCACCCTTTGTGACCTTTCCAAGCAATAGTTCACAAAACAAAGGGCAACATCCTGCTAGTTCTGGTCATCACTCACAACCTCAATCTCCTGCATATTTTGTCCCTCAGGGTCCAATGCCATATCCATATCCCTGCTATTACATGCCACAGCCAAATCCAGTTCAAGTTCCTATAGCACAACAACCTCAAGCCCTACCTGAGCCTCAACCATCTCCATCACAATCTCAACCTCATCACAGCTTCTTCACACCAGGAGTTGTTGACTGGAGCAGCTTACCAGATGATCTTTCTGGTTTCAATGAGCAATTATTTGCTGGTGCTGGTCAACATGGTGGTGAACATCCTTTTGGGAATCTTGCTCTCATGGCCCTGGAGTCTACTGAGGGTTCCTGCTCCAATGCATCATCTTCATAGGTAACCCAGGTATCTTCTGAGGCTAAAGCCAAGTTATGTTCTGAATCATGCATAGCTGCCTTTGTCTCTATTAGAGAGGCAAATGTAGCTTTAATCAATCAAAATCTTGAGCTTGAGAAAACTATTTCCAAAAGAAAAGCTGAGTATGAGTTTGCTCTTAATGAAAAGATGATGAGATTTACAAGCTTAAATGCCAACTTAATGATGAAAAGGCTAAGGTAGAGGTCATACTTGAGAACCACAGAAGTCTCAAAGACACACTTGCAGCTACCCAAGTTGAGTGTGACCACTGGGTAACATCCTGCAAGGGATTTGAAATGCTTCTCAGCAAGCAAACAGCTTCAAATATGAAGTTTGGAATAGGTTATAATCATACTGCACCACCTACTGATTTTACTTCAAAATCAATAGTAAAATCTGAAGGTGAAAGTAATTTCCAAACCACATCATCATGTGATTCATCCTCAAATGATAATACAAAATCAGAGGATGAAGTCAGTGTTAAGATCTCAGCAAATCAATTGCCTGATGGTTTAAATGCTGATAAACACATGAAGCTGAGCAATTCAGATGTTGTCCCTCAAAGTACTCCAAGTACTGAAGGGCAAGTCACAACATCTGAAAAGCATTTCAAATCTGCTAAAATAAAAGGATTAACAACTGCTGAGGAATCTATCATACGGTCTTTCAGGACGGATAGAGAACAGCTGAAGAACAAGTCTTCAGTTGTTACCGATCCTTCAGTACTTAACACAAGTACTGAAAGGAGGAAAGTACTGAAGATCACACCTTCAGTAGTTTCCACTTCAGCAGTTGATCAATCCAAGATGAAGAATAAGCCATGTGAAATATGTGGTAAATTCAATCATCTATCTGATGAATGCTGGTACAAAAAGGGTTCCAAACTCAACAGAGATAAGCTCATTAAAGAAGAGATTAATAAAATGAAAAATGAGTTTGAGACCAAGTTTGTACCACAGTCATCTCAAACTGATAAACCCAAGGCCTCGCCAAAATCCAAAAAGAAGGATGGGGTTTATCAGAAAACAGCTGATAGTGTTCCTCATGATAAACATCAGACTAAGTCTGTGAATTTCAAGAAGGAGAAATGGTGGGTCACAGGAACTCATCAAAAACAAGTACTGATGTGTCAAATGAGCTGAAGGCTTTAGCAACAAATCAGACACAACTTGTTATGATGGTTCAGCATTTGTTGGGGAGAGTTAACCAACTAGATGCACCTGTGATCAAACCACTGAAAAGGAAATCCAAGCCCAAATCTAAGAAATCCATTTCAGCACCATCTCCACCTTCATCAGCTGTTAATCATGAGAAACAAGTTATGGTTAAATCTGTTGATGAAAACAGACCCAAAACCAAAAAGGTTTGGGTCTCTAAAGCTAACTAGTTTCTTATGATAAATGCAGGGTTCTTCAGCATGCCAAAGAAGCATCTGGTATGTAGACAGTGGAGGATCTATGCATATGACTGGGAGCAGTTCTCTTCTTAATGACTACTCTCAAGGAAAGAAGGGATTTGTCTCATTTGGAAATGATGCTAAGGGTTACATCATCGGGAAAGGATTTGTGTCAAATGGAGAAATCAGATTTGATGATGTTAACCATGTGGAGAATCTCAAGTATAATCTACTGAGTGTCAGTCAGATGTGTGATAAAGGGCATGTTGCACTTTTCACAAGCCAGAACTGCCGGATTCTGTCTTCCAAAGTTCTGAGGCTGATTGACAAGGTATTGGATGAACATACTCTCCTGAAGGCCAACAGGATAGGAAGAGTATATGCCTTGGATTTGTCAAAGAAGATTGATTTAAAAGGTCATCCTTGCCTGTTCTCCAAGGCCTCTCCTCAGGAATCTAAACTGTGGCATAGAAGGCTGGGTCATGTTAATCTCAAAAACATGAATCAGCTGATCCACAATAGTTTAGTAAGAGGTCTACCAATAAAGGAGTTCCACTGTGATGAAACCTGCACTGCTTGTTTAAAAGGAAAACAACAAGTTTCATTCCCTCCTATAGAAGAACCAAAGTCCACTGCCTGCTTGCAATTACTGCACATGGATCTCTTTGGTCCTGTGAGAGTAATGAGCATGGCAAAGAAGAAATACTGTCTGGTAATTGTGGATGATTACTCCAGATTTGTATGGACCTTCTTCTTGCATTCAAAGGATGAGGCTGCTCAGATAATTATTAACTTTGTGTTGTATGTTGAGAAGCAGTATTCCCTATCAGTCAAGTGTATAAGAAGTGATAATGGAACTGAATTTAGAAACCATACACTTGATGATTTCTACCTTTCAAAAGGAATCAAGAGGCAGTATAGCATCCCAAGGACTCCAGAACAAAATGGAGTAGTGGAGAGAAAGAACAGGACCCTAATTGAAGCTGCAAGGTCCATGTTGGCTGACTCTGGTTTGCCACTGACCTTTTGGGCTGAAGCTGTCAACACAGCATGCTATGTGCAAAATAGAGCTTTAGTGAATCAGAGGTTGATGAAGACTCCTTATGAAGTTCTACATCATTTGGCTCCTCTAATTTCATTCTTCAGAGCATTTGGGTGTCCTTGTTACATTCTCAACACAAAGGATCAACTCCAAAAGTTTGATTCTAAGGTGGATGCAGGGTATTTTGTTGGGTATTCATCCACTTGCAAGGCTTACAGAGTGTTCAACTGCAGAACAAAGATGGTTGAAGAAACCTTGCATGTGAAGTTCAATGAATCCCCTAAGGACAAAATTCCACAAAACCCTGTGGAGTTGTTTGATCTGGACATACTGCAATATGTTCCTTATCAGCCTCCAGCTGTTGCAGATCATGTGAATTCATCACCTTCTGCAGCTAGTCATCCATCTGGTGGTACTGATGTTGATGATGATCCCAGTACTCACCTATTCAAGTTTAGTGATCAACTGCCTGAGTCTACTAAACTTGATGTTCCTGTAGCTTCAGTAGCACCATCCACAACAAATGCTGATGAGATTTCTGAATCCTCTACTTCATTTGACTTGCCATCTAATACTTGGTTTCAAGAATCTGGATCAACATCTGTTGCTGCTGAGCGTGCTACAAACACTTGCACAGATCTCATAGTGTACCAAGAGCTGAAGAATCACCCAATGTCTCAAATCATTGGTGATATCAATGCTGGTGTCTCAACTAGAAGTCAATTGTCCAACTTCTGCTTCTATGCTCTCTTCATCAGTCAGCAAGAGCCAAAGAACTATCATATTGCATTAAGAGACAATGGATGGGTTGATGCCATGCAGCTTGAGCTTCTTCAGTTCAAAAAGCAGCAAGTGTGGGAACTGGTTCCTCTACCCCCAGGTAAGTGTGCAATAGGCACTAAATGGGTGTTTAGGAATAAAACAGATGAAAATGGGCAAATTGTCAAGAACAAGGCCAGACTGGTTGTCCAGGGGTTTTCACAAGAAGAAGGTATTGATTATGATGAAACCTTTGCCCCTGTAGCCAGACTGGAGGCAATTAGATTGTTCTTAGCCTATGCTGCATTCCACAATCTTAAAGTTTTTCAAATGGATGTCAAAAGTGCATTTTTATATGGTAAAATAAAAGAAGAGGTTTATGTGTGTCAACCACCAGGTTTTGAGGATAATAAACATCCTGATTGGGTGTATAAACTTGATAAGGCTCTTTATGGGTTGAAACAAGCTCCTAGAGCCTGGTATGAAACACTGTCAAATTTTCTTCTTCAGAATAATTTCACTAGAGGCTCCATAGATAAAACTTTGTTCATTAAGAAAGTGGGTCAGCATAAGCTCCTTGTTCAAATTTATGTTGATGATATTATTTTTGCATCCTCTGATCCACAGTTGTGTGATGCATTTACAAAGTTGATGCAACAAAAATTCGAAATGAGTGCCATGGGAGAATTACAGTTCTTTCTAGGTTTGCAAATCAAACAAAAGGCTGATGGAACTTTCATTCATCAGTCAAAATACACAAAGAGTCTTTTGGAAAAGTTTGATTTACAAAACTGTAAGCCCTGTTCTACTCCCATGTGCAGCACCACACAACTGGATGCAGATCAGAAAGGTAAAGCTGTTGATGAAACACTTTACAGATGTATGATTGGGTCCTTGATGTACTTAACAGCTTCTAGACCAGATATTATGTTTGCAACTTGTGTTTGTGCTAGATTTCAGGCTGCTCCTAAAGAGTCTCATTTGATTGCAGTCAAGAGGATCTTTAGATATCTGCAAGGTACTCAATCTCTAGGTCTTTGGTATTCCACTGGGCACTCTTGCAAATTAGTTGCTTTTTCTGATAGTGACTATGCAGGGTGTAAATTAACTAGAAAATCAACTTCTGGTGGATGTCAATTCCTAGGCAACTGTTTGGTTTCTTGGCAGAGTAAGAAACAAACATCTGTTGCTACATCCACTGCTGAAGCCGAGTACATTGCTGCTGCAAGTTGTACATCTCAGGTACTCTGGCTTCAGAATCAATTATTGGATTATGGCATTACAGAGACTAAGACTCCATTACTAATGGATAGTGCTTCAGCTCTTTGTATTGTCAAGAATCCAGTCCAGCACTCTAGGACCAAACATATTGAGATCAGACACCATTTTATTAGGGATTGTTTTGAAAAAGGTCTGATTGATCCAAAGTTTGTTCCTAGTGCTGATGAGCTTGCAGACATATTTACTAAGCCTTTGGACAGTTCAACTTTCCAAAACCTAGTGTTAAGGCTTGGTATGCTGCAGCTAGAATAAGTGACAACTACTGATGATCTCAGTCAACAAGTACTGATGAGCATTCGTATACTATTGTCACAAATAAGTACTGATAAGTTCTTTTATCCTCAGTAGTTTTCATAACTACTGAAGACTAAATTACTTAAAAGTACTGAAGTACTCTATCTGTTGAAAAGAACTGATGTGGTTACAACTACTGATGTAGTTACAACTACTGATGTCAGTATAACAGATAAGTACTGATGACCAATGAAACGTCTGAAAATCAGACAAAAAGTCTGATAAGTGTTGAGGTCAGAATGAAACAGCTGATGAGCTAAGAATTGACGACAACAGCTGATGAGAAACTTTTCTCTTCAGTTGTTTCTACAACTGCTGTTTCACTTCATACAACTGAAGCCAAAACCATGTCTTCAGTAGTTTTACAACTACTGATGACTAACACCAAATCTTCAGTTGTTTACAACACCTGAAGCCAAAACCATGTCTTCAGTAGTTTCACAACTACTGATGACTAATACCAAGTCTTCAGTTGTTACAACTTCTGAAAGTTAATACCAGGTCTTCAGTTGTTTTCAAACAACTGATGACAGCACCAACACTTTCAGTCGTTTTATATCAGCCTTTTCTTACCCTATAAATACCTAAACCTAATTTCAAAGTTTCATTAGCCGTTTTATGTCCTTCACTCTCTCAACATGGCGACCATGAAACTCAAACCCAGACACAACTGTGTTGCCTACCTCTTGAAATCGGCCTTTTGGAACAAATTTGATAATGCCATCGATCTTATGGTAGATTCCCAGTACCGAACCGCTTTTCTTCTGAATCCTACCATATACCCCGATTCCCTAAGCCAATTCTGGACCAACGTCTCTGTGCAAACTGGTGAGAATGATAGCCAAATCACTCTCCAGTCGTTGGTTAACCAGAAACAGGTGGTCATCACTCCAGACATCATTCGACAAACCCTAAATCTACATGATGCCACCTGTGTCACCGAATACCCGAAAGGCACAACTGATATGTCTTTCATCAATAACGGGTATGAAGGAGACTTAAGTGCTACCACCATTCTGAAGAAGCACTTCCATGATGCTGAACGTCTTATATTCTACATGGTGAATGTCTGCCTTGCATCAAAACCCTCCTCATGGGATCAGATGTCCTCCCGATGGCAACAGGTATTATACTCTATCTTTGAACGACAAAATCTAATTTTTTCTGAGATAGTTTTCATGGAACTAAAGGATCTGGCTTTGAAACCTGTGGCAAACAGATGGATATTATATCCCAGGTTTCTCATGGCCATAATTTTAAATCAGCTAAAATCAGACGGCCTTGTTGGCCTTGGAGTCCCTGCTCCGGCTGTATTGCCTGAAGTATACTCCAGGCACAACTCTGACCCTACACTGAAAGGGGCTGCCCGGCTGCTAAAACCCAAGCAGCGGGAACCCACAGCCTCCACTTCCAGATCCAAAGTCCCCACCAAACCCAACACCAAAAAGCCCAAAAAGGCTACTCAGGGAGATGAGTCCCCTGAGGATGCCCCTGTAACACCAATACAGGAAACACTTACTGGTTCTAACCCCCCAGTAGTGTCAAAGACTCCACCAGCCCTAGCCGCTCAGGCATCCTCTCAACAGGATCCTGATGCAACCATAATTGGGGATACCACAATGCTGGAACCTATCTCAATTGAGAAGGTTACCATTGAAGAGCACCAGTCACCCCGGGTGCAATCTGCTTCAAACCTATCTCCAAATGCAACCGCCCCTCAAAGCCCAACCATTATAGTTGCACAAGTGCTGAGTCAGCTGCATTCCTCTCCTCCTCCCCAGAAACCAATTACAATGGGAGAACCTCAACAGCTGAGGAAGAGGACCAAAATGCTGCTGATAACCCACAGCACAGGGGTTATAATGTTCAATCTCCCCGTGTAGAGGAGGAGGTTAGAACATCTGGTGAGGCTGCCACTTCTACTGATTCAGCAAATGAACAGGATGCAGTTGGTAACATCTCTAAGACCTCACCAGAGGCAACTGCCGATGAAGGACTCAGTCCTGAGGCAGGAAGTCCCCAGAACCAAGAACAAGGGGCACATGCTACAACTGATCTACACTCAGGGCATGTACATCCTGATTCAATCAGGAGGTCAGGTGATTCAGCAAAGACTGATGATGACCTGGGCTTTTTCTTCGATGTCTTAGCCCATAACACAATCCTTGAGGCTGAGGTGAGCAGACTCAAAGAACTGCTTGCCAAAATGTCTCAGGATCAAAGTCCATCTGCCCCAATAAACCCACAGATGGCACCTTCATCTGAAGGTTCACCAAACACTCAGCCACTACACTCAACTGAGCCACCAGCCACTGCTTTTGGCACCACCTCTCAGGGACAGAACCCCTCTGAGCAGATGGTTGCTACCTTTCAACATTCCTTACCTCTCATCACTCCCATCATCAATGAGATTGTGCATAAAGCCATTGATGAGAGGATCTCCTCAAATCTACAAACACTTGTTGATGATGCTGTGCAAAAGAAGCTTTCTGCCATTCAAACCCCTGAACCCAATGCACCCAAAAAGGGGGAGTCTAAGGCAGTGAAAGAAAGAAAGAGAAAGAGAGTGGAAGATGAGAAACAACAAGAGAAAGAAAAGGAGTTAGAAAAGGAAAAACAGCTGATCACATACAAGAGAAAGAAAAGTGCTGAAACTCAAAAGCCTGATGAAGAGAAATCATTGGAAGATCTGATTAAAGAAGCTGATGAAGCTCACAGCAGATCAATGGACAGAATAATAGACCAACTCTTCAGACAAGGCTTTGATACAGCTACATTAGACACTGAGATCAGAAGGCTGGAGATTAAAGAGATACAAGAGAGATGGGCCAGTTACAGTGTGATGGAAAGGGAGAGGTTGGAGATAATGATCAGGTTTATTGCAAAATACTTGGGAAGATCATTAATTGAGATTAAATCATGGACCAGAGACAGTATTCTGGCAATAACCACCAGAATCTGTGCTTCTGAAGCATTCAATAAGGGGTTGATTATCGAAGCCTTAGATGAAGCAGGTGCTGGGAAGAGAACTGATATGGCCAAGCTTTCCAAAGCCAAACTTACCACAAAAATGCTAGATCAGCCTTCCCAAACTCCCACTCAAAAACAACCAACCCCACAACTCTCCAAACCAATCCCTAAACCTAAACTTAAACCAACTCAACCCTCAAAACCAACTCCCTTACCCCAAAAACCACCTCAAACCACATCCAATGATGCACCCAGAAGGAGGAGAAGGGTGTTGAGGATGGAAGAAGAAGAAGAAGATGATGAAGAAGACAGTCTGCCAATCTCTGCTGTTCTAAAAATACCTGAGCCCAGAAGTCAACAAATGATCACACCAGACTTTCAGAGGCAAATGGTGAAAGTTAAGATTGAAGAAGAAGAACAGCAGAAACAGCACGATGAGCAACTTTTGAAGATGGTTGACAAAGAGTTTCCTCAGTCATCATCTATACAAGCCATGAAGAAACACGCTCAAAGGCTGTATGCTCTCAGGCATACCTTTCAATATCAAAAGGAGAGAGTAAGGATTTGGCCAGACCCCAGGGTTAGTTCTAGAATTCATAAGAAATCCATACCAAGTAGATACAATGGCCAAGTGAGAAAGACCATAGATGCTGTTATTATGTTGGCCATTGTAGTCTCACCCTGGGAGATACTTGAAGACTTCAAGAGAGCCTACAAGTCAAAGATGACCCCTCAAACTCTAATGGAGAACAAAATGGTCAAGAAGGGGTTGTTATACAAGAGGCTTGAAGAGATCAAGAAAAATGAACTCCAGTTGTTATTAGAAGGGACTCACCCAGATGAATTTGCTTACAGAGAGATAACAACTATTGAGTTGAAAAATGGAAAGACAATAAAGTACCTATCAGAGTACTATGGCCCAGAGTTCTTCTTCGAAGGAGAAGCAGAAGAACTCACTAAGGAGGAACAAGTTGTTCTCCTTGAGGCCTATGTCAGAGAGTCTTATAGACTCATCAATAGGAAGTAGGTTTCATGGTTGGGATAACAGCTCTGTGACCAGTTCCCCAAGACAGAGTTCCCTTCCATCCTTTGATATTCACATCTACTGAAACCTGTTCCCTGGCCTGTGCTTATATAATATCTCTGAAGCTGATCAAGAGAGTATTTCTGCCAAGAATAAGTGGGACCTCAATAAGCTTAAAGGTTTTGGCTGCATTGGTTCAGGGGGAGTTTGTTGGACCAAAAGAACCAATGAGCCTGATCAGAAAAACCTTTAAGTCCCACAGACATTACAACAACTGAAGTAGTCTGCAACAGTTGAAGACATCAACTGATAACAAGGTTTGAAGACAAAGTCTGAAGTGAAAGAGCTGAACACAAAGTCTGAAGTGAAAGAGCTGAAGACAAAGTCTGAAGACAAGAGCTGAAGACAAAGTCTGAAGACAAAAGCTGAAGACAAAGACTGAAGACCAAGTTTCAGATGTTGTCACAACAGCTGAAGAAGACCTCTTCAGTAGTTGTGATGGTTTCCTTTCAGTAGTTTTAGTTTCATCTTACACTTAGCATACTCTGAGATGTTCTCAGTTGTTGTGAACATTCTCAGTAGTTTGCTTACTTTCAGTTGTTTGTAATAATTCTGTTAGATGTCACTATCAAGTGACATCAGCAGACGTCATATTCCTTTATATAAGGAAAGTTGACCTAATTGTAAGGTGTGCAGCTATAGCAAAACTCAGCGCAGCTTAGTGAAGCTTAGCGGCTGCCATACCGAAGCATTTGTGCATGAATGATATTATCCCTTTTGTAGAAAACCCTCTTTCTCTATAACCGTGTACTGTTCCATTGAATATCTATTATGTTCTTGCTATATTTGTCTAATTCTTGTTCTAATTCCGCTGCGATTCAACTCTAAATGATCAAACTTAGATCACTGATCCTGACAAAAATGGTATCCAAACTTGATAAGTTTGCCGTTAAAACTCTTTTCATTCCCATGCATGCCTAATTACCTGAAAAACATGCCCAAAAGTTTATCAGCAAAAAGCTGGTGAGTTCACAGGTTTATATAAAAAGGTTATCATAAGTTCCTATATAAAAAGATATGATTATCCTGTGGCCCTCCAAGGGTTAATGATTATGTAAGAGGGCAATCATGCGCAAATAATAAAACAACTCAAGGTCATCATGAAGATCACGCAGTTATTCCATAATTAAATCATATCACGCATAAAACGTTATAGCATGTTTTTCCCCCAAAACAATTAAATAAAATGTTATTTAAAAATAGGGGCTGTGAAAACTCACTTTCAAATGTGACAAAGTGATGATCTTGCAAAAAATCGAGCCTGGAAATAAACGACCAATTAACGCCCTAAACACAAGGGATCTATTAATTGTTGAGTAATAAGTTTATATGTAAGTTGTTTACACAACTCACTAGACTTATCTTGAAATCCGTTTTAAAAAAAAGACCCGTTGGTGATTTTTGGTTTAGTTTAATAATTTGTATTATACGTGACAAATATTTATTTATTAAATAAATAATTTACCCTTAAACAACAACCACATAACACACACATGATAGACAAATGAAAGTATACAAAAATATAACGTAAAATTTACTACGTTATGTACTATACAAACAACAAAACAAACAAACAAATAAATAAATAAATAAATAAATAAATGATTATTATTTCATAATAATATTTAATTTAGGATTAATATCCATATTCTTGCTTTAGTTAAGAAATTTATTTCTTATATTATTACTTTATAACTACTACTTTATTTAACACATGCCAACGTTTATTAATCGTTTAACAAATAATAACATTTTCAGTAGTAAAATATATATAAATTTATTTTAGATAAATTTTTATTATAAAAATATGCTCTATTATGTTTGACCCATATTTCACCCATATATGGTAATTTTTGACCCAAAACCGCATGGTTTTACACGCATAAACCGTACATCAACCCATATATATCTTGTGACCATTTTAAATGTTTAAAAATTGCTCTTTTATACCAAAAACATGCTGAAATAATTTGTTAAAACTCAGTTTCAAAACAGTCCATTATTTTTAACCCGAAATTGTTGGTTTTCGGCTTTTTCGCGCGTATAAAGTCATCACCGAAGACCTTTCATGTTATGGGTTTTTTATATACTTAAAAACATAAGTTTTTAAATTAAAACAAAATATTATTTTCTGTCCAAAACCGTACTTGTACATAGTTACTTGTTTTAAACCCGAAAGCACCGTTTTTAACGCGTTTTTAAACGTAAAACGTTTACGAGATTAACCCAATCATTAAGACTTTTATTTTCAGTAATATTACTAAATTTTAACTTATATTTTATATGTTTTAAACTTATTAATCCAGATTTTACAAAGATACTTGCCTTGTTAGCTATCAACTTTTATGACATGACCACTATTGGTCATGTCCCATCTATACTTGAGTACCTTTAATTCTAATTTGCTTTTCTCTTTTCTTAAAATCAAATGTGAATAAAAACACCAAAATCTCCAGATCATGATTACCATATACATGGATCATTTCAATCATCTCTAAACTTATGAGTGAAAAACAAATCAAGAACAAAAGTGTAAACCATACATACATACATATATATGATTTTATACATACATATATAATCCATATCATATATTTTATCTTATGTTCTTAGTTTTCATTTCAACAAAACATACTTAAAAACCAAAAGATTTCAGATCATGATCACCATTATTCATGGATCATCTCAATCCTTTATGAAATCAAGAGCAAGATGGGTTCAAGAACATCATTCTTTACATACAATCATGTATTACCCATTTTTATCATTTGATAGACTCCTTTTGGAGATGGATTTCTTATGATGTTCATAACCTCAAATCAAAGTTTGATAATCTTGCATGCAAGTGAAAATCAACAAAATGTTAAAAGATCATCAAAACACAAAATCATCACACACACACACACACACATACTCACACACACACACACATTGTTTAGCAACACATTTTCTTGATTAAAACCTTTGTTGGAACCTTGGATTTCAAGAAAAGCTAGTTTTTGGTGAATAAAACTTGCAACAATCATTCAAAAGTCATGTTGCATGTGTTAAAAGATGAAATGTTCATACCTAATATGAACAAGTTTTGAAGATTCAAGAATGATTTCCTTGTAGATTTCTTCTCCTTTGAGTTAGATTTATGCAATGTTTTGCACCAAGTTCATAAGGGCTCCTTGAAATCAAGAAATCAAAGCTTGAAACAAACTTTGGATGATCAAAATCAAAGAAATGAGGGCTGTTCTTGGAGCTTCCAGCCGTGAGTTTTAGAGAGAAGGGAGAGAAGAGTATGTAGGTGATTTCTAGTGAGAGAAAGGGTGGGTTGAGTGTGTGTAAAAGATGGAGTGTGAAGTTGTTTATATAGAAATGATTAAGTATGTTTAAAGTAAGTTAATAATGTAATTATATTGATGATATGGCTGGTGGATCTCCAAGTGAGATGCCACCCGGTGTAAGACGGGTGTCGGTCTCGTTAAATTTTTGTAAAGTTCTTAAACATTCGGGTTTTTACGTGAAAATTTTATATAAAATAAAAGTATTAATTTGATACTTTCCAAAGGTTCACAACATTTAATAATAGTGACAAAAACTCAAGAATTAAAATATACACGGTACAACACAGTATGCAACGGCTATACGTTACAACAAGACAATATTTTAAAAAAAGTCTTAATTTTACGCGATCAAGGTAAATAATAATAATTATTATTTTTCACGACTAATAATATTTTCACTTGTGATACATTAAATCATAAAAATCAATATATATTGACCAAAATTATTATACCAAATTGTCACCAACGCTCGTTAACAGTTTTGTCGCTACGCGACCCGGTAATTCTCAAAATTACAATCATAAAATTTATGTACAAAGGGGCTTTGCTAGACCTTAAATGACCTTAATTATCATAAAATTAAGTCTTATGATGCATTTAATTATTTTATCATATTTCATTAACGTCCAAAATATTAACCTGGAAACACGGGATGTCACAACACTTCTCCAGAGGGAGTGGTTTCATGCAAATCCATCTTGTATATGTTCCCTCTCCTGGGAGCTCTGAGAAAAATATGCTCCTAAGAAATGTCAACCTCGGGATTGAGAACAATGCACTCATGCTCAGTAAAGAGCATGTGATGTTTTTGGTCATAAAATTGGGACACACTCAGAAGATTGTATCCCAGCTCCTTGACAAAGTTTACCTTCTCAATGCTGAGCTTACCATTTGTAACCTTGCCCCGGCCAGTAATGTAACCTCCTGCATCTCCACCAAAGGCAACTGGTCCTCCAACAAATCTTTCAAAGTGTTGAAGTAAGGACTCATTCCCAGTCATGTGCCTAGAGTAGCCGCTATCAATAATCCAGACATTTCTGCTGGTCTTTAGCTGTCCCTGCATAAAAAGAGATAATTTAGTTACATTTGGAAACCCAAGCTTCTTTGGTCTTGGGCTTATTAAGTTCAGATGAAGGCAATGGAACAGTAAATGATCCAATGTTCAAGCTTAAAGGATCATTTGCTGTTGCTGTAGAAGAACTTCCAATCTCAAGATCTTCCTTTATCTTCCACACCACCTTTGGAAGATTGGGCTTGACCTTAACTGCTTCGGAAAATTTTGTGGCTTCAGAAGCTTTTGAGACAGATCCTTCAGAAGATTTTGCTTTCACTGCAGCAAGCTTTAGTGCTTCAAAAGCATTCCTTTCTTTCGAGACCAACTTTTCTTCCGAGGGCAATTTCTTCTTTGCCTTCTTCTTTACTTTGGAGCTTTCAAAGGAAACAGATTTTCCTTCCGAAGCTTGTTGTTCTTTCTTCTTCCCAGAAGTCTTCTCTTTTATCGAGTGGACAGTACCTTTGGGATTGTAGATACAATCTTTAGCGAAATGAGAGATACTACCACACATGACACAGATCATTTTCTTCTTTCTGGGAATCTTCTTATCTGAAGAGGACTGATATTGAACACTTCCATTCTCCTTTTTCATCTTTTCAGATGACACATCAAGCTTTTTAGGGATAGGCTTGCTATTAGAGATGGGTGATTCAGGCTGTGCAGCAGCGACACTCAGTTTATCAGTCTTCTTCTTGTTGTTGTTGGATTGAGTTGAAGCTGAAGTAGAACTCTTGGTACTTGAATTCTTAACAAGATCTTCAAATTTTATCACCTTGAACCCTGCAGAGACAAATTCTTGTTTTTGTTTGGGATCAAAGGTGGTCTTGACCTCTTGAGCTTTTCTTGACCTTCTTTTTGCTCTTCTGATCAAGTTCTTTCTCTTGGTCTTGCTCAAACCAGCTTCTTTTTCCTCCTTAGGAGCATGGTGAGCCTTTTTGGATTAACTATCTTCACTCACCTCAGATTCATCCCTCACCTTCTCCTCTTCATCCTCTTTATCACTGGGGTCTATGGATGGAAGCTCATCTTGACCAGTTCTACACCTTGGAGATCTAACTGATAGTAGAGAGTGTGGAGGAGCTATCTCACTAGAGCCCAGTCCCTGCTTGTTCTGATAACACACTTTTGCATGTAGAGATGAGGATATCATGTTCTTGAAGGTTTCCTCTTCAAGAACACATTTTTCTACCCTGACTTTGCTGATCACAAGCTCAGCCTGACATTTAGTCATCTTGGTAATGAGATCCTTAATTTGAGTCCTGTAATTTGTTTGCTCATGTTTAAGAGTTGAAACTGTTTTCTCTAGATCTTCTATTTTAAGTTTATAGTTATTTTCAGCTCTTTTAAAATCAGCTTTTAAAATATTCAAAGACTCAATGTCAGATCTCATTTCCAAGTTGTAGGACCTATATCTATTAACTTTAGCAATACATTTAGGAGAGCAAAGATGTTCAAGTACCTTGGCTTCATCGTGGTCAACCATGAGTTCTTGGTTTGGAGATGCATCTTCAGCTTGAAAGCTCCAGTCAAAGACTCCTTCTTCAACAGCAACTGCAGCTTGCTGTCTTGGCTTCTCATTCTGGTGCCCTCCTTCAATGTAGTTTGGCCTGGAAGAAGCTTGGCCACCATTAGACTTGGGTGTCTTGCATTCTCTAGCAAAGTGTCCCATCTGGTTACAGTTGTAACACTTGACTTTGCTCTTGTCCAGCCCGAACTTGCTACTGGCAGCATTGCTAGGAAACCTTCTCCCAGTCCTCTTATAGAACTTTTAGGCTCTGTGAGTAAGAAGAGCCATCTACTAAACTATCTCCATATATTCCAGATCATCTGGATGGATACAGTCTAGGTCTTCAAGAGTAAAGAGAAAGTTGCCTAAACTTTCATCAGTGGAAATAAAAGCTTGAGAAGAGCTTGTCTCTTGGAAGGGACTTCCTTGGATGTAGCTCTCTCTGGGTGTCAACGGGAAGGTGATGAAAGGTCCCTTTTGTGAAGTCTCAGGGTAGCAGATGAGATGATGCTGTGGTTCTCTTCTATCCCTTTCAACCACATGAAGGACAGAACTCTGGTGAGTGTTGGAGTTACCAGATGAATTTTGAATGTTCATCTCCATCTGGTATCCACTGAGTATCCCATATAGCTCAGTGAGAGTGAGGATCTTGAGATTTTCAGTCCTAATGACCACACAATAGTGTGTCCATTGTCTTGGAAGAGAGGACATGAACTTTCTTACAATATCCCTATTTTCAATGGTCACTCCAACATCAGCCAGAGTATCCACAATCTCAACATACCTGAAGTATTGTTGAGTCATGGTCTCACCTGTTTTGAAGGTGAAATTTTCAAACTGCTGCTTCAGGAGATCTTTCTTGTTCTCCTTGGCTTCATTTGAACCCTCATACATGAGTTTCAGTGCATCCCATAGCTGTTTGGCAGTCTTGCACTTCTTGAAACCTCTGTAGATGGAGTTTGGAAGAGCAGTTTGGAGGGCTGTCATAGCTTTCTGATCAATATCAATTCTTTTCCAGTCTTCATCAGAAAAATCAGCCTTCTTCTTTGGTATCATGCCACCCCCAGCAGCAGCTGAAGTGGTGCATGGTACATGAGGTCCGTTGACAACAGACTCCCATATCCTGGAATCTTGAGACTTGATAAAGCCTTCCATTCTTTGACACCAAGTGTCAAAATCCTCAGGAGTGATCAGTGGGGACTTTGTCATGGTTCTAGTTTCCATATTAGCTTTTGAGATAGTTGCCATTTGAAGAGTTAAGTGATATGTGTTACTAAGAGGTTTTGAGATTGTGAGATCTTGTAAACAAGAGCCTGGAATGCTCTGATACCAAATGCAGGACCGTTAAAGGGTTCTTAACACTTAGTTAACACACTTAGGAGGATATTAATATCACTTAATAGTTCAAATAGGGAACTGAGAACTTTAACAGATGATGCACAACACAAGTAAGTAAAGAACAAGAACACAAGATATAGGTTTTCAAGGAAGTAGTATATTACTTCTCAAGTTCTATTACAAGTGTTTGCACTCTTATTAAATACAAGAACCTTAGACTCTTTATACTAATCCTACATCTGTCAATTTACAAAACACAGTTGGAAAGTGACTAATCTAGACAACAAGATCAGCCTAAAGTCAAAAGACATATTGCCTTTTGACTAGTGACTATGACAGGCCATAGCTCACTTGACTTTTCTGCTACAAAAGTCCAAAAAGAAACAAATACAGAAACTTGAAGACAAATACCTTATCTACTTTATCATAAAGCATGGGAGTTTCACCAACTGATGATAGTTGGTGAACCACCAGTGTGGGCAGCGGACAGATGGTTGCTTTATGATAAAGTTGTTGGAAAAGGTGACTTTTCTCTCTCTTCTAAAGGTAAATCAGTCTTGTATTTATTCAGCTTCGGAAGACTTTGTCTTGAGAGCTTCGGAAGACTTAATCTTTATACTTCGGAAGAGTTGAGTCTTTGGCTTCGGAAGACTTGACACTTAGTGTAAAGCTTCCTTATCATTTTCTTCGGAACTTATCCTTCTGTAGATTTCACACTTGGCATTCTTCTTTGTATGTGTAAAGCTTCCGAAGTTAGTTCTTCTTTGTTCCTTAGTGCATGTTGGAAGACCTGGTTGTTTTGGCATCTTTTGATTGATCCTTTGGTTGCATCAGCCTCTTAACCTCAGAGGTTCCTACAGAGTGTTTCCACTCTTAGAAAGTATTGAATCATTCTAGATGTTCTCTTTAGCACCGCACAATCCCACTCTGAGTCATATTTCTAAGCAATGATTTTGTTTTCTTCTATTGATCTTGGAGTTTTCATGTTGTCAAACAACTGAATCATTGTGGTCTTTTGTTTAGTTATCTCTCTAACTGCAGTTCCCAGAGGCCAGACCTTATTGGGAATCACATCCCTTGGATCTCTTATCAACTTTTCTTTACCTCTCTGTATGTCTCTGCTCTGCACTACAGTTGGTTCAGCATGAGTTTGTTTTGCTAGTTGTTTGTATGCAGGATTGGGAGCTCCAGTCCTGAATCTAACTCATGTGTCTAGCTCCACCTTCATCACATGCTCCATCATTTCCCTTAGCTCACTTATTGATCTTCCTTTAAGCTCATGGGTCTCATAGTTATGACTCTGCAACCAGTAAGTCATGTTGTACCTGGTCAGCTTCTTAGTTTCATAATGACCTAGGTCTTTTCTTATTTGCTCCATGGCCATGAAATTAGAAAAAGTTTCATAATTGCAAATTGGAAGCATCAGTCTTGAAGCATCAGTCTTGCAGCATCAAATTCTTTCAAAACTTGAATCATATCAGGCATATTCATTTTCTCTACCAAGTCATAGGGGAATCCGTTACTTATGTTACTTATTAAGTCCATGAACATTGCAGATTGAGCTCTTTCTTCCAAAATGTCTTCAGTTGATAGCATGCTAGATTCTTCTTCAGTTAGCTGCTTCAACTCATCATCACTTTCTTCTTTGATGATGTCCATTTGCTGATAAGCTGCAGGATCAGCTGATGGAGTGTGAGTTGGGGAGACCCTTTTTGATTTCTTTAGTTGATCTTTAGATTCAGCACCTTCATCTTGAGTTTTGCCCAGATATTTTGATTTTCATGCTGTAAAAGGTTATTGGTTCCTTTTCCTTCATTTTTGAACTTACATCAGCTTCTTTCTTTTTGCTCACTTCTTGTCCAAACAACTTTTTCTTAACTTCTCAATCTCATCATCTTTTACGTTTAGTTGTTCTGATTTTTTAGAGATTAGATCATTCATTGCATCAATTACCTCGTTATCAGTCTCTATATCTTCTCTCAGCCTTTTGATTCTTCCTTCCAGTTGAGTGATTGTAACATTTTTCTCAGCTATCAGTCTATCTTTCTCTATCAGCTCTTTCTTCATTTTTCTTAACTTTTCTAGTTTCCTGTTGCTTTTAATGATCAAATTGTTGTATTTTGCTACCAGGTAGTTCTTACTCACATCAATCTCTTCTTCATTCAAGTCATCCTCATTATAAGCAATAATGTCAACATAACTACCCTTTTCTTGTTCAACTTCTTCATGTTTCTCCCTTTCAACCTCCAGACCTATCTCCTCAATATCACCATCATTAACAGCTTCATATTCATCCTCATCAAAGTTGAGTTTCTCAGTAGATGTTGGGATATCAATGGGTTTAGTAGGTGTGGGTGAGGTGATTGGTTTAGTTTGAAGTGGAGGTGTAGGTGTTTGAGTGAGAAGTGGTGAAATGGGTTTTGTTGCACTAGAGTGTAGTGATGATTAAGATTGGATGGGTGAGATAGGTTGGGTATGCTCACTGGAAGATGAGTCTGATAATTCTATCATATTGGCTAATAATGGAAAGTATGGTTCATGTTGAGATAATGGTTGTGGTGGTGATTGTTGTGGTGATGATTGATGGATTTGATCAAGTGACACTACTTTAGTTGAAGCAGAGTTTATTGATGTTTGAGAAAGTGCAGGTGATAAGGGTTGGGTGTGTTCACTTGGTGGTGAAGGAGGATTGGGTTCATGATGTGGTGGTTTAGGTGATTCGGTTGAAGGTGTTTGTTGTTATGGTTGTTCATGGAATATGAGCTCCTGAGGTATGTCAGCAGTCTCATCCATGACATGTGGGAACATGTCAACCTCTTTTCCTTGATACTGCCCAGTCAATTTGTTGAGTAGAGATCTTTCTAGGTGAGTTTGCACAAACACATCACCCTCTCTTTCAACATTAGGCATACATTCATTTATGATCAGCTGGATGAACCTTGGGAACATGTTCATCTTGTTGTCTTTCTGCATTCTTATATGGTCACATAGGTAACCAAGAATGTACTTGGAGTAGTTGTACTTTCTTCCCTCAAAGATGCCAATGATTCCCGATGAGATATGCCTCAAGAATCTGTCCAATTCGGACTTCCTGTTGGAGATGCACTTGAGATAGGTGTGGCATAGGAATCTATACGTCTTGCATAATCTTCCCTTTTTAATCTTACCATGTTGATAGTCTCCATCATACTCCATTAACTGAAAAACTTTCTGAATGTCTTCATGATCAAATACATCAGGGTGACCTACTACACTTTCACCGAACTCCTGCGCCCTTCTTATTGTTTGTTCATCTATCCTCAACTATTCATTTTTGATTATGACATGAATCACCCACTCACTATCTTCTTCTTCAATCCTCATAGATTCCTAGAAATCTATGATGTGAGATTGATAGATAATGGGATCCACAGATAGTGCATAAAACAATCTTGATCTTCTCAAATAGCGGATGATGTCTCTGCATCCATCTTCCACTTCTGGATTCAGGAATACGCACACGTTGTGATCCTTAACAAATCTGTTAGCCATACTGGATGTGATGTTCGAATGGTGTGAGGATTAGTTGTGGAACAATCGATTTCAATGAAAAGGAAGGGGGTTTTTGGGCGAGAGGATTTCTAGGTCTGGAAAGGTTTTTTTTTGTGAGTGGATAGAAAGGCCAACGGTCGAGGTGTCCTATTATACTTTTCCAGACAGTTTAAATCTTATTTTAATGATGTGGGACCCAACTACCCGTTTTACCCTTCCGAGGTTGTTTTGATAATTCTTCCGTAGAACTTCTACGGAAGGCAGGCACTTGTGTTTCAAATGTTTGTTTTTCTTCCGAAGTTAATTTTGATAAAAATTTTCTTCCGAAGCAAATGTTTGTTTTTCTTCCGAAGTTAATTTTGATAAAAATTTTCTTTCGAAGCAAATGTTTGTTTTTCTTCCGAAGTTAATTTTGATAAAAATTTTATTTCGAAGCACATGTTTGATTTTTTTTGATGTATGATACTAACATATTGTTAAATCATTTGTTGTTTGTTGTTGGACCTTGTTAACTGTGCTTCATGGTAAATGTGCAAAATAGGTATTTAGTTAAAAACTTCAGATATCCTACAGCCAAGTTAGTGATCAAGATACAACTATCTTCATTTAAAAATAAAACACATTAAACTCAGATTTTCATGCTGAGTACTACTCTCCCTAAATTTATGATTAATGATTAACTTATGCATTTATCAAAAATTTATTAAGAGAATAGCATGAAAAACAATTATCTGTCCAACTTGTTGGCAAAGAAAAGAACAAAAACTATTTACAAGCATTTGCATCATACAATGGGATCATACTAAACACTAAGCAACTTCCTGAACCAATTTGTTTGATGATAGAATAGATAGATCTAGTGCTGATTGCAAGTATTATGATTCACATAAAGTCAAGCAAAAGTGTAGTTTCAACTTGTCATGCTGTTTATCATGTTTTGATATTGATTAAAGATAGACAAATATGGACTCCACATTCAATTCACATTAGAGTTTTTCCTCCGTTTGTGAGTCACTTTATCACTTTTTCATACTTAAAACTATGCTCTTTAAGTTATAAGCCCTATTTTAAGATTTCTTTGAAATCTTATTAATGCTGATATGATTTGTAAGCTCTGAATTAATATACAATTGATCATACTGGATTCTTTTAGAGCTGTTCCTTTTTGGAATCTTTTTGATCATTATCAACAGGACACCAGGTCTTTACTTACGTAAAACAGAGGTGCCTGTGAACCCAGGTCTTTGTTTATGCAAAGATAGAGGTTATAAAGTGTCACAACATAGTGTGCTTAGGTGAATAAGTTGATCACAACAGGATAAAACTTACTTGCTTGTTCCTCAAATTGGAATTGTCCAAAATTAGTCACCTTTGAATTATGTTATGCATGAACTTGTATGGTTTCCACTCAAGCTGAACCTACTCATATATCAAATCACATCTGATCAGTCTTTATTATGTGATAAAATTCAGGAAATTAAGCAAAGGTATAGTGTACTATCATTTCCCATGATATGAACTGCTTATTCAAGAAAATATGAAACTAAGACAATATTTGTTGGAATTTTATATGTTTTATGAATGTTTTTGCCTTTTTAATATTAAGAAATGTAAGGACAGATCATGCTTTTCTTTGTGTTGAATATTTAATCTATGTTGATCTTGCCTAAAGACTCAATTAAGAAATTAAATCTCACTGAGTCAAAGGCTTTAGTGAATAAATCAGCAAGCTGATTTGTTGTATCCACTTTAATCAACTTGATTAAACCTCTTTCTAAACAATCTCTCAAAAAATGATATCTGATTTCTATGTGTTTTGTTTTACTATGTTGCACTGGATTAGCAGTGATGAACATAGCAGCTGAGTTATCAATGTGTATTGGTGTTTGAAGAAAGTTGTAACCATAATCAAGTAATTGGTTTTGCAACCATAAAACTTGAGAGCAACCAGCTAAAGCAGCTATGTACTCAGCCTCAGCTATGGATACTAATACATTTGTTTGCTTTCTGCACTGCCAAGAAACAAGTCTTGGTCTTATGAATTGACAACCTCCAGTTGTTGATTTTCTATTGTTGTTGGACTCTCCAAAGTCACTATCTGAATATGAGTAGAGTTTAAAGTCTCCTTCTTTGGGATACCAAAGTCCAAGAGCTGGTTTCCCTTTAAGGTATCTGAAAATTCTCTTCACTACATTCAAGTGCGACTCCTTAGGGTCTGATTGGTACTTAGCACAAACACACATAGCAAACATTATGTCAGGTCTGCTGTCAGTTAAATACATTAATGATACTATCATAAATCTATATAATTTTTGATCAACAGACTTCCATGTAGGATCTGGTACAATCTTATCTATTGTTGATACTGGTGTTTTGCATGAAGATGAATCAGCAAGGTTGTACTTCTTCAAAATTTGATTCACATACTTCTCCTAATTGACGAAGATGCCATCTGGTTTCTGATGAACTTGCAAACCAAGGAAGAATGCTAGTTCTCCCATGGAACTCATTTGAAATTCAGATTTCATCAGACATTCAAACTCTTCACACAATCTCTTATTTGTTGATCCAAATTTGATATCATCTACATATACTTGAACAACTAAGAGATCTTGATGTTCATGTTCCAGGAAGAGAGTTTGATCAATTGTTACCCTTTTGTAACCATGCTTGAGTAAGAAAGATGACAATGCTTCATACCACTTTCTTGGGGCCTGATAAAGTCAATACAAAGCTTTGTCAAGCTTGTATACCCTGTGTGGATAATCAGGATCTTCAAAGCCTGGTGGCTGAGCAACATAGACTTCTTCATCAATTTTACCATATAAGAAGGCATATTTTACATCCATCTAGTAAACTGTGAACTTCTTATGTGATGCATAGGCTAAAAAGACTCTAATGGCTTCAATCTTTGCAACAGGAGCAAAGACTTCATCATAGTTTATCCCTTCTTCCTTTGTATAACCTTGTGCTATCAGCCTTGCTTTGTTTCTCACACGCCTCTATCATCTAGTTTGTTCTTGAACAACCACGTTGTGCCAATTGGATAATGGCCTTCAGGAAGATCAACTAGATTCTAGACTTTTTTGTTTTCTGAATTGCTGAAGTTTTTCTTGCATTGCTTCAAACCAGTTGTTATCTTTCAATGTTGCAGTGATGTTGGGAGGAACCACTTATGAAAGAAAGCAAGAGAGCAGACAAATGTTGGCTAATCCTCCTTGTCTTTTTGTAGTTCTATTATTGAGATCACCTATCATGTTTTCAATGGGATGATACTTGTGAATTCTGGATGTTGGTATGGATTCAACTTGAATGGATGAATCCAAGTTAGTGATGTTGGTTGATGGAGATGGAGTCAGCTGTGATGGGGAATTCATAAAGTAGTCAAAATTCTCATGTGGTTGATCTTTTGATGCTGAATTATGTTCATCTGTATCAGCTTGTATTTCTGCTGATGTAGGCATAGCATCCGTAGCAGCTACAGGTACAACTATAGATGATGTGGTTTGTTGAACTGCATGTGTGGGTGGTGGTTGTTAAATGTTTTCTGTTGAATTGTGAACTGAATGCACTTGGTCATCTTCGGAAGTAGTAATATCTATGAATGTAGAAGGAACTTCTGTGGATTTAGACCCATTGTTTCCATTAGGATGATCTTTGCTTGTTTGAGTTGGAGGGCCAGGATCAGTAGCATTTTGAGTAAATGATTGGACTACTCTTAGTGGATCAGCTGTCAATAGCACTTCACCCATGTTTGGAGGAACATAAGGATAATATGTATCCGTAAGACCTGCCACATTCAAATAACCTGAGTTAAATGAGTTTGTTAATGCATCTATATCAAACAACCAAGATGACCTTTTTACAGATTTTGGAAACAAGGATTCATTAAAAGATACATTAGGAGTTTCTTCCACAATGTTTTCATGTGGAACATAGACTCTGTATGATTTAGATGTTGATGAGTAACCAACAAAGAAACCATCATAGGCTTTTTCTGCAAACTTTCCTAATTGATCTTTTGTGTTTAAGATGGACACATGACACCCAAAAGCTCTAAAATATCCTATGAAAGGTTTTCTTTTAAACAAAAGTTCATATGGTGTTTTATTATATTCTTTGATAATTAATGTCCTGTTTTGAACATTGCATGCTGTGTTCACAGCTTCTGCCCAGAATGTGATTAGCAATTGTGAATCAGCAAGCATTGTTCTTGCTACTTCAATAAGAGTTCTTTTTCTTCATTCAGCAACTCCATTCAGTTATGGTGTTCTTGGTGCACTGAATTGCCATGATATGCCTTTGTCCCTGCAAAAGGAATCTAAAATATGATTAACAAATTCAATTCCATTATCACTTCTTAAGATTTTGATTTTTAGATCAAGTTGATTTTCTATCTTAGTGATAAAATCTATCAATGTTTTTGATGTTTCACTTTTATGTTTTAAGAAAAAGACCTATATGAATCTAGTGAAATCATCAACAATCACCAAACAGTATCATCTTTTTCCAATGCTCATGACATTGGTTGGACCAAAGAGATCCATGTGCAACAGTTTAAGTGGTGTTATGTTTGTGTTAATTGTTTTGGATTTATGAGACACTTTATGTTGTTTTCCTTTGAAACATGATGAACAGTGATTAGAACAATAAAATTCTTTCTTTGCAAGGCCAATGACTAAGTCATTTTTGACCAACTTATTCATGTTCTTCATGTTGGAATGAACCATTCTTCTATGCCACAGTTGTGATTAATCTTCTGATGACTTAGAGATCAGGCAGGTTTCATTGCTTGTCATAGATGTGTTATTCATGCCCAAAACATAAGTGTTTCCTTTTCTTGGTTCTTTAAGAAGGATTCAATCTGCTGAAACTGGAAAACCTGGCTTAAGAATGTAACAGAAAGAGTTATCAAATAAAGTGGTATAATTTTGATCACAAATTTGAAGTCATGGAGGAGAGAACGGTTTCCTGTCATATGCCTAGAACAACCACTGTCAGCATACCACTTGTTGTCAGTCCTCTATGGATGTTCCTGTAAAGATAATGAAATCAATTAGAAATTGGAGCCCAAGCCTTAATGGTCTTGGGCTAGCCATTGTTATCTAGAATAGTTACTCTATCATGAATGAGCCTAGATGTCTCAAGATTGTTTTTAGCCCCAATTGATTCATTATGTTCTGTTTGGATTGAGGATGATTCTGTTGAAAATGAGCTTGATGCACTTTGATCTTGATTCATGGTTACTTCTTTTATCACTTCTTCTTTGATCTTGATTCACAATTACTTCTTCTATCACTTCTTCTTTGAGTACCTTGTTCTTCAAACTTGAATATGATGCTTTGTTAAAAAATGTTTTAGCATCTTTTTCTTTTGATTGAGGAACATGGTTAACAACACTATCTTCTTGTGAGGAGTCTTGCTTTGACATTGTTGCTTCTCCTTTTTCTTCTTTTCTTGATCATTAGCAGATGTTGGCTTTGTCTTTGAGATCTTATGCTTTGGTTGCTACTTCTTTTGCTTTTGGACTTTTGATTCATCATTCTCAGAAGATTGAGAATCTGATTCAGCAATCCCAACTTTTTGCTTCTTGGAAATTTTTGTTTTGTTCTTTTGTTAAAGAAGCATTCTTGAGTAGAATGATTGTTCTTGTTGCATATGACATAATACTTGTTAAAGTAACAATCAGAAGTCATACGATTATTCATATTGCATATGGAGCAATAGCTACTGAAGTAGCATTCTTCTGTGCTGTGGTTGTGCATATCACACCATTTGCAATATATCTCTTCAGCTTCACTGTCAGAGTCAGCTTTTATCTTTGTCTGTTTCTTCATTAGTGTCTTCTTTTGCTGCTTAAATTCTTTTTCAGGCTTAGCAGCTGAAAGATCTTCTTTTTGTTTAGTTTTCTGGTTAGCAGTCAAATCAGCATGTGTTTTCTTCTTCCGTGGATCTTCTACGGATGACTGTTTTGGTTTTGATGATTTCTTCCTTAGATTTTATATGAAAGACTATTTTGTCTTCTTCCATAGTTCTTCTATGAATGTTGACTTTGAAACCATTTTCTTATGCTTTTCTACGGATGTATGAGGGCCTATCTTCTTCTTCCGCAGGTGTTCTGCTAAAGTGTTTTTCCTTTCTTCCTCCGTAGTTCTTGTTGCTGGTTGACTGTTATGCTTTTTGTTGAGCTCCTGAATCCCTTCATTCAACTGACCAATTCTTGTGTAGATGGTCTTCAACAAATTTCTTTCTTTTGGGGGATAAGGTAGCTTGATATCATCAAGTACTTTGGGAGTTATTGGTTCAAATATTACATTTTTACCCTTACCCAAACCAGCACTTATTCATTAGGCTCATCAACTTCATCTAGATCATCACAGTCATAAAAGTCAAATTCTAATTCATTTTGTTTTGAAAATTTTGATTCAGATGAATCTGTTTCACTGACTTCAGTATCTTTATTATTTACCAATTCATTATTTTCAACTTTTGACTCAGTTTTGCTGTTACAAAATGATTTGACAGACTGTTGGTCATGGATTCAGGTAGAGTGGTGTAGTTATCATTTATTGGTAGTGCAACAACATGAAATCCCAATCCAGACCTGTTCTTTGATTCAATATGAGAACTCAAAAGTTTCTTATATTGCATGTGATGATAGTTGAAATTTCTGAAGTTTCACTTCAGTTGATGCATGATCTGACATGGATTTTCTTAATGAGGTAGTCAAATACTCAACTTGTGCTTTCAGATTATAATTTTCAGACACAAGTTTGTCTAAATCCTTTTGTAATGAATTGATTTTAACCTGATAAAGTTTCTGTTCTCTTACATGAGATTCATTTAAAAGCATAGTTTCTTTGACTTTATTAGGCAATTGTTGAGCATGAACCCTATATCTTTCAACCTCATCAACACATAAGGAAGAACATAACCTTTCTCTTACCTCTCTGGCCATTGGAGGAACTTTTCTTTCCAAGTTTGCCATCAATGCTTGATTTTCCTCTTACACTTCCTTCTCATACATGCTCCAATCACAAGTTCCATCCTACAAAATAATCAAACTAGTTTCGTTAGAGTTCCTAGTACATGTTGAAGAACCTGTGGCTGGTGGGGATAAGTTTGTTAGCTGAGGTTGCTTGAAGCTTCTCTGATTTGCTTGCTTTGTGTCAGTTGTTGATTGCTGATTGCTGTTGCATTCCCTTGAGAAGTGTCCATACAAATTGCATTTGTAACACCTTACTTTTGATTTGTCAACACCAATATTTGTTGTTCTTCCTGCAACAAATAGTCCTTTGTTCTCTCATGTACATCTTGGCCCTGTAAGCAATCATGGCCATTTGCCATTGTAGATCCATCTCTTCCACTTCATCAGGATGAAGTTCTTCAAGGTCTTACTGACAGAAGTGGGCAGGAGTCAAGGTACTTCCCAAGTAAGCTTGAAAGCATGAGCTAAAGGCTGCAAAGGCTGCCTTCTGTTCTTCTGATTCCAGAACCACAGTGATTGGTTCTGTTTGATTGCTGGTTTTATTGTTTTTGGAGTCATCAGCCTTTCCTTTTGCTTTTCTGTTTTGATTGTTTTGAGAGTTCAATTTAGAGGGCTTGGCAGCATAGAAGCCAGTTTCCTCTTCATTGTCACTCTCAACACAAGAGGTACCTTCATCATCATTAGAGATAAAGGCACTTCCAACACCCTTAGATTCTTTGAATTGGTATGGTGCTATAGGTGCTTTAACACTCTTGTTTTTGGTTTTCTCGTCCAACTCCAAAGCTTCTACCTTTGCAACCAGAGTGTCTAACCCAATAGACTTTAGATCAAGAGTATTCTTGAACATGGATACAGTGTGGGTCCAGCTTTCTGGTAATGAATGAAGCATCTTTTTATTTAATTCCTTATTGCTGTACTTCAATTCAAAGATATTCATCTCTGTAACAAGTTGCATAAACCTGTGGAGTTGTTGAGGGACGGATTCACCCTGAATGTGATGGAATATTTTATATTGTGAACGTAGGGTATCCTTCCTGATACTTCTAATCTCATCACTTCCCTCATACAAAGTGTGAAGAATTTTCCATAATGAGTTAGCAGTTTTGTATGCTTCACACCTGATCAATAGGTCTTCAGGTAAAGCCATAGTAAGCATACTATAGGCTTTAATGTCGACTTTGACTTTCTTGGCATCATCAGGTGACAAAATTTTTAGACTTATGGGCTGATTATTATCTTTGTAATCAGGTCCTAAAGCAGGTGGAATATAAGGACCTTCAATGATAGACACCCATAATTCAGAATCTGTATAATTAACATGATTCCTGAATCTGATTTTCCATGTTTTGAAATCAGATTTGTTCTCCAACTTCGGAGGTTGATAAGCGCCAACTACTGAATTGCTCATGTTAATTAACTATGCTAATGATCAAAATTTAACAAATTGATTTAAAAGAAATACCAATTAAACAAATCAAAATGATAGATTAATTGATCTAGATCAATGAGCACTACGCTCTGATACCACCTGATAATCCAAGGATCCTCGCAGGAATTATCAATTTGATTTTAACAAGTATTGATCACTAAATTATCAATACCTGCTATTTAATGGATTGTTTATCAAAAGTTGAAATCAATGAACAAGAAGAACAACTAGAAAAACTAAACGTAATAATGCAATACACAGATTATTTTCAATTGCTCTTAATTCGCAATCAATTGATTACAATTGATTATAATGCTATATGTTCTTGATGCTTGATCTTGATGTATTGTTAATGTTCTGTGTGTTGATCTCTGTTATTGTTCTATTGATATATAGATATCGTGTTTCTATTCCGTTCCTAAATCATTGCTGATATTTCACTATTTTGTTGCTATACTTATGCTAACTTCCTCTAACTATGCGAATCCTTGCCTTGTTTATCGGCATAGGAGTTCACAATTTACAATGGAAATTATATTTTACAAAATAGAATGTTGTTGATGTGACGTGGAATATTCGCTTGAATTAAATATCTTCCGTCGCCATTGACTCGATGTTATTGCTCTGGCATGTTGACTTGTTGACTATGTTGCATACTTGATGATGTGAAATCAATACAAGTTTGTTAATCTTTTGTAGGAATTGGTCTTCCATAGGAAGTTCTTCTTACGCAGCCATTAGTCTTCCGCAGCAACACTTGGTCTTTAGCATTTGTTCTTCAGTGGTTGTGCTTT
This sequence comes from Flaveria sonorensis, assembly GCA_025506505.1. Taxonomy (NCBI): domain Eukaryota; kingdom Viridiplantae; phylum Streptophyta; class Magnoliopsida; order Asterales; family Asteraceae; genus Flaveria; species Flaveria sonorensis. The sequence goes on along the minus strand of CM046425.1, from coordinate 32,572,085 downwards.
CGTAAGAGTTCTTGTACTTGTTCTTCAGCAGCAAGCTCTCCTTCAGCAGCTCCACCTGAGCTTCGGCCTTGTTCAGCAGTTGTTGTTCTTCCGTAGGAGATCTACGAAAGCACAAACTTCAGTTATGCTCCTGAGAACATCTACGGAAGAACACTTATTCATCGGTAGGTTATTCTAACACTTAGTCAATTTTTCCAAATTGACCAAGTCTGATATTTCCTGTAATAACATAAACTAACACATACAATAATATGGGTTACCATATAATTCATGCATTACAATATATTATCAAAAAGAGAATTACAATGATTAATTACAAGAGTTGACAAGTCAACAAAACCTATACACTTGATCTAGTTCTAACAGATATCAGTGTGTGTGTGTATGATTGCTAGTGATTGAATGCTTGAATTGATAATAAACTGCTTGATTGTATTGATCGTTTAAAAAAACTTACAAAGGATTAGGGTATTATGCTATTTATAGCCTATAAAAAAAGCTATATACAATTACTAAAATACCCTTATGTAAAACAAAATTACATAAATAATCCTAAGTCTATAAGCTATCCGCTATGGATGATAGACTGTCCACTGTGCATGATCAGTCGTCCGCTATGGATGTTGAATAAGCTATCCGCTATGTCTTGGATGCTGTCCACTGTGAACACTTGTTGTGTGATTGCTTTGTATGTTGTCCGCTGTGGAGTGTTCATCCGTTGTGGATGAAAATCCACTGTGAACAGTTCATCAGCTGTGGACTTGGCATCCGCTGTGTGTGTTGTTCATCCACTGTAGACACTTGGAACTTGTTCTTCATCCACTACATGAACTTGGTCATCCACTGTGGGCAATTCTTCATCCGCTGCCGACACTTGTCAAAATTTCTTTTATCTACAAACTTGAAAACGAAAGTTAAACAATAATTAGTTTGTGTTATGAATGTTAATGATGCTAATGTGTTAGTTTATGATTGTTTGGATGTTAGAACACATTATGTTTGATTATGGCAAGCATTATCCTTTTAAGCATTATCCTATTAATGCAATTTTTGAGTCCAACAACTAGTCAAAAGGCAATTTGTCTTTTGACTCTACATTGATCTTGTTATTTAGATTAGTGTTTCTAGCTGGCCTTCAAAGTATGGCCGACTGTAGGATGTAGTATAAAGTGTCTTAAGTATTTGTATTTTGTATATAAGCTTTGTAACACATGTAAGAACTTGAGAGAAATATACATCATTCTTGAAAACCATATTTGAGTGTTCTTGTCTATTGTTCTTGTTTCATCCTAACTGGTTCCCTATTTGATATGCTAAGTGTTATAAATCTCTCCACATTGTGAATTTGTTGCATTGACCACCCTTCAACGGTCCTGCAATTGGTATCAGAGTATTTTAGGCTCTTGATTGTAATATCTCACCGTCTTAAATCCTATTAGTTTCACAAAACACTTATCAACTCAAATGGAAACTATCTCTAAGGTTGATATGGAAACTAGTACCATGACAAAGTCTCCACTGATCACTCCTAATGACTTTGATACTTGGTGCCAATGTATGGAAGGGTTCATCAAGTCTCAAGATAGCAAGATGTGGAGATCTGTTATTGTAGGACCTCACATCCCAAGCACCTCTTCAACCACTACTGGAGGTGGGATGATACCAAAGGAAATGGCTGACTACTCTAAAGAACATTGGAAGAAAATAGATGTAGATCAGAAAGCAATGACCGCTCTTCAAATTGCTCTTCCAAACTCTATATACACAGGCTTCAAGAAATGCAAGACTGCTACGCAGCTCTGGGATGCACTAAAGCTCATGTGTGAGGGGTCTGAGGAAGCCAAGGAAAACAAGAAAGACATCATGAAGCAGTAGTTTGAGAACTTCACCTATAGGACAGGTGAAACCATGACTTAACAATACTTCAGGTATGTTAAGATTGTGGATACTCTAATGGATGTTGGAGTTAAGCTTAAGAATAGAGACATAGTGAGGAAATTCATGTTCTCTCTTTCCAAAAAATGGACTCACTACTGTGTGCCCATCAAGAGGACAAATGGTTGACAAGTACAATCCAAATGAAACTACACTGATGTAGCTCCAAGAACTGAGAAGCCAAGCCAACCAAAACAACATGCTGCTGTTGCTGTTGAAGAAGGTGGCTTTGACTAGAGCTTTCAGGTAGAAGATGCTTCTCCAAACCAAGCATTGATGGTTGATCATGAAGAAGCCAATGTATTAGAACATCTTTGTACTCCTGAATGCATTGCTAAAGTTAACATGTACAGGTCCTACAACTTCGAAGTGAGATCTGACCTTGAGTCCTTAAATATTTTAAAAGATGACTTTAAAAGAGCTGAAAATGACTATAAACTTACAATAGAAGATTTAGAGAAAACCATTTCAACACTTAAGCATGAGCACACAAACTATAGGACTCAAATAAAAATCTCATTACCAAGTTAATTGAATGCCAGACTGAGCTTCTAATCAGCAAAGCCACGGCAGAAAAATGTGTTCTTGAAGAGTAAACCTTCAAGAACATAATATCCTCATCCTTGCATGCAAAAGTTTGTTACCAAAATAGGCAGGGACTAGGGTCAAGTGAGATAGCTCCTCCACACACACTCCTATCTATTAGATATCCAAGGTGTGGAACTTGTTAAGATAAGCTACCTCCTATTGATCTTATCCAAGAGAAGGATGAAGATGAAGAGGAGAAAGTTAAGGATGAACATGAAGAGATTGACAAGGGTTATCCTAAGAAGGGACACTATTCTCCTGGAGAGAAGAAAGAACCAAGGATGACCAAGTCTGCAAAGAAGAACTTGATTAGGGCAGCCAAAAAAAAGTCAAAGAAAGCCCAAGAGATCAATGCCACCTTCAACTCCAAGTAAAATCAAGTTTTAATTTCTGTTGGATTTGAAGTGGTAAAGACTGAAGACTCAACAATGGAATCTAGTACCAGGAGTCCTAGTTCATGTCCAAATCATCCTGGTCAAGATAAGAAGGCTGATAAAATGTGCACCACTGCTTCATAACTTGAACCATCTAGTTCCAAGAGCAAGCCTCATCCCAAGAAGCTTACTGCATTATCAAAGAAGATGAAGAAAGAAGTGGAAAGTGATCAAGCTTAGCCTCCCACTCAAAATAAAACTCTTAAAGCATGCCAACTGAATGCATCATGTGTGGTAGTACTTCTCACTTTGCTAAGGATTGCATCTACAATCCTAAAAGTTCTATCCACATGTCCAAGAAGAAAGCTTCTGAGAAGAAGAAGAAGAAAATAGCTTTGGAAGGAAAATATCTTTCTTTCAGGGGCTCCAAAGTGAAGAAGAAGATAAGTGAAAACTTACATTCGAAAAATAGTTTGGTCTCAGAAGAAAGGAATGCTTTCGAAGTACTAAAGTCTGCTGCAGTGGATGCAAAAGCTTCTAAAGGTCCAGTCTCCAAAACTTCCGAAGTCATCAAAACTTCAGAAGTGTTGAGGGCCAAGTCTAGTCTTCCAAAGATGGTGTGGAAGATGAAGGAAGGCCATGTGACTAAAAGTTCTTCATCAACAACATCAAATGATCCTCAGAACTTGCATATAGATCAATTACTATTGCATTATCTTCTATTCACTTTGACAAGCCCAAGACCAATGAGGCTTGGGTTTCCAAATGTAACTAACCATCTCTTTATGTGCAGGAACAGCTAAAGACCAAAGGGAATGTATGGATCATTGATAGTGGCTATTCTAGGCACATGACAGGCAATGGCTCTTTGCTTCAAAACATTAAGAAAATTGATAGAGGGCCAGTTGCTTTTAGAGGACAATCAGGAGGTTATATTACTGGAAGGGATGAGGTCATAAATGGTAAGCTTAGTATTAAGAAGGTAAATTTTGTTAAGGAGCTTGGATACAATCTCTTGAGTGTATTCCAATTTTGTGATCAGAGACATAACATGCTCTTTATTGAGCATGAGTGAATTGCTCTCAAGCTTGGGGTGGTCATTCCTTAAGAGCATATCCTGCTTAGAGCCCCCAGGAAAAGGAACATGTACAAGATGGATTTGTAGCAAACATCCTCTTCAGGAGAAGTTTCTTGCTTTCTATCTAAAGATAATATGAATCCAAGGATTGAATCAGGAATTATCAGTTTGATTGAACAAATAAAGATCGTGGAATTATTAATATTTGATTTTTAATTTAATTGTTTGTGAAATGGAAATCGACTAACAAAGTATAAAACAAATTGAAAACAGAACAATATAATGCAACAAAAGATTGTTTCAATTGTTTTTCATTGATACAAAATCGATTACAATGACTAATGATTCTTTCGTGATCTATGATCTCCAATGATGTTCTTGATGTATTGTTAATTTTTGCTATATTGATTGAATAATTGATTGATATCGTTTCTATGAATAAGTGACTCACTATTTTAGTATCGATATCTCTCAATCACGTATTCAATCACCTATTGATTGCTATCGATTGCTTATGAATGGACTATCAATAGCGTATGTATGTATTCCTAATGAGTGCATCCTTGCCTTATATGTATAGGTTGAGGGATTTACGGTTTACAATGGAAACTGTAACATTCCTATTTGTGAAGGCTACAACTGTAACATTCCTAATAGGACATCCTAAGTCCTCTGACAGAAAGCACGTCCTTCCGTAGATGTTGACTTGATGACATCACTTCAGGAAGCTACTTGTTGATCATGTGTTGGTACTTGATGAGTGCTCATGCAAGTTGTTCTTCCGTAGGAATTTGGTCCTTTATTCTTAAACTTCATCCTCAGGAGCAAACTCTCTTCTTCCGTAGCAGCAGCAACTTGAATTCAGAACTTGTTCTTCAGTAGATGTTGAGCTTCCGCAGGAGATCTTCAGATGCACATCACTTGTTCAGATATGCTCAGGAGAACATCTACGGAAGAACAAAATTGTTCATCCGCAGTTGTTCTTGTACTTTGTCAATTTTTCCAAATTGAGCAAGTATGATGTTTTCCTGCAATCACATAAGGTCAACATAAATAATATTTGGGTTAACATACATTTCATGAATTATAAAATTATAAAGAATTATAGAAGTTCATTACAAGAAAATTCATCATCTAAACCTATACAAAAGATCTAGACCTAACAGCCAATAGTGATGAGTCTTTCCTTTGGCATAAAAGAATGTGACATGTAAACTTTAAGAACATGAATAAATTAATTAAGAATGACTTAGTAACTGGAATGCTAAAGAAAGAGTTTACAAGTGATGACCATTGTGTTGCATGCCTGAAAGGGAAGCAATATAAGGTGTCTCACAAGCCAAAGGAAATGAGCTCCATCACTACTCCCCCACACTTATTACATATGGATCTCTTTGGCCCCACCAGTGTAATAAGTCTAGGAAGGACCTCTTATTGCTTGGTGATCACAGATGACTTCACAAGATACACTTGGGTATTCTTCTTTAGAACTAAGGATGAGACCCCTGAGATCTTGAAGAGTTTCATTCTGAAAATTGAGAATCAATATGATCAGAATGTCAAAATCATAAGATGTGATCAAGGAACTAAATTCAAGAACCAAATCCTTGATGCATTTTATGAAGAAAAAGGTATTACAAGGCAATATAGTGCTCCCAGGACTCCTCAGCAAAACGGTGTTGCGGAGAGGAAAAACATGACACTAACTGAAGCTGCAAGAGCCATGTTATCTGACTCTAAACTACTCATCACCTTCAGGACAGAGGCAGTCAACACTACCTACTAAGTGCAGGATAGAGTTTTAGTAGTCAAGACTCATGGTAAGACTCCCTATGAACTGTGGCACAAAAGGAGACCTTTTATTGGTTTCCTTAGATCATTTGGATGTCCTTGCACCATTTTGAATACCAAGGATCAAATAGCCAAATTTTCTGAGAAATCAGATGATGGACATTTTATTGGATACTCTTCCCAAGCTAAGGCTTATAGAGTATACAATCTCAGAACTAGAGTAGTTAAGGAGTCAGCCAATGTGACCTTTAATGAGCACACACCTAGTATGAAAGGTTCTGGTCCTGATTGGCTGTTTGATCTTGACTTATTTACCAACTGTTTTAACAAATCTTGTGAATATGTTTCAGGATCTATAGGTACCTTATCAATAGAAGATTCTGATTAAAGATTTAAGCTGAGAAGACCAAGTGTTCAAACTACTTTATCTCTAGTGGTAACTAGCCCTACAGTTGGAAATCCTGTCAGTACAACCATGAAAACTTCTTCAATTGATACATCTGAGGTGCCTATAAATTCAAGCACAGAGGCACAGAACTCAAATGAAGGAATTTCCAATGTAGGAGGAGATGGAGGTGGTGATAGTGATCAAGAGTTTCTTGATGCTGATAACTATTCCATAGAAGACAAAATCAATAATGTAATAACACTGTTGTTTGACACCACTTCCAATTCATCTTGTTCTGACATTTTGAGCTCAGTGATTGATGAAATGTCAGATCCCATAAGTTGACCTGCTTTAAATCTTCTTCTTTTTTCGGCTTTAGCATACAGCCTGTCAATCACTTGGATGATATGCACATAAAAGCATAAGTCATCTTGAGCTACTTTGTCCTTTAATTTTGGAAAATACTTATCATGGAGATAGGATGTGTAGATGGGATGAAGGAGTTTGATCTCCATTGGGTCAAATAGTCTTATGCTAGAAGCTTTCTTCTAAGTTTCATTCCTTTGTAGCACAAGCTCTTTTGTTCTCTCCACATATCCCCATTCTGTGATAGGGAATGAGTACTGATTTCTTTCAATGCTCTTTACATATGCTGAAGTTTTGTCTTCATATCCAACTCTTCTTAAAAATCCATCATCAACTAAGTGAGATGAGCTGGAATGAGACCTTTTCTGCCTCTGTCTTCTTTGATTGTGTTCAACATATTCTCTCTTTGCTTCCTTTAACACATCACCTTTAAACTTGTTTCTGAGTTTTGCAATCAGCATAGAAAAATCTCTTCCCCTTAGACTGATTGGGTAATTGATGATAGGGATGTTTTGTAAAGAATACAGGTCTGCATCTGGGAGTGATAGGATTTTCTCCATCCAATGAAAATATTACACCATCCCAGATGCCCTCTTTATCATAGCACAATCCCATTCAAAATCAAACTTCCGTGCTACAATTTTGTTTTCTTCTGCTGATCTTGGGGTGGTCATGTGCTTAAAAAGTTGGATCAGAGAAGATTTTTGTTCAGTTATTTCTCTCACAACGGTTCCTAGAGGCCAGATTTTGTTAGGGATTACATCCCTTGGCTCCCTGATAAGTTTTTCTTTTCCTCTGTGCATACCCTTTCTTTTTACAACTGTTGGATCATCATGAGTTTGTTTTGATTGTTGTTTGTAAGCAAGATTAGGAGCTCTGGTTCTAAATCTCATACTAGTGTCTAGCTTAACCTTCATTACATATTCCATCATGGCTCTTAATTCTCCCACTGATCTTCCCTTAAGCTCATGAGGCCCATAGTTGTGACTTTGCAACCAACAAGTCATGTTTTATTTTGTCAGATTCTTGGGGTCACAGTGACCCAAATTTTTTCTTATCTTTTCAATGGCTTTGAACTTTAAGAATGTTTCATAGTTGCATACTGGTAGTATCAATCTAGCAGCATCAAATTCTTTTAGCACTTGAATCATTTCAGCCATGTTCATCTTCTCAACCATGTCATATGGGAACCCATTGTTTATTAGATACATGAACATTGAGGATTGGGCTCTTTCATAAAAAATATCTTCAGTGGATAATAGCTCTGCATCAGATCCTGCTTCTTCATCATCCTTCCGAGTCTCATCTTTTGTTAAATCTATTCATTCAGCATCACTTTCTTCTTCATCAGGTTCAGTTGGCTTGAATGTAGAAAGATCCACTGATGGAGTATGATCAGTAGAGATGGTTCTTGAGTGGGGTATCTTCAAGTCGACTAACTTCTTCTATAGTTTTTCCCAAATACTTTCTTTTCCTATGATATTTTATTGTTGGTTCCTTTGATTTGATCAAGGAAAAGACAACAGTTTCTTTGATTGGCTTTTGCAGGCTAACTCCTTCTTGTTCAGCCACTTTCTTCTTTAGGCCTTCTATCTCCTTATCTTTGGCTTTTAGCAGATCCCACTGCTCAGAGATAGTTGGTAGTGCATTGTTGAACTCAGCCATTGTTTTCTCCTTTTCTTGTTTTTCTTTCTCAACAGATTCATAGGACTCAGTTGCAAACTGATCCATCCAGTCAATCACTTCATTGTTAGATTCAATCTCCTCTTGTAACTGCTTGATTGTAGCTTCTAGCTTTGAGATTGTCTCATCTTTCTCAATTATCTCCCTTTTTATTTACCTCAACTTCTCTAATTTTTTATTGCCTTTGAAGATGAGATTGTTGTATTTGGCCACCAGATAACTTTTGCTCACATCTATCTCTTCATCTCTCAGATCATTTTCATCATGAGCAACTATGTCAATGTAGTTTCTCTCATCTGGTTGTTCAAATACTTCATCATTCTCCCCTTCTACATCTAAACAAAACTCTTCTGTAGCACCATCATTCACAGCATCATGCTCATCATCCTCATCAAGATTGACTAGTTCAGTATGAGTTGGGCTTTCAGCAGGTGAGATTGGTTCAGTAGGTGTGGGTGAGGAAGTTCGTTGTATTGTTGGGTGTGATGGAGATTGTTGAATGTCATTAAATGAGAACACTTCCGTTTTATCAGAGATCATTAATGTTTGGGAAAGTGAAGGAGATAGTGGTTGTGTGTGTTCACTTGGTGGTGAGATGATATGGAGAGGTGGAGATAACGGTATGTTGGTAAAGGATGGTGGTGAAGGAGGATTGGGTTCTTGATGTTGTGGTTCAGGGGATTCAACTGGTGGAGTTTGTTGTTGTTGTTGATCAAAAGATTCAGCTGATGATGTTTGTTGTAGCTGATCATCAATGTATAGAAGTTCTTGAGGAATGTGAGCATTCTCATCAACTATATGAGAAAACATCTCCATTTCTTCTCCTTGATATTGCCCACTGATCTTATTGAGCACAGATCTTCCAAGGTGAGCTTGAACAAACACTTCACCTTCTCTTTCAATATTGGGCATTGCTTCATTAATGATTAGCTGAAGAAACCTTGGAAACATATACATCTTGTTTTCCTTGTGCACCCCTATGTGGTCACACAAACATCCCAGAATGTATTTTGGCATAATTATACGTTCTCCCTTCAAACACAACAATGATTCCTGATGATATATGTCTTGAAAATCTATCCAATCCAAATTTCCTGTTTAACATGCATTTCAAGTACGTGTGACACAGGAATATGTATGGCTTGCACAACCTCCCTTTCTTGATTTCACCATTCCGGTAGTCACCATCATAACCCATTAAGTAAAATACTTTTTGAATGTATTCATGTTCAAATACATCAGGGTGACCCTCTTCTTGATCTCTAAACTCCAACACCCTCCTGATTGTTCGTTCGTCTACCCTCAACTCTTCATTTCTTATTGAAGTAAAAATCACTTGTTCGTCATTTTCTTCCTCAATCCTTGTAGAGTTCCAGAAATCCATAATATGCGATTGATAGATGACAAGTTCCATAGATAAAACATAGAATAATCTTGATCTTCTCAAGTATCTGATAATATCCCTGCATCCATTGGCTGCTATATCCTCTGGATTAAGAAAAGCACAGACATTATGATCTTTTGCGAATCGATTGGCCATTTTGATGTTGTTTGAGAGGTGATTTAGGTGAGGATTGATGTGTGGAAAGTAAATGTGATTCTTGGCAGAGAAGGGGTTTATGTTGTGAGCATTTTTCTAGGTCTAAAAAAAATGTTCTGAAAAAGTGAATAGAAATGCCAATGGTCAAGGTATCCTTTATACTCTCTTAGACAATTTAAAAACCTCTTATTTAATGTTATGGGTCCCATATCCCTCTTTATCGTTATGTGGTTATTTGGATAGTTAATTCTTCCACAGAATATCTACAGAAGGCAAAAGGTTCCTTGTTTCAAGTTAATTCTTTCGCAGAACATCAAAGGGAGGAAAACTTATGCTTTTCTTCCGAAGGTTATTTTGATAAAATTTTCTTCCGAAGCAAATGTTTGTTTTTCTTCCGAAGTTAATTTTGATAGAATTTTCTTCCAAAGCAAATGTTTGCTTTTCTTCTGAAGTTAATTTTGATAAAATTTTCTTCCAAAGCAAATGTTTGTTTTTCTTCCGAAGTTAATTCTGATAAAATTTTCTTCTGAAGCAAATGTTTTTGTTGTTTGATCCTAACATATTGTTAGATCATTTGTTGTTTACTGTTGGACCTTGTTGACTCTGCTTCATGGCAAATGTGCAAAATAGATATTTAGATAAAAACTTCAGATATCCTACAACCAAGTTAGTGCTCAAGATCCAACTTTCTTTCTTCATTTAAATATAAAACACATTAAACTCAGATTTTCATGTTGATTACTACTCCCCCTAAATTTATGATTAATGATGAACTTATGCATTTATTAAAAATTTATTAAGAGAATAGCATGAAAAGCAATTATCTGTCAAACTTATTAGCAAATAAAAGAAAAAAAACAAAATCTTGTTGTATTTTTGTTTATAAGCAGAAACTAAAACTTATTTACAAGTATTTAACTCATACAATGGGATCATACTATGACACTAAGCAACTTGTAACACCCGAAAAATTTTAAAAGACGAGAAAGAAAGAATAAAAGTGAAGAAAAGAAGAAAATGTAATAAATCCCAAATAGAGGGGTTAAAAGTATGCAAAGTACAAAATATAATATAATTTTGTACAAAAGCAACATGGCCGCCCTTGCCATGTTACTTTTCACCTTTTTGCAATCGGTTTTTAGAGAGAGAGAGTAGAGCTCTCGGGTGTTTGAAGAAAGAAGAAGAGGAAACCGAATTCAAGGTAAGAATTCTTGGTTTTAAGTTGTTCTTGGCCGGCCTATGCCTCGGTTATATGCTTATGTGTGTTTTGTTTTGTTCGGGTGTGTGTTTTTGGTGGGTTTCTAGGTGGTTGAACTCATAGTGCAAACGGGTTTGAAGGAAGTCATACTCGAAGGCTACTAAGGTGAGTACAAGAACCCCCTTTTTGCATGTTTTAACTGATTTTGGGGCTGGAAATGCATGTATGTATGTTTTTACGAAAATGGGTTTTGTACCCGTATGAATGTGTATGTGTGAATGTGGGTGGGTTATGATTTTGGTTGTTCTCGATGTTATGATGATGCCATGTTCATATTATGATGCTTTAATGCTAGAACTAAGTTAGAGCATGTTGAATTGATGATGTTTGGGCTGATTATGATGCTGATAGCGAGAGTTCGTTGCCCATGCGCCCAACAGTCAAATTGCCTAAGTGTAGTCCCATGCGCCCAAAATCCATGTGCCCGAATAGTATCCATGCACCTAGAATAGGCTGAATTTGACTAAGGGTTCCAAGCGCCCAAAACTGCCCATGCGCCTAGGCACTCATGTGCCTGCATAGTGCCCATGCGCCTGAAAGTTCCCTATGCGCCTAAGTGTTCCCATGCGCCTGAAAGGCCATGCGCCTACATAGTGTTCATGCGACTATGTCTTTGAATATTTTCTGAAATTTTGGGGAAAATGTAAAGTGTAGGCCTTGACTTGGGATGTTACCGGGGGTAATGTATGTTGACTTTATAATGTCATATGTGATGTGATGATGCTATGTATGGTATGGTTATGTTTATGTTATGTTCCTTATTATGTATGTTTATTTTCCGTGGCTTTACGCAATATGATTATGAAGTAAATGGAAAGTATTATGTAACGTAAAGCGGAAGATAATGAAAAAGGGAACATAAGGAATGAATGAATGCATGCATTAATGAATGAAAGTAATGAAAGTCTTGCAAGCAATGTATGGAGGTTCACGCCCAATGAAGGGTGTTAGCTCAACTGTGTGCGGGTTAGCTACCCCGGAAGTATGCACACTGGGGTCTAATCTTTGTGATTGACCATATGTATGGGACCCTTGTTGCTTGCCCTAGGTACTGGAGTCAGCTTCGTGCATAATGTTTGAGGTCTATGATAGACCTCAGGCCTAGTAACCAGCTTCGTGCACAATGTTTGGGGTATAGCACATGGCATTGGTCCGGAATGAAAGATGAATGATAATGATGAATGTACTTGCCCTAGGTACTGGGGTCAGCTTCATGCACAATGTTCGAGGTCTATGATAGACCTCAGGCCCAGTAACCAGCTTCGTGCACAATGTTCGGGGTACAGTACATGTCATCAGAAGTTAATGAATGTACGTAAGGTACGGTAAGGAAGATAACGAATGATAAAGATGACGTACGATGATGAATGAACGGAAGTCAATGAATGACGATGAAAGATAATAATAAATTATTATCTATGTGTACGTATGTTGTATGATCGCGTATGAAAGTAAAGAAAGAATGGATTTTAAATGAAAGAAAAGTATTTTAATTATAAACTAAAACTTACTCAGTAACGCTGACTTTTATGTGTTTCCAGTTGGCAGGTAATGTTGCTGAGGATGGCACGGGGCAGCTACTTGGCATTTTTGGATGGCATCCGTTGTTTAGATTATAATGTTTTGTGATGTAATGCAAATTATGATATTTTGTAACAGTTAGCTACAATGTATTATTTTGCAAAAGCAATTATAATGAAATGGTTTGTTTAGAAGAATTCTGTAGCAATATTTTAGTAAAGTTAATGTACCTTTTATGCTTTGTGTGCAATGATTAACCAGCTGTAAGCGTTCCGGGAACGGAGCCTTACAAGTTGGTATCAGAGCCAAAGTTTAAGTGAAATGGGTTAAAATTTTCAAAAGAAACCTAAACTTAAACTGAAAATGGGACAAAGGGAAGGGGTGCCAGTCCGAGTAGCTACGTGCCATCAGGTATTTTCTTGATGATTAACCGGTATTACGTGTGCATGTTATGTGGTTTATGTGCTTCTTAGTAGATTTAGATACTGATGTAGTCAGGATAGGAAATGCTTGGGGTATGAAGAGTAAGGTAAGTGGCTAACCACAACTGGCCACTATAATTAGGGACTTACTATACTTGACGTAAATTGAGCTATTACCTTGAATGACTGTGTTAGTGTTTGAATCTTATAGCGTGTTAGAGGATGGCCGGTGGTAGATCTTCAAAGGCTTCTAGAGGTGGAGGTCATGGTGGATGTGGTGCTGGACCGCGGGTCACGAGAGGAAGGCCTAGGGCTGAAGAGGTGGCTCATGAAGAGCCCAAGACCCCTCATCCGGAGGGCGGTGAAGAGAGTGCTAACTTAAGGGCCTCAGTGAAGGAGGCGGTGGTGGAAGAGGTTCACCAGGTCATGTAGATGATCTTACTGTTTGTGGTGACTGAAGTGATTAAAGCTGTGCGAGAAGGAGAAAGGAAAGAGAGGAATAGATCCTCGGGAGGGAAAGAGCAACCGAAGACTGAGACGGTTGTCTCTACTGATAAAGAAGAAGAGCCTGTGCCAGAGGCAGCACGAGGCTGTAACTACGGGGCATTTCAAAGATGCAAGCCCTAGACTTTTGACGGAAATGGCACTGCTGCTGCTGCTTGATATCAGCGAGGGGTCTGGGTGAGAGAGATGGAAGCTGTACTTGATATCAGCGAGTGTCGGGAGGATCAGAAGGTGAAGTTTGCCACTCATTCATTTGTGGACTCGGCTCTGTGCTGGTGGGATAATATCGTCCAAGCCGAGGGTAGTAGGGCAATTGGAAGAATGAGGTGGCCAGAGTTGAAGAAGCTGGTGATCGAGGAGTTCTGTCCTCATAGGGAGCTCGACAAGGTTGAGAAGGAGTTCCTGCAGCTGGAGGTGGGAAACATGACGCATCAGCAATACACCACCAAGTTTAACGAGATGGCACAACTCGTGCCAGATCAGGTGAAACCTCTGTCGTGAAAAATCAAGAGGTATATTCAGGGCTTGCCGGTGGATATTCGCAGGCATATGATCGCTGATCGACCGAGTACGTTTAGGTCGGTGGTCGATCTGGCGGGAAGGCTGTACGACGAGAGGGAAGTGGTGGCGGCTGAGGTGAGCAAGAAAGGCGGTGGTGACCGAAACTGGAATGGGAAGAGGTTTGGTCGAGGTGGTGCCCCGACAAACAACAAGAATATGGGTGGATGACCGGCGTGTGGTCACATCCGGTGCGGAGTCAAAGAGGTGTGGAAAGTGTGGGAAGGAGCACACCGGGGAGTGTAGGTGGGGATTGAATGTGTGCTTCAAGTGTGGAAAGCCTGGCCACATGGAAAGAGAGTGCATGGTGGCAAGGTGTTTTAATTGTGGTGGAAAGGGCAACATGAGTCAAGAATGCAAGAAGCCAAGGGCTGAGAGTTCCGGGGCAGGGCAGAAGACCGGGTCTGAGGGGTAGAGGGCGAGCGCCAGGGCATTCACGATGACTCAGGAGGAGGCTAGGACGGACCCCGATGTCGTGTCAGGTACGTTTCTAGTAAACCAATCTCTTGCTTCTATGTTATTTGATTCAGGTGCTAGTAAGAGTTTTATTTCTGCTGCTTTCTGTGCTAAGTTGCCTATTAGTAGTAGAAGTATTGATGAGTCCTTCGATGTTGAAACTACCATAGGTAAGTCTACCAGGATTGTTGACCTGATAGAAGGTTGCGATATAGAATTGGAGGGTCATAAATTTCTTGCTAGACTGTTTGTGATGACCTTAGGCGGATTTGACATAGTCCTAGGAATTGATTGGTTGGCGGACTACGAGGCGAATATCATATGTCGTAAGAAGATGATTAGACTTGCAGCGCCCGTGGGAGTTTGGTGACGATCTACAATGATCGAGTTACGACTATCCTGAAGGTGATTTCGATGGGGGTGGTGGGAAAGTGCATAAGGCGTGGATGTAGTGCCTACTTGGCCTACGTGAAGGATGTAGATACGCCAACACCACAACTGTCAGATGTACTGATTGTGTGTGAGTTCCCAGATGTGTTTCCCGAAGATTTACCAGGTGTGCCACTGGACCGTGAGATTGAGTTCCAGATTGACTTGATACCAGGCGCTCAACCTGTTTCTAAGGCACCGTATCGGTTGGCTCCGACCGAGATGAAGGAACTGATGGACTGCAACAGTTGCTTGATAAAGGGTTCATTAGACCGAGTATCTCTCCATGGGGTGCTTCGGTCTTGTTCGTGAAGAAGAAGGACGGTAGTATGAGGATGTGTATTGACTACCGTGAGTTGAATAAGTTGACGGTGAAGAATCAGTATCCATTACCGAGAATTGATGACTTGTTTGATCAGCTCCAAGGTGCTAGTTGGTTCTCAGGATAGACCTTCGATCTGGTTACCATCAGTTGAAGGTGAAGGAGCAAGATATCCCTAAAACAGCTTTTCGCACGCGTTATGGACACTACGAGTTTCTCGTCATGTCCTTTGGTTTGACCAACGCGCCAGCTGCTTTTATGGACGTGATGAATCGAGTGTGTCAGCCGATGTTGGATAAATCAGTGATTGTGTTTATTGATGATATCCTCATTTATTCGAAGAATGAGGCGGAGCATGCCGGTCACATTCGGGAAGTTCTAGAGACGTTGAGAAAAGAGAAGCTGTACGCCAAGTTCTCCAAGTGCACGTTCTGGTTATGCGAAGTTCAAATTTTGGGTCATGTGGTGAATCCGGAAGGGATCATGGTGGACCCGACAAAGGTGGAAGCGGTGATGTAATGGAAGCCTCCAAAGACGCCATCCGAGATTCGTAGTTTCTTGGGGTTGGTGGGATATTATAGGAGATTCATTCAAGACTTCTCTAAGATAGCTTCTTCATTGACTAAGTTGACCCGTAAGGATGTGAAGTTTGTATGGGGTCAAGCTCAAGAGAGTGCCTTTGAGGAGTTAAAGGCAAGGTTGACTCAAGCTCCAGTTTTATCATTACCCGAAGGAAGCGACGACTTAGTGGTCTATTCGGACGCTTCTTACTCGGGGTTGGGTTGCGTGTTGATGCAGCGAGGAAAGGTTATAGCCTACGCATCTCGATAATTGAAGGTTCATGAGGTGAATTACCCTACTCATGACTTGGAGTTAGCAGCTGTGGTCTTTGCAGTAAAGATTTGGAGGCACTACCTATATGGAACGAAGTGCACAATCTTCACGGACCACAAGAGCTTGAAGTATTTCTTCGAGCAAAAGGACCTGAACATGAGGCAGAGGCGATGGTTGGAACTCATAAAGGATTATGATTGCGAGATCCATTACCATCCGGGCAAGGCCAACGTAGTGGCAGATGCCCTTAGCCGAAAGGAGAGACCCGAGCCGATTCGGGTGAAGGCTTATCAGTTGATTATGACCTCTGATGTGATGAAGCAGATCAAGGAGTTTCAAGATGAGGCGTTGAAAGAAGATCGTCTTAACTCCGAAAGGATGAGAGGTATGGTCATGGAATTGGGTGAAAACACACTCGGTGCTAGAACTCAATTCGAACGGATGTGGCCTCGTTATGGGGATTTACGTGGGAGGATTATGGACGAAGCTCATAAGACTCGATACTCTATTCATCCCGGTGCTACAAAGATGTATCAAGATATGAAGAAAGATTATTGGTGGCCGGGTGTGAAGCGTGATGTAGCGGAGTATGTGAGTAAGTGCCTTACTTGCTTGTAAGTGAAGGCCGAGCATCAGAAGCCGTACGGGAAGATCCAACCATTGGATATACCGGAGTGGAAGTGGGAGCATATCACCATGGACTTTATCATGAAGTTACCGCGTACTGTGAGAGGGTATGATGCCATATGGGTGATAGTTGATCGTTTAACAAAGAGTGCCCACTTTCTACTGCGAGACGTACTCCTCTGAAAGATTAGCGGAACTATTCATCAAAGAGATTGTGACTCGTCATGGTGTGCTGGTGTCTATTGTTTCTGATCGTGACACTCGGTTTACATCTATATTTTGGAAAAAGTTCCATGATGCGATGGGGACGAGGTTACACATTAGCACGGCTTATCATCCTCAGACGGATGGTCAGTCGGAAAGGACTATTCAGACGCTAGAAGATATGCTTCGGGCATGCCTCATTGACTTTGGAGGAAGTTGGGATGACCACTTACCGTTAGCTGAGTTCTCGTATAATAATAGTTATCATGCGAGTATTGGTATGCCCCCTTATGAGATGCTATACGGTAGGAGGTGTAGAACGCCCGTTTGTTGGGGTGATATTGGTCAGAAGGAGTTGGGAAGTATTGAGGTGATTCAGGCTACGAATGAGAAGCTCGAAAAGACCAAAGCCTTTATGAAGGTAGCTAAAGATAGGCAGAAGTCGTATGCCTACAGGAGACGTAGACCGATTAAGTTCAAGGTGGGTGACAGAGTTATATTGAAGGTCTCTCCTTGGAAAGGTATTATTCGGTTCAGGAAGCGGGGAAAGTTGAGCCCGAGATACATAGGGCCTTTCCGAATCATTGCTCGAGTAGGAGAGGTGGCCTATAGGTTAGTGTTACCCGATGAGTTAAGTGGAATTCACCCGACATTCCATGTATCTCATCTGCGGAAGTGTTTAGCTGACGAGGATATGGTTGTACCACTGGAGGATATTGAAGTTGATGAAAGGCTCAATTATGTGGAACAACCAGTGGCAATCATTAACCGCAAGGAGAAAAGGTTAAGGAATAAAGTGGTTCCCCTTGTGCGTGTACAGTGGAAGCACAGGAGGGATCCGAGTCTACGTGGGAGACTGAAGAAGAGATGAGGCAGTATTACCCACATCTGTTTGAGGAATAACAGGTTTCGGGGACGAAACCTATATAAGGGGGGTGGACTTGTAACACCTGGAAAATTTTAAAACACCAGAAAGAAAGAATAAAAGTGAAGAAAAGAAGAAAATGTAATAAAACCCAAATAGAGGGGTTAAAAGTGTGCAAAATACAAAATAAAATATAATTTTGTACAAAAGCAACATGGCCGCCCATGCCATGTTACTTTTCACCTTTTTGCAGTCGGTTTTTAGAGAGAGAGAGTAGAGCTCTCAGGTTTTCAAAGAAAGAAGAAGAGGAAACCGAATTCAAGGTAAGAATTCTTGGTTTTAAGTTGTTCTTGGCCAGCCTATGCCCTGGTTATATGCTTATGTGTGTTTTGTTGTGTTCAGGTGTGTGTTTTTGGTGGGTTTCTAGGTGGTTGAACTCATAGTGCAAACGGGTTTGAAGGAAGTCATACTCGAAGGCTGCTAAGGTGAGTTCTCGAACCCCCTTTTTACATGTTTTAACTGATTTTGGGGCTTGAAATGCATGTATGTATGTTTTTACGAAAATGGGTTTTGTACCCGTATGAATGTGTATGTGTGAATGAGGGTGGGTTATGATTTTGGGTGTTCTCGATGTTATGATGATGCCATGTTCATATTATGATGCTTTAATGCTAGAACTAAGTTAGAACATGTTGAAATGATGATGTTGGGGCTGGTTATGATGCTGATAGCGAGAGTTGGTTGCCCATGCGCCTGAAATTGGCCCATGCGCCCAACGGTCAAATTGCCTAAATGTAGTCCCATGCGCCCAAAACCCATGCGCCTGCATAGTGCCCATGCGCCTAGAAATTTGCCCAGGAGACTAAGTGTTGGGTCATGCGCCCAAATAGGGCCCATGCGCTTGAAAGTTCCCTATGCGCCTAAGTGTTCCCATGCGCCTGCATAGTGTTCATGTGCCTATGCCTTAGAATATTTTCTGAAATTTTGGGGAAAATGTAAAGTGTAGGATTTGACTTGGGATGTTCCCGGGGGTAATGTATGTTGACTTTATGATGTCATATGTGATGTGATGATGCTATGTATGGTATGGTTATGTTTATGTTATGTTCCTTATTATGTATGTTTATTTTCCGTGGCTTTACGTAGTATGATTATGAAGTAAATGGAAAGTATTATGTAACGTAAAGCTGAAGATAATGAAAAAAGGAACATAAGGAATGAATGAATGCATGCATTAATGAATGAAAGTAATGAAAGTCTTGCAAGCAATGTATGGAGGTTCACGCCCAATGAAGGGTGTTAGCTCAACTGTGTGCGGGTTAGCTACCCCGGAAGTATGCACACTGGGGTCTAATCTTTGTGATTGACCATATGTATGGGACCCTTGTTGCTTGCCCTAGGTACTGGAGTCAACTTCGTGCATAATGTTCGAGGTCTATGATAGACCTCAGGCCCAGTAACCAGCTTCATGAACAATGTTCGGGGTATAGCACATGGCATTGTTCCGGAATGAAAGATGAATGATAATGATGAGTGTACTTGCCCTAGGTACTGGGGTCAGCTTTATGCACAATGTTTGAGGTCTATGATAGACCTCAGGCCCAGTAACCAGCTTCGTGCATAATGTTCGGGGTACAGTACATGTCATCGGAAGTTAATGAATGTACGTAAGGTACGGTAAGGAAGATAACGAATGATAAAGATGACGTACGATGATGAATGAACGGAAGTCAACGAATGACGATGAAAGATAATAATAAATTATTATCTATGTGTACGTATGTTGTATGATCACGTATGAAAGTAAAGAAAGAATGGATTTTAAACGAAAGAAAAGTATTTTATTTATAAAACTAGAACTCACTTAGCAACGCTGACTTTTATGTGTTTCCAGTTGGCAGGTAATGTTGCTGAGGATGGCACGAGGCAGCTACTTGGCATTTTTGGATAGCATCCGTTGTTTAGATTATAATGTTTTGTGATGTAATGCAAATTATGATATTTTGTAACAGTTAACTACAATGTATTATTTTGCAAAAGCAATTATAATGAAATGGTTTGTTTAAAAGAATTCCGCTGCAATATTTTAGTAAAGTTAATGTACCTTTTATGCTTTGTGTGCAATGATTGACCAGCTGTAAGCGTTCCGGGAACGGGGCCTTACACAACTTCCTAAAACAGTTTTGTTTGATGATCGTAGACATAGATCTAGTGCTGATTGCAAGTATTATAATCAACATAAATTCAAGCAAGAGTTTAGTTTCAACTTGTCATGCTGTTTATCATGTTTTGGGACAGATTAAAGATAGACAAATATGGACTCCACATTCAATACACATTAGAGTTTGTCCTCCATTTATGAGTCAATTTATCACTTTTTCACACTTAAAACTATGTTCTTTAAGTTATAAGCTCTATCTTAAGATTTGTTTGAAATCTTATTAATGATGATATGATTTGTAAGCTCTGAATTAATATACAGTTGATCACATTGGATTCTTATAGAGCTATTCCTTTTTGGAATCTTTTTGATGATCATCAACAGGACACCAAGTCTTTACTTACATAAAACAGAGGTGCCTATGAACCCAGGTCTTTGTTTACACAAAACAAAAGGGTCCATCATATGCAAAGATACAGGTTATAACGTCTCATAACATAGTGTTCTTAGGTGAATAAGTTGATCACAGCAGGATAGGACTTACTTGCTTGTTCCTCAAAATAGAATTGTCCATAATTAGTCACCTTTGCATTATGTTATGCATGAACTTGTATAGTTTCCACTCAAGCTAAACCTACTCACATATCAAATCACATCTGATCAGTCTTTATTGTGTGATAAAATTCAAGAATTTAAGCAAAGATATAGTGTACTATCATTCTCAATGACATGAATTGCTTATTCAAGAAAACATTAAACTAATACAATATTTTTCGAATTTTATATGTTTTATGAATGTTTTTTTTTTGCTTTTTCATATTAAGAAATTTAAGGACAGATCATGCTTTTCTTTGTGTTGATTATTTAATCTAAGTTGATAATGCCTAAGGACTCAATTAAGAAATTAAATCTCACTGAATCAAAGGCTTTAGTGAATAAATCAGCAAGCTGATTAGTTGTATCCACTTTAATAAACTTGATTAAACCTTTTTCTGAACAATCTCTCAAAAAATGATATTTGATTTCTATGTGTTTTGTTTTACTATGTTGCACTGGATTAGCAATGATGAACATAGCAGCTGAGTTATCAATATGTATTGGTGTTTGATGAAAATTATAACCATAATCAAGTAATTGGTTTTGCAACCATAAAACTTGAGAGCAACCAGCTAAAGAAGCTATGTACTCAGCCTCAGCTATGGATACTGATACATTTGTTTGCTTTTTGCACTGCCAAGAAAATAGTCTTGGTCCTATGAATTGACATCCACCAATTGTGGATTTTCTGTTGTTGTTACACCCTCCAAAGTCACTATCAGAATAAGAGTAGAGGTTGAAGTCTCCTTTTTTGGGATACCAAAGTCCTAGAGCTGGCTTCCTTTTGAGGTATCTGAATATCCTCTTCACTAAATTCATATGTGACTCTTTGGGGTCTGATTGGTACCTAGCACAAACACACACAACAAAGATTATGTCAGGTCTGCTGTCAGTTAAGTACATTAAAGATCCTATCATAGATCTATATAATCATTGATCAACTGACTTTCCTTTAGGATCAGGTACAATCTATCTATTGTTGATGCTGGAGTTTTGCATGAAGAAGACTCAGTAAGGTTGTACTTCTTCAAGATTTGATTCACATGCTTTTCCTAATTGATGAAAATGCCATCTGGTTTCTGGTGAACTTGCAAACCAAGGAAGAATGTTAATTCTCCTATGGAACTCATTTGAAACTTAGATTTCATCAAAGATTCAAAGTCTTGACATAACAAAGATGATATCATCCACATAGACTTGGACAACTAAGAGATCTTGATGATCATGTTTCAGGAAGAGAGTCTGATCAATTGTGCTCCTTTTCTAACCATGCTTGAGAAAGAAGGATGACAATGTTTCATACCATTTTCTTGGGGCCTGATGAAGACCATACAAAGCTTTGTCAAGCTTTTATACCCTGTGTGGATAATCAGGATCTTTAAAGCCTGGTGGTTGGGCAACATAGACTTCTTCATCAATTTTACCATATAAGAAGGCACATTTTACATCCATTTGATAAACAATGAACTTCTTATGTGATGCATAGGCTAGAAAGACTCTAATGGCTTCACTCCTTGCAACTGGGGCAAAGACTTCATCATAGTCTATCCCTTCTTCTTGAGTATAGCCTTGTGCTATCAGCCTTGCTTTGTTTATGATGATGATGCCTCTATCATCTAGTTTGTTCTTGAAAAGCCACCTTGTACCAATTGGCTATTGGCCTTCAAGAAGATCAACTAGATTCCACCTTGTACCAATTGGAATTGCTGAAGCTCTTCTTGCATTGCTTCAATCCAGCTGTTGTCTTTCAATGCTACAGTTATGTTGGGTGGAACCACTTGTGAAAGAAAACAGGAGAACAAACAAATATTGGCGGCTTCCCCTTGACTTCTTGTGGTTCTTTCATTAAGATCACCAATAATGTTTTCTATTGGATGATACTTATGAATTATTGTTGTTGGTATTGTTTCAACTGGAATAGATGATTCCAAGTTGGTGATGTTAGTTGATGGAGATGGATCCAGCTGAGATGGGGAATCAACAAAGTAATTAAGATCCTCATTATTTTGGTCTTCTGATGCTGACTGAAATCCATCTTCATGATTTTGTGTTTCCGCAGATGTTGGTATAACTTCCGCAGCAGTTACAGGAACAGCTACGGATGTTGTAGTTTGTGGGTCTGCAGATGTGAATGTTGTTGGAATGTTTTCTAATGGATTAGGAATTTCAGATGAAGTAAATGGATCATCTCTGGAAGTAGATGGAACATCTACGGATGTAGAAGGAACTTCTACTGATGTAGAAGGAACTTCTACTGATGTAGAAGGAACTTCTGCTGAGGTTGAATTTCTATTTCCATCAGAATTGTCATTGCTTGTTTGAGATGAAGGGCTTGGTTCAGCAACCTTTGAAGTATGTGTCTGGGATAGTCTTGGAGGATCAGCTGACAATGACACTTCACTCTTGCTTGGAGGTACATAAGGATAACATGTATCCGCAGGACCTGCAACATTCAAATAACCAGCGTTAAATGAATTTGTTAATGCATCTATATCAAACAACCAAGATGATCCTTTTACATATTTTAGAAATAAAGATTCATCAATAGATACATTAGGTGTTTCCTCTACAATGTTGTGATGAGGAATGTATACTCTATATGATTTAGATGTTGATGAGTAACCAACAAAGAAACCATCATATGCTTTTTCATCAAACTTTCCTAATTGATCTTTGGTGTTCAAAATAGACACATGACACCCAAAAGCTCTAAGATAACCTATAAAAGGTTTTATTTTAAACAAAAGTTCATAAGGTGTTTTATTATGTTCTTTGACACTTAATGTCCTGTTTTGAGCATTGCATGATGTGTTCACTGCTTCTGCCCAAAATATGATAGGCAACTATGAATCAGCTAGCATTGTTTTTGCTGCTTCAATTAGAGACCTGTTTCTTCTTTCAGCAACTCCATGTTGTTGTGGAGTTCTTGGTGCACTAAATTGTCTAGATATGCCTTTGTTCCTGCAAAAGGAATCTAAAACATGATTAACAAATTCAGATCCATTATCACTTCTTAAGATTTTGACCTTTAAATCCAGTTGATTTTCTATCTTAGTGATAAACTCCATTAATGTTTCTGATGTTTTACTTTTATGTTTTAAGAAAAAGACCCATGTGAATCTAGTGAAATCATCAACAATCACCAAACAATATTGCCTTTTACCAATGCTTAAAACATTGGTTGGACCAAAAAGATCCGTGAGTAGCATTTTGAGTGGTGTTGTGTTTATGTTGATTTTTTGGACTTGTGTGACACCCTATGTTGTTTTCCTTTATAACATGATGAACAATGATTTGAACAATAAAATTCTTTCTTGGGAAGTCCAATGACTAAGTCATGTTTGACCAACTTATTCATGTTCTTCATGTTTGAATGAACCTTCCTTCTATGCCACAGTTGAGCTTCATCTTCTGATGACTTAGAAATCAGGCAGATTTCATTGCTTATCATAGAGGTGTTGTTCATATTCGAAACATAAGTGTTTTCTTTTCTTGGTGCTTTAAGAAGGATCCAATCTGCTGGGACTTGAAAACCTGGCTTAAGAATGTAACAGAAAGAGTTATCAAATAAAGTGGTATAATTTTGATCACAAATTTGAGATACACTGAGTAGGTTGTATTGTAAATTTTCACAAAAATTAACTTTCTCAAATTTGAGTACTCCATTTGTTAGCATTCCTTCAGCAACAATTTTACCTCCCTTCTTATCCCCACAAAATGCCACATATGAAGCATTTTTATGTTTGAAATCATGGAGGAGTGAACAGTTTCCTATCATATGCCTAGAACAACCACTGTCAACATACCACTTGTTGTCAGTCCTCCATGGATGTTCCTGTAAAAATAATGAAATCAATTAGAAAGTGGAGCCCAAGCCTTAATGGTCTTAGTCTTGCGATTGTTATCTAGAATAGTTTCTCTATCATGAATGAGCCTAGATGTCTCAAGATTATTTTTAGTCTCAATTGATTCATTATGTTCTGTTTGGGGTGAGGATGGTTCTGTTGGAGATGGGCTTGAAGCACTTTGATCTTGATTCATAGTCACTTTCTCTGTCACTTCTTCCTTGAGTATCTTTTTCTTCAAACTTGAAGTTGACATTTTGTTAGAAAAAGTTTCAGCATCTTTTGTTTTTGACTATGGTACATGATTTCCCTTTTTAAAGTGATCAAAGAAGGCTTCATCTTCCTGTAACACTACCTTCTTGTGAGGAGTCTTGCTTTGATAGTATTGCTTCTCCTTCTTCTTCTTTGTTTGATCATCAGCAGATGTTGGCTTCTTGACCTTTGGCACCTTTTGTTTTGGTTGCTGCTTGGTTTGTTTTGAGACCTTTGATTCTTCATTCTTAGAAGATTGTGAGTCTGATTCATCATTCTCATATTGTTGCTTCTTTGGCACTTTAGATTTGTTCTTCTTTTTGAAGTATCATTCTTGAGTAGAATGGTTCTTCTTGTCGCAAATAGCACAATGCTTATTGAAGTAGCAATTAGAAGTCATATGATTGTTCATATTACATATGGAACAATAGCTGCTGAAATAACAATCTTTCATGTTGTGATTATACATGTCACACCACTTGCAATATTTTTCTTCAGCTTCACTATCAGACTCCACTGTCTTCTTCTGCTTCTATTTCAATATTCTTTCAATCTTTGCAGCTGAAGTATCTTCTTATTGTTGCTAAGGATTCACATCTCTTTATTGTCTCTTTACTTTCTTGACAGTTTGTGATTCAGCAAATGTTTTCTTCTTCAGTAGATCTTCTACAGATGACTGTTTTGATTTAGATGATTGCTTCTTCTGCATATCTTCTACGGAAGTTGACTTTGAGTCAGATGAATGCTTCTTCCGCAGATCTTCTACGGAAGTTGACTTCAGAACATTTTTCCTTTACTTTTCTACGGATGTGTGAGGGCCAGTCTTCTTCTTCCATAGGTGTTCTGCTGAAGTGTTTTTCTCTTCTTCCTCTATAGTTCTTTTTGCTGACTGACTCTTGTGATTTTTGTTGAGCTCCTGAATTCCTTCATTAAGCTGACCAATTCTTGTGTAGAGTCTTCAACAAATTTCTTTGTTTTGGGGGATTAGGTAGCTTGATCTCCTCAAGGGCTTTAGGAATTATATGTTCAATTACCACATTCTTTTCCTTACCCAACCCAGCACAGTCTTGTTCATTAGGCTCATCAACCTCATCTAGATCATCACAGTCATCAAAGTCAAATTTTGATTCATTTTTTTTGAAAATTCTGATTCAGATGAATCAGTTTCACTGATTTCAGTATCTTCACCATTTACCAATTCATTATTTTCAACTTTTGATTCAGTTTTGGTGCTTGACACAAAATGATGATAAACTGTTTGTCATTGACTCAGGTAGTGTGGTGTAATTATCATTCACTGGTGGTGCAACAGCATTAAATCCCAACCCATACCTGTTCTTTGATTCAATATGAGAATTTAACAGTTTCTCATATTGTTGTGATGATAATTGGAACTTGTGAAGATTCACTTCAGTAGATGCATGATCAGACATGGACTTGGTTAAAGAGGTGGTCAGATGCTCAACTTGTGCTTTCAGATTATAGTTTTCAGACATAACTTTATCTAAATCCTTTTGCAAGGAAGTGATTTTTACCTGATACATTTTATGTTCTCTTACATGAGATTCATTTAAAATCATTGTTTCTTTGACTTTATCAGCCAATTGTTGAGCATGGACCCTGTATCTCTCAACCTCTTCAACACATGTTGGTGAACATAACCTGTCCCTTACCTCTCTGGCCATAGGTGGAACTTTGTTATCCAAGTTTGCCATCAGTGCTTGATTTTCCTCTTAGACTTCCTTCTCATACATGCTCCAATCACAAGTTCCATCATGTAAAATAATCAAACCAGTTTCTTTAGAGTTACTGGTACCTGTTGAAGAACCTGTGGCTGGTGGGGATGAGTTTGTTAGCTGAGGTTGCTTGAAGCTTCTCTGATTTGCTTGTCTTGTGTCAGTTGTTGATTGCTGATTGTTGTTGCATTCCCTTTAGAAGTGACCATACAAATTACATTTGTAACACCTCACCTTTTATTTGTCAACACCAATCTTTGTTGTTCTTCCGGCAACAGATAGTCCTTTGTTCCTTCTCTTGTACATCTTGGCCCTGTAAGCAATCATGGCCATTTGCCATTGTAGTTCCATCTCTTCCACTTCATCAGGATGAAGTTCTTCCAGGTGTTGTTGGTAGATGTGAGCAGGAGTCAGAGTACTACCCAAGTAAGCTTGAAAGCTTGAACTAAATGTTGCAAATGATGCTTTCTATTCTTCTGTTTCTAGAACCATAGTGATTGGTTCAGATTTACTGTTGCTTTTGTTGTTTGATGATCCCTTTGCATTGAGCTTTTAGAATCATCAGATTTCCCTTTTGTTTTCTTGTTTGAACTGCTTTGAAATTTAGATTTAGAAGACTTTGCTATATACAAACCAGCTTCTTCTTCATCATCACTTTCAGCACAAGAGCTTCCTTCAACACCCTTGGAAATAAAGGCACTTCCAACATTCTTAGATTCTTTGAATTGATATGGTGCAATAGGAGCTTTTGCACTCTTGTTTCTGGATCCAACTCCAATGCTTCTACCTTGGCTACCAAAGTATCTAGTCCAATTGCCTTTAGATCAATGGTATTTTTGAACATAGACATAGTTTGCGTCCAACTTTCAGGCAAGGTATGTAGTATCTTTTTGTTCAGTTCCTCATTACTGTATTTCAACTCAAGAATATTCATCTCAGTAACAAGTTGCATAAATCTGTGGAGTTTTTAAGGGACGGATTCACCCTAAATATGATGGAATGTTTCATACTGTGAACACAGGGTATCGATACTTCTGATTTCATCACTGCCTTCACACAAGGTGTGAAGAATTTTCCACATTGAGTTGGCTGTTTTGTACGCTTCACCTCTAATTAGGAGGTCTTCAGGTAGGGCCATGGTAAGCATACTATATGCCTTGATGTCGACTTTGACTTTCTTGGCATCATCAGGAGACAGATCTTTTAGGCTTATAGGCTGGTTGTTGTCATTATAATAAGGTCCTAAAGCAGGTGGAATGTAAGGACCTTCAGTAATGGACACCCATAAATCAGAATCTGTATAGTTGACGTGGTTCCTGAATCTGATTTTACATGTTTTGAAATTAGATTTGTTGTCCAACTTCGGAGGTTGATAAGCTCCAACCACTGAATTGCTCATCTTGATTGTCTGTATTAATTATCAAAATTGTTAGTTGATCTAATATCCTATGAATGTGTAAAGAAAACAATGAAAATACACTAACACAACAATAACAAATCACTGATAATATTCATATCAAATCAACTAAGACAAAAATTCCTTCGAATTGATGACTTCTGAGGCGAACGAACTAATTAATAACACACTCTTAATTAAATAAGAAGATGGTCAAAATTAGACATATCGCTCAATATATTCTCAGTTAATTTGAAATTAAAAATGTTAGATGATGATGGGTTTTGTTCAAACTTGATAGAACAGGCTTGAAATATCACAAAATAACACAAATCTACGAATCAAAAGCGATCCTGATGCAAATAGAAATTAATCGAGTAATGGAACAGTGAATAATGATCGATATAACAAGGTTTTGATGATTTGATAAAACAAACAATCAATTAAAATAATCAAACTGATAAATCAATTGATCTAGATCAATGAGCACGAGGCTCTGATACCACCTGTGAATCCAAGGATCGAATCAGGAATTATCAGTTTGATTGAACAAATAAAGATCGCGGAATTATAATTATTTGATTTTTAATTTAATTGTTTGTGAAATTGAAATCAACTAACAAAGTATAAAACAAATTGAAAACAGAACAATATAATGCAACTAAAGATTGTTTCAATTGTTTTTCATTGATACAAAATCGATTACAATGACTAATGATGCTTTGGTGATCTGTGATCTCTAATGATGTTCTTGATGTATTGTTAATTTTTGCTATATTGATTGAATAATTGATTGATATCATTTCTATGAATAAGTGACTCACCATTTTAGTATCGATATCTCTCAATCACGTATTCAATCACCTATTGATTGCTATCGATTGCTTATGAATAGACTATTAATAGCGTATGTTTGTATATTCCTAATGAGTGCATCCTTGCCTTATATTTATAGGCAGAAGGATTTACGGTTTACAATGGAAACTGTAACTTTCCTATTTGTGAAGGCTACAACTGTAACATTCCTAATACGACATCCTAAGTCCTCTGACCAGAAACCACGTCTTCCGTAGATGTTGACTTGATGGCATCACTTTAGGCAGCTACTTGTTGATCATGTGTTGGTACATGATGAGTGCTCATGCCTTCTTCCGCAGCAGCAACAACTTGACTTCAGAACATGTTCTTCAGTAGATGTTGAGCTTCTGCAAGAGATCTGCGGATGCACATCACTTGTTCAGATATGCTCAAGAGAACATCTGCGGAAGAACAAAATTGTTCATCCACAGTTGTTCTTGTACTTTGTCAATTTTTCCAAATTGATCAAGTATGATGTTTTCCTGCAATCACATAAGATCAACACAAATAATATTTGGGTTAACATATATTTCATGCATTATAAAATTATAAATAATTACAGAAGTTCATTACAAGAAATGATTCATCATCTAAACCTATACAAAAGATCTAGACCTAACAACGAATAGTGATGAGTCTTTCCTTTGGCATAAAGAATGTGTCATGTAAACTTTAAGAACATGAATAAATTAATTAAGAATGACTTAGTAAATGGAATGCCAAAGAAAGAGTTTACAAGTGATGACTATTAGGTTGCATGCCTGAAAGGGAAGCAACATAAGGTGTCTCACAAGCTAAAGAAAATGAACTCCATCACTACTCCCCCACACTTATTACATATGGATCTCTTTGGTCCCACCAGTGTAATGAATCTATGAAGGACCTCTTATTGCTTGGTGATCACAGATGACTTCAAAAGATACACTTGGGTCTTCTTCCTTAGAACTAAGGATGAGACCCCTGAGATCTTGAAGAGTTTCATTCTGAAAATTGAGAATCAATATGATTAGAAGGTCAAAATCATAAGATGTGATCAAGGAACTAAATTCAAGAAGCAAATCCTTGATGCATTTTATGATGAAAAAGGTATTACAAGGCAATATAGTGCTCCCAGGACTCCTCAGCAAAATGGTGTTACTGAAAGGAAAAACATGACACTAATTGAAACTACAAGAACCATGTTATCTAACTCTAAACTACCCATCACCTTCTGGGCAGAGGCAGTCAACACTACCTACTAAGTGCAGGATAGAGTTTTAGTAGTCAAGACTCATGGTAAGACTCCCTATGAACTGTGGCACAAAAGGAGACCTTTCATTGGTATCCTCAGATCATTTGGATGTCCTTGCACCATCTTGAATACCAAGGATCAAATAGCCAAATTTTCTGAGAAATCAGATGATTGACATTTTATTGGATACTCTTCCTAAGCTAAGGCTTATAGAGTATACAATCTCAGAACTAGAGTAGTTGAGGAGTCAGTCAATGTGACTTTCAATGAGCACACACCTAGTGTGAAATGTTCTGGTCCTGATTGGCTGTTTGATCTTGACTTATTTACCAACTGTTTTAACAAATCTTGTGAATATGTTTCAGGATCTATAGGTACCTTATCAACAGGAGATTCTGATCAAAGATTTGAGCTGAGAAGACCAAGTGTTCAAACTAGTTTAGCTCCAGTGGTAACTAGACCTGTAGTTGGAAATCCTATCAGTACAACCATGACAAATTCTTCAATTGATACATCTGAGGTGCCTATAAATTCAAGCACAGAGGCAGAGAACTCAAATGAAGGAATTTCCAATATAGGAGGAGATGGAGGTGGTGATAGTGTTCAAGAGTTTCTTGGTGCTGATAACCACTCCATAGAAGACAAAATCAATGATGTAACACATTCATTTGATCAAGTTTCTCTTGATAAGTGTGTTGATGTGGTGGATGATACTCAAGCACCAAATCTGAATTTCACCAATTTAGATTTGTTCAACCAACTTGCTGTGATTCCTCAATTAAGAATCCATTAGTCATATCCCACTACAAACATCATTGGAGATATTAAGATAGGGGTGAGAACAAGTGGACAAACCTATGACAAAAATGTTTGTCTTCACTCTTGCTTCTTGTCCCAGATTGAGCCTAAGAAGATTGATGCGGCTCTAAAGGATGGAAGTTGGGTTGAAGCAATACAGGAGGAGCTGCTTCAATTAAAGAGACAAAAGGTTTGGAATCTATGTCCTCTTCCTTAAGGGAAGACTACTATAGGTACCAAATGGGTATTTAGGAATAAGAAAGATGATATAGGAATTGTCATCAAGAACAAGGCAAGACTAGTTGTTCATTGATACACACAAGAAGAAGGGATAGACTACACAGATGTTTTTGCTCCTGTAGCAAGAATTGAAGCTGTTAGGATATTTCTGGCTTTTGGTGCATCCAAGGATTTCAAGGTCTACCAACTTGATGTCAAGTGTACCTTTTTATATGGGGTGATTGATGAGGAGGTGTATGTCAAACAACCACCTGGCTTTGTAGAAGGGATTGACTACATTATGTCTGAAGCTTGACAAAGCTCTCTATGGGCTGCATCAAGCTCCAAGGAAGTGGTATGAGACACTACCATAATATCTCTATCAGCAAGGATACAAGAGGGGTACTATTGATGGAACACTGTTTATCAAAGAAACATGAAATGACTTGATGCTGGTTCAAGTTTATGTAGATGACATTATTTTTGGGTCAACTAATCCAAAGCTCTGCAAAGACTTTGAGAAGCTAATGAAGAATAGATTTGAAATGATGCCATGGGGGAACTCAATTTCTTTCTAGGAATTCAAGTGAAGCAGATTGACAATGGAATCTTCATAAATCAGTCAAAGTATGTGCAAGACACACTTACCAGATTTTGTATGACTGAGTGCAAGGTTGCTAAGACACCCATACCTAGAAACCACTCTCTAGGACCAGATCTTGATGGGGAGTGTGTTGATGAACATCTATACATAGCTACGATTGGGTCTCTTATGTACCTCACAGCCAGCACCCCTGATATCATGTTTGCTACATGTATTTGTGCAAGATATCAAGCCAACCCCAAGATGTCACACTTGGTTGCTGTCAAGAGAATTCTCAGATATCTTAAAGGTGCTCACAAACTAGGCCTTTGGTATCCAAATAATTCTGACTTCAATCTGTATGCCTATATAGATAGTGACTATGCTGAAGTTGAATACATTTCTGCTACAAGCTGCTGTGCTCAAGTGCTTGGGATTCAGAATCAGATGCTAGACTATGGATTCAACTTCAAAGAGACTCCCATCCACATAGACAACAATAGTGCTATCTCTATTACAGAGAATCCTATACAACACTGAAAGACAAAGCACATCAACATCAGGTATCATTTGATTAGAGATAATTTTCAAAAAGGATTGATAAAACTAGTCAAAGTTAACATAAATGAACAATATGTTGATCAGTTCACTAAAGCTTTTGACGAGCAGAGATTCAAATATCTTGTGTCAGCTATTGGGATGATTAACTTTGAGTAGATTTTTTAAACTAAACTCAAGATTATTTTTAATAATATGCGTGTCTTAAGTTGTCTATATCATCACCATATAAGCGTTATTTACTTTGGAAGAAACTTTTCAAAAATTGATATCACTTAGAATCTTGAGAATTTTGGTTATATTTTCCTTCGGAAGACGTCAAGTTGTCTTAGAAGAAAATTATGTTTTCAAAACAATTAAATGCTTTTGAGAAATTAACCTTTGGAAGAAATTCTGATATATCTTCTGAAGCTTATATTTGTCACCAAGTACTTACATGTATTGAAGGACTATCTTCTTCGTAAAGCAATTAAGTCTCGGAAGCTTTATTCTCTCATTGAATAAAATTTTTTATATTTGATATCTCCCGAAGCAAAATTTATATAGGAAGTCAGAATACTCTAAGTATTTTTCTTCCGAAGAAAAATCCTTGAAAAACTAAGGAATATCTTCCAATGCCAAATTGGCTTCGAAAGTTTTCTCAAACCTTCCGAAGACAAATTACCTTCGGAAGATTTTAGACTTCCAAGAAAACTACCTTTTTGGACACTTTTTCAGAGGTGGGACTGACATCCGAATTTCAAATTTTATCCATTTGCATTAACTTTGTCTCGAATCCTTACCACATATATATATAAATATATATATATATATATATATATATATATATATATATATATATATATATATATATATATATATTTGTACAATGGTTCCCCTCTTTCATTTCTCCTTCATCTGCAAAATTTCAAACCCTAAATTCACCCAAAAACGGACCTTGTTCTTACCTTTCTTCACTTCAAAGCTACTCAAAATGGCCAACCCTGATCCTAGAAACAACCCGATTTTTCCATGCAGTTACACAGGCAATACAATCAAGTTGTTCTGTTATCATCTGAGAAAGATCCTGGTTTTCTAAGATGTTTGCCACTTCTTATCTCTATCCAACTACCTCACCGCCCTCACAATAGACCCTCCATTGTATGAAGATCAACTTTTACAGTTCTGGAGGACCTGCCAAGAGGTCATCTTGGACGGTGGAAAGGCACTATCTACCATAGTGCAGGGGAGGACAATATTCATCACTCTAACCACCATCAACTCTCATATAAGGCTAGATGATGAAGAAGGTGACTTGTCCTTCCCTAAATCTGTTGTGAACAACTCATTCCGGCAGATGGGCTATGAAGGGAACTACTCCGTAAGAACCATAAAAAAGGGTAAGGTTTCCTCCAAATGGAAGTACCTCCTCCATATGGTCATCCATAGTCCATGGGATGGTTCAAGGGGTCAACTTTAGGTACTCTCAATTTGTTTATACAAACTTACATGCAAACTTGGACACCTTAGAATATTATATGTTACCTAGATATGTTCAATTCATTCTTAAGTGTGAACTGGGCTCACAGTTAAGGGGAACTGGTAATATTCTTAAACTGGGACAAATTAGGCCCGCCATCTTTAAGACAATGAGAAAGCCCACTGTTGGCTTCACAGGGGTAGAAATAGCCCTAGTCCTAAAAATGTTAGGGCTTATTGCTTAAGGTGATAACTTGGCAACACAAGCCAATGTTGAACCCACACCTTCTACATCTGCGCCACGCACATAGCCACAAATCACCATCGCCTATCAATGAAAATCCAAACAAACCCCTGCTCAGTCTACTCAGGTTGAGCAGGTCCCCAAATCATCAACCATGCAGGAAGAAGTTGACGCTGGAGCTTTTACTTCTCTTGAGAAGCAGACTACTCCCATCATTTTTTTGATCAGTGCAGAGGTTCCTCATGCTCAGCCTGATGATCTCATAACACCAGCCTTAAGCCTTCAATTAGAGTCTCAAAACTCTAATGAGCAACCTTTAGGGGAAAGTTACCATCCCCAACCGCTTGACCTCATCCAACCAATCCCCAACCTTGAATTCTATGATGATGAAGATATAGGTTTCAGTGAGTACCATGAGTCTCTCTTCTCCACCCCTACTCAAGGAGAGATGAGTGCTCCTGAATCACCCATATCTAGCCCACATCATCCACCCATAACTGAGGTGGACCTTCTTGAACCTGTTCAGGAGGCCCATATGGAAGAGGCTCTCACTTTTGCAAGTGTTTACATTACTAAGACCTTAACCATGGCAACCTATCCCATTAACACTTCTTTTGAAGTTGTTAGTGTGCAGGGGGAATCTACAGCCAAGAAACATAAGCTGGTGATAAGGAAGAAGTCCTTGGTCCTATTCTCTCATCCCCCATAATTCTTCCTATGAAGATGAGGGGAGTATGCAACTAAAGGTGCACAAACTATCAAAACTTTTAGCTATTTAATTTTCAAGGTTAGTCACCTAGAATCTTAGGTGACTACCTCACAAAGAAGGGTCAATGATTAGCAACTTGAAATCACCGATCTAAAGGGCAAGTTAGCTAAGAGACCCATCCAAAGGACTCAACTAGGCCCACAAGAACCTATGGATGCGGTGGACCTAAATCTTAGCTCCCCTGTGCAAGAGGGTGATGCTACCAAAAAGGGGGAGAAAGTCTTACTTACAATCACAGAACCTGGGAATTCCTATCATAGTATGGACATAGAGGACTCACCACCCTCATGAAGTTGTCCATCCTCAACAACCTCCTCAGGTCAATATTAATGTGGACTTACTCATTCAAAGCTTATTTAAGGAGGGTAAACCAAGGGCTATGCCTATTCCATCTCACCCTATTAAGAATCCAATAGTGGGATGGAGGTATGATGCTGAAAGGAGAGCCCAGGTAATCTCTAGGTCTCTAGGACAACAAGAAATCTTCAACTTCTACAATCTGAGATACTACGAGAGCACCTATTTAGTTGACCTCCCACTTGCCAACCAAGTTAAAACAGGAAAGCTGCAAGGCTAGCTAATAGGATTCAACAAAGGGTGCTTGAAGAGTTCAAACTGAGAACCAGATTATATAGATAGAGGCTAGCAGGCAAGACTATTTATCAACTGGATGCTGAGGTGGACCCTAAGATTAGCTTCGAAGGGGAAACCTTGGCTGAAGGCCAAGTAGTTGAGCCTGTGAACCTTGAAACAAGAGCTGCTTTAGCACCCATTACCCTCAGGGAGGCACCCGCTAGTGAAGGTGTCTCACAGCCTCTCTCTAGCAAGAGCTCAAGTGCAGTACCAAGCAATGAAGGCCAAAGCTCTCTCCACCCTGAGTCACACAGGCCTGTGAGTGACAAAAGGAAGAGGAAGATGACCTCTAAGTAGGACCACTTGCTTCATTGAAGCTCTTATCAGGGCTACCCCCAGGCCAAGCATTCAAGATGATGAGTCAAAGGCAGCCAGATTGAACTATCTAAGGTCTAGGAACTACAACATTAATGAACTCATCTCTCTCCCGTTAGAGGAATTAAATGAACTGGCTGACATGGAAGTGTCAAAGGAGAGGAAGGAAGCTGAGAATGCAGAATTGCTTCTCAAGATCCAGCAAGAAAGAAGGAGGAAAATATTCTACAAAGCTCCTACCTCTCCCCAGTTCAAGAAAATCCTGAGACAGAGGCTATGGCTACTGAACAACAAATTCAGGTAGGTAGGGAACAAGACATGCAAAACATGATAACCTACCTGAGTGCCATAGGTCTTTATCAGGCACCAGACCTTCTTCCCTTACCATACGACTACATTGAGTTTAAATACCTCAAGCAGCCTGAGCAACAAGTGCAAAAAGAGCAAAAAGCTGCAAAGAGGAAGATGAGGGAAGAGGTTGCAAGGTCAAGAGACACCATCAGAGCAAATCTGAAGAAGTCTGCTGATAGACAGAAGATGGTCAGCTTCATGAAACTGTATGGATTCTCCAAAAGGAGACTTCATCCAATGTCTCTATCCACCATGGATGAGCATATTAGAGTGATCAAGCATAAGATAAAAATGGGTGAGCTGGTTGACTTGCATTCTCCACCAAGTCAGGCTGCACCTAAGCAAGCTGAGGTCAAGGTTGAACCCTAAGAGATAACACAACCTAGACCTAGTGCTGCATCACAGCTAGCTTCATCTTCTAATCCATATCAACATCTTGATCCTTCTCCTTCTAAACCTATAAAGGACAAGGACCCAACTAAGAAGGAAAAACAAGAACAATCTGGTATTGCAGGCCAGTCCTCTTAGTTAAAGTACAAAAAGAGGAAAAGGATGGCCATAAGAAAGGACATGAAGAAGAAGAAGAAGTCCAAGGCATCTACCTATACACCTCAGGATTTATCAGAACATCCTAAGAGTAGTCAAGAAGAGTCTACTTATCCAACTCCTATTCAAGTAGAGCCTCTTGCTGCTGAGAGACCTATCGTGTCTTGGATGTTTGCCACCAATCCAGACAGATGGTATGTCACTAGAGATCAAGGGGGTCAAGACATGTACTTCTGGAAAAACATACTTGACCTCCCTCTACATGATCTCTATGACATAAGGAGATAATTTAAGAGTCTGAGGAATCCTGACCAACTGATGATAAAGGGAATGGTCTTGATTTTGATGAGGACTATCAATAGATGAAGATCAAGACTCAAAGGTCTCTTTAGTTTTGGTAGCATCAGCCTAGTGGGAGTTTGAAAGGAATACACTTAAAGGTTGATACAACCAAAGATCAACCTAAGATCTCTCAGCATGCACATGTGAAGTACAAGGAAGTTACTTCGGAAGATTTGATATAACTAAGTGAATTATGATTAGTATCAAATCTTGTGAAGCCAAAAGACCAATTCTTTAGAAGCCAAAAATAAATACTTCCGAAGCTTGAAAGATAAAGTCTTTCAAAGCCAAAGTCCTTCTTCTTCATCTACTTCCTTCTCGTTACCTACAACTACTTGAGGGGTAGAGGTTAATTCATAATCTATACATTCAGATTTAGGAACGATACTAACCGAATTGATGTTCACATTCTTTGAACTTGAGGCTTGATGTTGAGGGTTCTTTGTTGTATCACTTAGAAGCTTCCCCAGTTCTCATTAGGACAATTGTTCAGCTAATTGTCCTAGTTGCTTGGTAATGGCTTCATTGGTCTTTTCTTGCACCTCTCTAAATTGCTTGAACTCTTTCATCTCCTTTGTAAGATCTTGAATTACTGACAAAATTGAATTGTCATTGCCATGGTTAGTTGAAGCACCTTGTTGATGGTGTTGATTCCTTTGATTATATTGACCGCCTTGTTGGTAGTTTCTTTGATTGTAGTTGTTCCTTTGATAACCGCCTTGATTGTATTCTTGTTGTTGGCCTTGATATTGGTTGCTTCCTTAATTTGGTACCTGAAAAGGAGGATTCAATTGATTAGTATTGTTACCATATCTAGGATTTGGGTGATTTCTAAGACCGGGATGATATGTGTTAGAATTCATATCGTATGTCTTCCTTTCTCTTTGGCCTTGTAAATGATGTACACTTTCACTCTTCCCAAATTCAAGTAGCATGTGACCAATGTATGGTCGATGTCATTGCACATGTCACACACTTCATACTCACTAGATAAGTTATCCACGCCACTCTTTCCAACTTTAAGGCTTGCAATTTCTCGTTCTAGAACCACAATTCTATCCATGGCCACGTGATCATTCACCATCTTTATGTTTGCACCCCTTGACCTCCGGCTTGATTATGAACGCTTCTTGGAGATTACACTCAGCCTTTCAAGAATATCCCAATCACCATCCTTATGGTTTAAGGTGAACATTCCTGCACTTGTGGAATTTACATCTCTAGCATCCTCCAGTGATAGCCCATCATAGAATGCTAAAATCAACTCCCACTTAGCTATGCCATGATGTGTACAAGTTCATAGCATCTCTTTGAATCGGTGAAAAGTTTCATGGAACTGTTCACCTAATTGTTGTGTAAATCCTCGAATGGCTCGCCTTGCATCACTTGTCCTTTGGGAAGTATAGTATTCATCCATGAATTATTGTTGCATTTGTACCCATGTGTGAATACTTGCAGATGGTAGAGATAGGAACCATTGTTTGGCCTTGTCTTTAAGGGTAAATTGGAATAGGACCAGTTTAACTTCATCCGGTGAAAAGCCTTGGCCACCAATGGTGCTACATGATGCCTCAAATTTGGATATATGAAAATAGGGTTCTTCGGTTGCCATACCATGGAAGTGAGGGGGAATTCCCAAGCATTATGGTCGGACTTCAAAAGCTTGTCCCCTTTGTGTTGGTGAAATTATGGCCGATGAATTGATGGCAATGGCAGGACGAAAGTGACTATCCACCCCATGTGCTGGTACATAGTGTTGCACTCCTAGATTAGTAGGTATGCCATTAAACGGTTGACCTCCAACGTTGTTATGAATGGGTGGTTGAGCATAACCATCCTGATCCTAATTTGGTTGACGGTTTTGATAACCCTATTGGTTCCCATATTCACCAAAATCATATTGGTTTGGTCCGTCTATGTCAACTTGATCTTCAATCCACTCTTCCACATAATTAGTGTGGTGACTTCCTTCGACTGAAAACTGGTCCTCATTGCTATGATGGCTCCCTTCCACGTCAAAATTTGGCATCGGTTGGAAGTTCATGGGCGGAGGTTGGTTTTGCACACCATGATTTATAGGGATCGGCCCCTGAGGTTGAGGTTGCACTAGTTGTGGTTGAGGTGGAGGATCACCAGGTGGAGGGAACACGGTATCTCCTAAAGGTTGGTTGGGTTGTGGTACCCCTTGGTTTTCTGGATTGTCCATTATTTTGGGTGTTCTTGAAAGTCTGCTTAATATC
This sequence comes from Flaveria sonorensis, assembly GCA_025506505.1. Classification (NCBI taxonomy): domain Eukaryota; kingdom Viridiplantae; phylum Streptophyta; class Magnoliopsida; order Asterales; family Asteraceae; genus Flaveria; species Flaveria sonorensis. The sequence goes on along the minus strand of CM046425.1, from coordinate 32,533,210 downwards.
CGATGAGCTATTGCTGATGATGTACCTTCTTCCGATCTTGTTTGACCACGAATTTGAGAAGTCCTTAAAGTTGATGCTTTTTGAAACACACAATTCACTCTTAAAGTCTTCTTGATTTCTGGATCAAATTGTAGTGGTGAGGTCCTTCCTGAAAATCTCTTATGCATTAATGTAGTAGCTACCTGCAAACAAGAAAACACAAAATACCCCGTATAATACTAAACAATAAAAACAAATTAAAAGGAAAAAAACAAAAAAGCAAAATCTTTTTGGGTTTTTTATAAAATTTTTAAGAAAAGCAAATAAAAACTATTAAACACTAAGTGCACTAATTCCTCGGCAATGGAGCCATTTTGATCTGGTTGTCAAGACTCGATCAAAAACAAGTTAATTTATCGGTCTTAGCTACCTTTATTGTGCAAGGGTAAGTAAGGTCGTCTCCATAGGAATATGTGGAAAGTGTTTAACGATTGAAACTCAATTAACGTAAAGACAAAAACTTTGAACTAAAGATTAAAACTTTGAATGAAGTAATGAACATCAATGTAAAATGCAACAAAATTTATAACGAATTTGATTAAATAATAAGAAACAATCACTTCCGGGTTTCCAATTTTACAAGATCCATAATTGATACTTTTAAATTAGGGTTTGTAAGAAACAACACTTTAAGATCTTAGCTTTTGATTAAAGTGGTAACAAAGGAACAATCTTTTAAGACTCGTTCATTCACAAAGTTACCAATTCACCTATATCACATTGTCTACTTTTCTTAATGAGCTCACGATGCAAGGAAACCGAAAACTGATAATCAAGCAAATAAATTTATTTATAAGTAAACCTTTTAAATCAATCAAAACATAATGCTTCCTTCATTAATCAATTTTTCAATACAAAAACCTAATCAAACATACAAATTGTCTCACTTAACAAGAATTGTACACCCGAAAGCAATCAACAAGAACTTAGCCACTCATGGTCTTCATTGAATCATCCATCTTGATTATATGATGACCAATGATGATTTGGTTGCAGTTGGGAAGCTTGAAAGCACCCAAAATCACCTTGAATTTGCAAGATTTCGACTGGGAAAAGTTGTACTTTGAGTTGGGGTTGGATAGGCTTAAGTAGACATCAGAATCCACAAAATCCGGGTGTTTGTTGAAGACCGGCGTATGATACGACCAAGGTCAGCATATCATACGCCCCCCTCAGCTTCCTACGCCTAACTTTCTGTAATTTTTGTCAAATACGCCCATTGATACACCGCCCATACGCCGATCGATGTATTATAAGCCCATACCCGGCGTATCATATGCCGGTATGCCTAATTTTGTGCCTTTTTTGTAACTTTTGATGTTTACATCTTAAGTCCTTGTAGTTTTGTGTTTTGCTCCTTTTTTTTCCCAATAAGCCCCCTTTAGCTCCTAACACCTATAAATCAAAACACAAACAGCTTGAAACTTTTCCACCACAATCAGGATGAAAAATCAAGCATTTAGATCAATTAAACCTTAAATTATTACCACTCTATCAACGTGTCAGTTTCAACTATAGAAGATGTACATAGTAGCATCAACTTGCTATTCTCAAGTTCTCTGGATTCAAAACTAGATGCTTGATAATGGTTTCAACTTTTTGTACACACCAATACATATTGACAACATTATTGCAATGTTTATCACAAACAATCTAGTTTAGCACTAAAAAACAAAACGTATTGAGATAAGATATCATTTTTGAGGGAGTATGCTGTAAAAGGTTTAATCAAGTTTATACAAGTACACAAGGACAATCAACTGGCTTACTTGTTTACTAAGGCATTTGAAATTAGCCGATTTGAGGAGTTAAAGGCAAGGTTGACTCAAGCTCCAGTTTTATCATTACCCGAAGGAAGCGAAGACTTAGTGGTCTATTCGGACGCTTCTTACTCGGGGTTGGGTTGCGTGTTGATGCAGCGAGGAAAGGTTATAGCCTACGCATCTCGATAATTGAAGGTTCATGAGGTGAATTACCCTACTCATGACTTGGAGTTAGCAGCTGTGGTCTTTGCACTAAAGATTTGGAGGCACTACCTATATGGAACGAAGTGCACAATATTCACGGACCACAAGAGCTTGAAGTATTTCTTCGAGCAAAAGGACCTGAACATGAGGCAGAGGCGATGGTTGGAACTCATAAAGGATTATGATTGCGAGATCCATTACCATCCGGGCAAGGCCAACGTAGTGGCAGATGCCCTTAGCCGAAAGGAGAGACCCGAGCCGATTCGGGTGAAGGCTTATCAGTTGATTATGACCTCTGATGTGATGAAGCAGATCAAGGAGTTTCAAGATTAGGTGTTGAAAGAAGATCGTCTTAACTCCGAAAGGATGAGAGGTATGGTCATGGAATTGGGTGAAAACACACTCGGTGCTAGAACTCAATTCGAACGGATGTGGCCTCGTTATGGGGATTTACGTGGGAGGATTATGGACGAAGCTCATAAGACTCGATACTCTATTCATCCCGGTGCTACAAAGATGTATCAAGATATGAAGAAAGATTATTGGTGGCCGGGTGTGAAGCGCGATGTAGCGGAGTATGTGAGTAAGTGCCTTACTTGCTTGTAAGTGAAGGCCGAGCATCAGAAGCCGTACGGGAAGATCCTACCATTGGATATACCGGAGTGGAAGTGGGAGCATATCACCATGGACTTTATCATGAAGTTACCGCGTACTGTGAGAGGGTATGATGCCATATGGGTGATAGTTGATCGTTTAACAAAGAGTGCCCACTTTCTACTGCGAGACGTACTCCTCTGAAAGATTAGCGGAACTATTCATCAAAGAGATTGTGACTCGTCATGGTGTGCTGGTGTCTATTGTTTCTGATCGTGACACTCGGTTTACATCTATATTTTGGAAAAAGTTCCATGATGCGATGGGGACGAGGATACACATTAGCACGGCTTATCATCCTCAGACGGATGGTCAGTCGGAAAGGACTATTCAGATGCTAGAAGATATGCTTCGGGCATGCCTCATTGACTTTGGAGGAAGTTGGGATGACCACTTACCGTTAGCTGAGTTCTCGTATAATAATAGTTATCATGCGAGTATTGGTATGCCCCCTTATGAGATGCTATACGGTAGGAGGTGTAGAACGCCCGTTTGTTGGGGTGATATTGGTCAGAAGGAGTTGGGAAGTATTGAGGTGATTCAGGCTACGAATGAGAAGCTCGAAAAGACCAAAGCCTTTATGAAGGTAGCTAAAGATAGGCAGAAGTCGTATGCCTACAGGAGACGTAGACCGATTAAGTTCAAGGTGGGTGACAGAGTTATATTGAAGGTCTCTCCTTGGAAAGGTATTATTCGGTTCAGGAAGCGGGGAAAGTTGAGCCCGAGATACATAGGGCCTTTCCGAATCATTGCTCGAGTAGGAGAGGTGGCCTATAGGTTAGTGTTACCCGATGAGTTAAGTGGAATTCACCCGACATTCCATGTATCTCATCTGCGGAAGTGTTTAGCTGACGAGGATATGGTTGTACCACTGGAGGATATTGAAGTTGATGAAAGGCTCAATTATGTGGAACAACCAGTGGCAATCATTAACCGCAAGGAGAAAAGGTTAAGGAATAAAGTGGTTCCCCTTGTGCGTGTACAGTGGAAGCACAGGAGGGATCCGAGTCTACGTGGGAGACTGAAGAAGAGATGAGGCAGTATTACCCACATCTGTTTGAGGAATAACAGGTTTCGGGGACGAAACCTATATAAGGGGGGTGGACTTGTAACACCTGGAAAATTTTAAAACACCAGAAAGAAAGAATAAAAGTGAAGAAAAGAAGAAAATGTAATAAAACCCAAATAGAGGGGTTAAAAGTGTGCAAAATACAAAATAAAATATAATTTTGTACAAAAGCAACATGGCCGCCCATGCCATGTTACTTTTCACCTTTTTGCAGTCGGTTTTTAGAGAGAGAGAGTAGAGCTCTCAGGTTTTCGAAGAAAGAAGAAGAGGAAACCGAATTCAAGGTAAGAATTCTTGGTTTTAAGTTGTTCTTGGCCAGCCTATGCCCTGGTTATATGCTTATGTGTGTTTTGTTGTGTTTAGGTGTGTGTTTTTGGTGGGTTTCTAGGTGGTTGAACTCATAGTGCAAACGGGTTTGAAGGAAGTCATACTCGAAGGCTGCTAAGGTGAGTTCTCGAACCCCCTTTTTACATGTTTTAACTGATTTTGGGGCTGGAAATGCATGTATGTATGTTTTTACGAAAATGGGTTTTGTACCCGTATGAATGTGTATGTGTGAATGTGGGTGGGTTATGATTTTGGGTGTTCTCGATGTTATGATGATGCCATGTTCATATTATGATGCTTTAATGCTAGAACTAAGTTAGAACATGTTGAAATGATGATGTTGGGGCTGGTTATGATGCTGATAGCGAGAGTTGGTTGCCCATGCGCCTGAAATTGGCCCATGCGCCGAACGGTCAAATTGCCTAAATGTAGTCCCATGCGCCCAAAACCCATGCGCCTGCATAGTGCCCATGCGCCTAGAAATTTGCCCCGGAGACTAAGTGTTGGGTCATGCGCCCAAATAGGGCCCATGCGCTTGAAAGTTCCCTATGCGCCTAAGTGTTCCCATGCGCCTGCATAGTGTTCATGTGCCTATGCCTTAGAATATTTTCTGAAATTTTGGGGAAAATGTAAAGTGTAGGATTTGACTTGGGATGTTCCCGGGGGTAATGTATGTTGACTTTATGATGTCATATGTGATGTGATGATGCTATGTATGGTATGGTTATGTTTATGTTATGTTCCTTATTATGTATGTTTATTTTCCGTGGCTTTACGTAGTATGATTATGAAGTAAATGGAAAGTATTATGTAACGTAAAACTGAAGATAATGAAAAAAGAAACATAAGGAATGAATGAATGCATGCATTAATGAATGAAAGTAATGAAAGTCTTGCAAGCAATGTATGGAGGTTCACGCCCAATGAAGGGTGTTAGCTCAACTGTGTGCGGGTTAGCTACCCCGGAAGTATGCACACTGGGGTCTAATCTTTGTGATTGACCATATGTATGGGACCCTTGTTGCTTGCCCTAGGTACTGGAGTCAACTTCGTGCATAATGTTCGAGGTCTATGATAGACCTCAGGCCCAGTAACCAGCTTCATGAACAATGTTCGGGGTATAGCACATGGCATTGGTCCGGAATGAAAGATGAATGATAATGATGAGTGTACTTGCCCTAGGTACTGGGGTCAGCTTCATGCACAATGTTCGAGGTCTATGATAGACCTCAGGCCCAGTAACCAGCTTCGTGCATAATGTTCGGGGTACAGTACATGTCATCGGAAGTTAATGAATGTACGTAAGGTACGGTAAGGAAGATAACGAATGATAAAGATGACGTACGATGATGAATGAACGGAAGTCAACGAATGACGATGAAAGATAATAATAAATTATTATCTATGTGTACGTATGTTGTATGATCACGTATGAAAGTAAAGAAAGAATGGATTTTAAACGAAAGAAAAGTATTTTATTTATAAAACTCGAACTCACTTAGCAACGCTGACTTTTATGTGTTTCCAGTTGGCAGGTAATGTTGCTGAGGATGGCACAAGGCAGCTACTTGGCATTTTTGGATAGCATCCGTTGTTTAGATTATAATGTTTTGTGATGTAATGCAAATTATGATATTTTGTAACAGTTAACTACAATGTATTATTTTGCAAAAGCAATTATAATGAAATGGTTTGTTTAAAAGAATTCCGCTGCAATATTTTAGTAAAGTTAATGTACCTTTTATGCTTTGTGTGCAATGATTGACCAGCTGTAAGCGTTCCGGGAACGGGGCCTTACACAACTTCCTAAAACAGTTTTGTTTGATGATCGTAGACATAGATCTAGTGCTGATTGCAAGTATTATGATCAACATAAATTCAAGCAAGAGTGTAGTTTCAACTTGTCATGCTGTTTATCATGTTTTGGGACAGATTAAAGATAGACAAATATGGACTCCACATTCAATACACATTAGAGTTTGTCCTCCATTTATGAGTCAATTTATCACTTTTTCACACTTAAAACTATGTTCTTTAAGTTATAAGCTCTATCTTAAGATTTGTTTGAAATCTTATTAATGATGATATGATTTGTAAGCTCTGAATTAATATACAGTTGATCACATTGGATTCTTATAGAGCTATTCCTTTTTGGAATCTTTTTGATGATCATCAACAGGACACCAAGTCTTTACTTACATAAAACAGAGGTGCCTATGAACCCAGGTCTTTGTTTACACAAAACAAAAGGGTCCATCATATGCAAAGATACAGGTTATAACGTCTCATAACATAGTGTTCTTAGGTGAATAAGTTGATCACAGCAGGATAGGACTTACTTGCTTGTTCCTCAAAATAGAATTGTCCATAATTAGTCACCTTTGCATTATGTTATGCATGAACTTGTATAGTTTCCACTCAAGCTAAACCTACTCTCATATCAAATCACATCTGATCATTCTTTATTGTGTGATAAAATTCAAGAATTTAAGCAAAGATATAGTGTACTATCATTTTCAATGACATGAATTGCTTATTCAAGAAAACATTAAACTAAGACAATATTTTTCGAATTTTATATGTTTTATGAATGTTTTTTTTTTGCTTTTTCATATTAAGAAATTTAAGGACAGATCATGCTTTTCTTTGTGTTGATTATTTAATCTAAGTTGATAATGCCTAAGGACTCAATTAAGAAATTAAATCTCACTGAATCAAAGGCTTTAGTGAATAAATCAGCAAGCTGATTAGTTGTATCCACTTTAATAAACTTGATTAAACCTTTTTCTGAACAATCTCTCAAAAAATGATATTTGATTTCTATGTGTTTTGTTTTACTATGTTGCACTGGATTAGCAATGATGAACATAGCAGCTGAGTTATCAATATGTATTGGTGTTTGATGAAAATTATAACCATAATCAAGTAATTGGTTTTGCAACCATAAAACTTGAGAGCAACCAGCTAAAGAAGCTATGTACTCAGCCTCAGCTATGGATACTGATACATTTGTTTGCTTTTTGCACTGCCAAGAAAATAGTCTTGGTCCTATGACTTGACATCCACCAATTGTGGATTTTCTGTTGTTGTTACACCCTCCAAAGTCACTATCAGAATAAGAGTAGAGGTTGAAGTCTCCTTTTTTGGGATACCAAAGTCCTAGAGCTGGCTTCCTTTTGAGGTATCTGAATATCCTCTTCACTAAATTCATATGTGACTCTTTGGGGTCTGATTGGTACCTAGCACAAACACACACAACAAAGATTATATCAGGTCTGCTGTCAGTTAAGTACATTAAAGATCCTATCATAGATCTATATAATCATTGATCAACTGACTTTCCTTTAGGATCAGGTACAATCTTATCTATTGTTGATGCTGGAGTTTTGCATGAAGAAGACTCAGCAAGGTTGTACTTCTTCAAGATTTGATTCACATACTTTTCCTAATTGATGAAAATGCCATCTGGTTTCTGGTGAACTTGCAAACCAAGGAAGAATGTTAATTCTCCTATGGAACTCATTTGAAACTTAGATTTCATCAAAGATTCAAAGTCTTGACATAACAAAGATGATATCATCCACATAGACTTGGACAACTAAGAGATCTTGATGATCATGTTTCAGGAAGAGAGTCTGATCAATTGTGCTCCTTTTCTAACCATGCTTGAGAAAGAAGGATGACAATGTTTCATACCATTTTCTTGGGGCCTGATGAAGACCATACAAAGCTTTGTCAAGCTTTTATACCCTGTGTGGATAATCAGGATCTTTAAAGCCTGGTGGTTGGGCAACATAGACTTCTTCATCAATTTTACCATATAAGAAGGCACATTTTACATCCATTTGATAAAAAATGAACTTCTTATGTGATGCATAGGCTAGAAAGACTCTAATGGCTTCATTCCTTGCAACTGGGGCAAAGACTTCATCATAGTCTATCCCTTCTTCTTGAGTATAGCCTTGTGCTATCAGCCTTGCTTTGTTTATGATGATGATGCCTCTATCATCTAGTTTGTTCTTGAAAAGCCACCTTGTACCAATTGGATATTGGCCTTCAAGAAGATCAACTAGATTCCACCTTGTACCAATTGGAATTGCTGAAGCTCTTCTTGCATTGCTTCAATCCAGCTGTTGTCTTTCAATGCTACAGTTATGTTGGGTGAATCGCTTGTGAAAGAAAACAGGAGAACAAACAAATATTGGCGGCTTCCCCTTGACTTCTTGTGGTTCTTTCATTAAGATCACCAATAATGTTTTCTATTGGATGAAACTTATGAATTGTTGTTGTTGGTATTGTTTCAACTGGAATAGATGATTCCAAGTTGGTGATGTTAGTTGATGGAGATGGATCCAGCTGAGATGGGGAATCAACAAAGTAATTAAGATCCTCATTATTTTGGTCTTCTGATGCTGACTGAAATCCATCTTCATGATTTTGTGTTTTCGCAGATGTTGGTATAACTTCCGCAGCAGTTACAGGAACAGCTACGGATGTTGTAGTTTGTGGGTCTGCAGATGTGAATGTTGTTGGAATGTTTTCTAATGGATTAGGAATTTCAGATGAAGTAAATGGATCATCTCTGGAAGTAGATGGAACATCTACGGATGTAGGAACTTCTACTGATGTAGAAGGAACTTCTACTGATGTAGAAGGAACTTCTGCTGAGGTTGAATTTCTATTTCCATCAGAATTGTCATTGCTTGTTTGAGATGAAGGGCTTGGTTCAGCAACCTTTGAAGTATGTGTCTGGGATAGTCTTGGAGGATCAGCTGACAATGACACTTCACTCTTGCTTGGAGGTACATAAGGATAACATGTATCCGCAGGACCTGCAACATTCAAATAACCAGCGTTAAATGAATTTGTTAATGCATCTATATCAAACAACCAAGATGATCCTTTTACATATTTTAGAAATAAAGATTCATCAATAGATACATTAGGTGTTTCCTCTACAATGTTGTGATGAGGAATGTATACTCTATATGATTTAGATGTTGATGAGTAACCAACAAAGAAACCATCATATGCTTTTTCATCAAACTTTCCTAATTGATCTTTGGTGTTCAAAATAGACACATGACACCCAAAAGCTCTAAGATAACCTATAAAAGGTTTTATTTTAAACAAAAGTTCATAAGGTGTTTTATTATGTTCTTTGACACTTAATGTCCTGTTTTGAGCATTGCATGCTGTGTTCACTACTTCTGCCCAAAATATGATAGGCAACTATGAATCAGCTAGCATTGTTTTTGCTGCTTCAATTAGAGACCTGTTTCTTCTTTCAGCAACTCCATGTTGTTGTGGAGTTCTTGGTGCACTAAATTGTCTAGATATGCCTTTGTTCCTGCAAAAGGAATCTAAAACATGATTAACAAATTCAGATCCATTATCACTTCTTAAGATTTTGACCTTTAAATCCAGTTGATTTTCTATCTTAGTGATAAACTCCATTAATGTTTCTGATGTTTTACTTTTATGTTTTAAGAAAAAGACCCATGTGAATCTAGTGAAATCATCAACAATCACCAAACAATATTGCCTTTTACCAATGCTTAAAACATTGGTTGGACCAAAAAGATCCGTGAGTAGCATTTTGAGTGGTGTTGTGTTTATGTTGATTTTTTTGGACTTGTGTGACACCCTATGTTGTTTTCCTTTATAACATGATGAACAATGATTTGAACAATAAAATTCTTTCTTGGGAAGTCCAATGACTAAGTCATGTTTGACCAACTTATTCATGTTCTTCATGTTTGAATGAACCTTCCTTCTATGCCACAGTTGAGCTTCATCTTCTGATGACTTAGAAATCAGGCAGATTTCATTGCTTATCATAGAGGTGTTGTTCATATTCAAAACATAAGTGTTTTCTTTTCTTGGAGCTTTAAGAAGGATCCAATCTGCTGGGACTTGAAAACCTAGCTTAAGAATGTAACAGAAAGAGTTATCAAATAAAGTGGTATAATTTTGATCACAAATTTGAGATACACTGAGTAGGTTGTATTGTAAATTTTAACAAAAATTAACTTTCTCAAATTTGAGTACTCCATTTGTTAGCATTCCTTCAGCAACAATTTTACCTCCCTTCTTATCCCCACGAAATGCCACATATGAAGCATTTTTATGTTTGAAATCATGGAGGAGTGAACAGTTTCCTATCATATGCCTAGAACAACCACTGTCAACATACCACTTGTTGTCAGTCCTCCATGGATGTTCCTGCAAAAATAATGAAATCAATTAGAAAGTGGAGCCCAAGCCTTAATGGTCTTAGTCTTGCGATTGTTATCTAGAATAGTTTCTCTATCATGAATGAGCCTAGATGTCTCAAGATTATTTTTAGTCTCAATTGATTCATTATGTTCTGTTTGGGGTGAGGATGGTTCTGTTGGAGATGGGCTTGAAGCACTAGATCTTGATTCATAGTCACTTTCTCTGTCACTTCTTCATTGAGTATCTTTTTCTTCAAACTTGAAGTTGACATTTTGTTAGAAAAAGTTTCAGCATCTTTTGTTTTTGACTATGGTACATGATTTCCCTTTTTAAAGTGATCAAAGAAGGCTTCATCTTCCTGTAACACTACCTTCTTGTGAGGAGTCTTGCTTTGATAGTATTGCTTCTCCTTCTTCTTCTTTGTTTGATCATCAGCAGATGTTGGCTTCTTGACCTTTGGTACCTTTTGTTTTGGTTGCTGCTTGGTTTGTTTTGAGACCTTTGATTCTTCATTCTCAGAAGATTATGAGTCTGATTCATCATTCTCATATTGTTGCTTCTTTGGCACTTTAGATTTGTTCTTCTTTTGAAGTATCATTCTTGAGTAGAATGGTTCTTCTTGTCGCAAATAGCACAATGCTTATTGAAGTAGCAATTAGAAGTCATATGATTGTTCATATTACATATGGAACAATAGCTGCTGAAATAACAATCTTTCATGTTGTGATTATACATGTCACACCACTTGCAATATTTTTCTTCAGCTTCACTATCAGACTCCACTGTCTTCTTCTGCTTCTATTTCAATATTCTTTCAATCTTTGCAGCTGAAGTATCTTCTTATTGTTGCTAAGGATTCACATCTCTTTATTGTCTCTTTACTTTCTTGACAGTTTGTGATTCAGCAAATGTTTTCTTGTTCCGTAGATCTTCTAAGATGACTGTTTTGATTTAGATGATTGCTTCTTCTGCATATCTTCTACGGAAGTTGACTTTGAGTCAGATGAATGCTTCTTCCGCAGATCTTCTACGGAAGTTGACTTCAGAACATTTTTCCTTTACTTTTCTACGGATGTGTGAGGGCCAGTCTTCTTCTTCCATAGGTGTTCTGCTGAAGTGTTTTTCTCTTCTTTCTCTATAGTTCTTTTTGCTGACTGACTCTTGTGATTTTTGTTGAGCTCCTGAATTCCTTCATTAAGCTGACCAATTCTTGTGTAGAGTCTTCAACAAATTTCTTTGTTTTGGGGGATTAGGTAGCTTGATCTCCTCAAGGGCTTTAGGAATTATATGTTCAATTACCACATTCTTTTCCTTACCCAACCCAGCACAGTCTTGTTCATTAGGCTCATCAACCTCATCTAGATCATCACAGTCATCAAAGTCAAATTTTGATTCATTTTTTTGAAAATTCTGATTCAGATGAATCAGTTTCACTGATTTCAGTATCTTCACCATTTACAATTCATTATTTTCAACTTTTGATTCAGTTTTGGTGCTTGACACAAAATGATGATAAACTGTTTGTCATTGACTCAGGTAGTGTGGTGTAATTTCATTCACTGGTGGTGCAACAGCATTAAATCCCAACCCATACCTGTTCTTTGATTCAATATGAGAATTTAACAGTTTCTCATATTGTTGTGATGATAATTGGAACTTGTGAAGATTCACTTCAGTAGATGCATGATCAGACATGGACTTGGTTAAAGAGGTGGTCAGATGCTCAACTTGTGCTTTCAGATTATAGTTTTCAGACATAACTTTATCTAAATCCTTTTGCAAGGAAGTGATTTTTACCTGATACATTTTATGTTCTCTTACATGAGATTCATTTAAAATCATTGTTTCTTTGACTTTATCAGCCAATTGTTGAGCATGGACCCTGTATCTCTCAACCTCTTCAACACATGTTGGTGAACATAACCTGTCCCTTACCTCTCTGGCCATAGGTGGAACTTTGTTATCCAAGTTTGCCATCAGTGCTTGATTTTCCTCTTAGACTTCCTTCTCATACATGCTCCAATCACAAGTTCCATCATGTAAAATAATCAAACCAGTTTCTTTAGAGTTACTGGTACCTGTTGAAGAACCTGTGGCTGGTGGGGATGAGTTTGTTAGCTGAGGTTGCTTGAAGCTTCTCTGATTTGCTTGTCTTGTGTCAGTTGTTGATTGCTGATTGTTGTTGCATTCCCTTTAGAAGTGACCATACAAATTACATTTGTAACACCTCACCTTTTATTTGTCAACACCAATCTTTGTTGTTCTTCCTGCAACAGATAGTCCTTTGTTCCTTCTCTTGTACATCTTGGCCCTGTAAGCAATCATGGCCATTTGCCATTGTAGTTCCATCTCTTCCACTTCATCAGGATGAAGTTCTTCCAGGTGTTGTTGGTAGATGTGAGCAGGAGTCAGAGTACTACCCAAGTAAGCTTGAAAGCTTGAACTAAATGTTGCAAATGATGCTTTCTATTCTTCTGTTTCTAGAACCATAGTGATTGGTTCAGATTTACTATTGCTTTTGTTGTTTGATGATCCCTTTGCATTGAGCTTTTAGAATCATCAGATTTCCCTTTTGTTTTCTTGTTTGAACTGCTTTGAAAGTTAGATTTAGAAGACTTTGCTATATACAAACCAGCTTCTTCTTCATCATCACTTTCAGCACAAGAGCTTCCTTCAACACCCTTGGAAATAAAGGCACTTCCAACATTCTTAGATTCTTTGAATTGATATGGTGCAATAGGAGCTTTTGCACTCTTGTTTCTGGATCCAACTCCAATGCTTCTACCTTGGCTACCAAAGTATCTAGTCCAATTGCCTTTAGATCAATGGTATTTTTGAACATAGACATAGTTTGTGTCCAACTTTCAGGCAAGGTATGTAGTATCTTTTTGTTCAGTTCCTCATTACTGTACTTCAACTCAAGAATATTCATCTCAGTAACAAGTTGCATAAATCTGTGGAGTTTTTAAGGGACGGATTCACCCTAAATATGATGGAATGTTTCATACTGTGAACACAGGGTATCGATACTTCTGATTTCATCACTGCCTTCACACAAGGTGTGAAGAATTTTCCACAGTGAGTTGGCTGTTTTGTACGCTTCACCTCTAATTAGGAGGTCTTCAGGTAGGGCCATGGTAAGCATACTATATGCCTTGATGTCGACTTTGACTTTCTTGGCATCATCAGGAGACAGATCTTTTAGGCTTATAGGCTGGTTGTTGTCATTATAATAAGGTCCTAAAGCAGGTGGAATGTAAGGACCTTCAGTAATGGACACCCATAAATCAGAATCTGTATAGTTGACGTGGTTCCTGAATCTGATTTTACATGTTTTGAAATTAGATTTGTTGTCCAACTTCGGAGGTTGATAAGCTCCAACCACTGAATTGCTCATCTTGATTGTCTGTATTAATTATCAAAATTGTTAGTTGATCTAATATCCTATGAATGTGTAAAGAAAACAATGAAAATACACTAACACAACAATAACAAATCACTGATAATATTCATATCAAATCAACTAAGACAAAAATTCCTTCGAATTGATGACTTCTGAGGCGAACGAACTAATTAATAACACACTCTTAATTAAATAAGAAGATGGTCAAAATTAGACATATCGCTCAATATATTCTCAGTTAATTTGAAATTAAAAATGTTAGATGATGATGGGTTTTGTTCAAACTTGATAGAACAGGCTTGAAATATCACAAAATAACACAAATCTACGAATCAAAAGCGATCCTGATGCAAATAGAAATTAATCGAGTAATGGAACAGTGAATAATGATCGATATAACAAGGTTTTGATGATTTGATAAAACAAACAATCAATTAAAATAATCAAACTGATAAATCAATTGATCTAGATCAATGAGCACGAGGCTCTGATACCACCTGTGAATCCAAGGATCGAATCAGGAATTATCAGTTTGATTGAACAAATAAAGATCGCGGAATTATAATTATTTGATTTTTAATTTAATTGTTTGTGAAATTGAAATCAACTAACAAAGTATAAAACAAATTGAAAACAGAACAATATAATGCAACTAAAGATTGTTTGAATTGTTTTTCATTGATACAAAATCGATTACAATGACTAATGATGCTTTGGTGATCTGTGATCTCTAATGATGTTCTTGATGTATTGTTAATTTTTGCTATATTGATTGAATAATTGATTGATATCATTTCTATGAATAAGTGACTCACTATTTTAGTATCGATATCTCTCAATCACGTATTCAATCACCTATTGATTGCTATCGATTGCTTATGAATAGACTATTAATAGCGTATGTTTGTATATTCCTAATGAGTGCATCCTTGCCTTATATTTATAGGCAGAAGGATTTACGGTTTACAATGGAAACTGTAACTTTCCTATTTGTGAAGGCTACAACTGTAACATTCCTAATACGACATCCTAAGTCCTCTGACCAGAAACCACGTCTTCCGTAGATGTTGACTTGATGGCATCACTTTAGGCAGCTACTTGTTGATCATGTGTTGGTACATGATGAGTGCTCATGCCTTCTTCCGCAGCAGCAGCAACTTGACTTCAGAACATGTTCTTCAGTAGATGTTGAGCTTCTGCAAGAGATCTGCGGATGCACATCACTTGTTCAGATATGCTCCAGAGAACATCTGCGGAAGAACAAAATTGTTCATCCACAGTTGTTCTTGTACTTTGTCAATTTTTCCAAATTGATCAAGTATGATGTTTTCCTGCAATCACATAAGATCAACACAAATAATATTTGGGTTAACATATATTTCATGCATTATAAAATTATAAATAATTACAGAAGTTCATTACAAGAAATGATTCATCATCTAAACTTATACAAAAGATCTAGACCTAACAACGAATAGTGATGAGTCTTTCCTTTGGCATAAAGAATGTGTCATGTAAACTTTAAGAACATGAATAAATTAATTAAGAATGACTTAGTAAATGGAATGCCAAAGAAAGAGTTTACAAGTGATGACTATTAGGTTGCATGCCTGAAAGGGAAGCAACATAAGGTGTCTCACAAGCTAAAGAAAATGAACTCCATCACTACTCCCCCACACTTATTACATATGGATCTCTTTGGTCCCACCAGTGTAATGAATCTATGAAGGACCTCTTATTGCTTGGTGATCACAGATGACTTCAAAAGATACACTTGGGTCTTCTTCCTTAGAACTAAGGATGAGACCCCTGAGATCTTGAAGAGTTTCATTCTGAAAATTGAGAATCAATATGATTAGAAGGTCAAAATCATAAGATGTGATCAAGGAACTAAATTCAAGAAGCAAATCCTTGATGCATTTTATGATGAAAAAGGTATTACAAGGCAATATAGTGCTCCCAGGACTCCTCAGCAAAATGGTGTTACTGAAAGGAAAAACATGACACTAATTGAAACTACAAGAACCATGTTATCTAACTCTAAACTACCCATCACCTTCTGGGCAGAGGCAGTCAACACTACCTACTAAGTGCAGGATAGAGTTTTAGTAGTCAAGACTCATGGTAAGACTCCCTATGAACTGTGGCACAAAAGGAGACCTTTCATTGGTATCCTCAGATCATTTGGATGTCCTTGCACCATCTTGAATACCAAGGATCAAATAGCCAAATTTTCTGAGAAATCAGATGATTGACATTTTATTGGATACTCTTCCTAAGCTAAGGCTTATAGAGTATACAATCTCAGAACTAGAGTAGTTGAGGAGTCAGCCAATGTGACTTTCAATGAGCACACACCTAGTGTGAAATGTTCTGGTCCTGATTGGCTGTTTGATCTTGACTTATTTACCAACTGTTTTAACAAATCTTGTGAATATGTTTCAGGATCTATAGGTACCTTATCAACAGGAGATTCTGATCAAAGATTTGAGCTGAGAAGACCAAGTGTTCAAACTAGTTTAGCTCCAATGGTAACTAGACCTGTAGTTGGAAATCCTATCAGTACAACCATGACAAATTCTTCAATTGATACATCTGAGGTGCCTATAAATTCAAGCACAGAGGCAGAGAACTCAAATGAAGAAATTTCCAATATAGGAGGAGATGGAGGTGGTGATAGTGTTCAAGAGTTTCTTGGTGCTGATAACCACTCCATAGAAGACAAAATCAATGATGTAACACATTCATTTGATCAAGTTTTTCTTGATAAGTGTGTTGATGTGGTGGATGATACTCAAGCACCAAATCTGAATTTCACCAATTTAGATTTGTTCAACCAACTTGCTGTGATTCCTCAATTAAGAATCCATTAGTCATATCCCACTACAAACATCATTGGAGATATTAAGATAGGGGTGAGAACAAGTGGACAAACCTATGACAAAAATGTTTGTCTTCACTCTTGCTTCTTGTCCCAGATTGAGCCTAAGAAGATTGATGCGGCTCTAAAGGATGGAAGTTGGGTTGAAGCAATACAGGAGGAGCTGCTTCAATTAAAGAGACAAAAGGTTTGGAATCTATGTCCTCTTCCTTAAGGGAAGACTACTATAGGTACCAAATGGGTATTTAGGAATAAGAAAGATGATATAGGAATTATCATCAAGAACAAGGCAAGACTAGTTGTTCATTGATACACACAAGAAGAAGGGATAGACTACACAGATGTTTTTGCTCCTGTAGCAAGAATTGAAGCTGTTAGGATATTTCTGGCTTTTGGTGCATCCAAGGATTTCAAGGTCTACCAACTTGATGTCAAGTGTACCTTTTTATATGGGGTGATTGACGAGGAGGTGTATGTCAAACAACCACCTGGCTTTGTAGAAGGGATTGACTACATTATGTCTGAAGCTTGACAAAGCTCTCTATGGGTTGCATCAAGCTCCAAGGAAGTGGTATGAGACACTACCATAATATCTCTTTCAGCAAGGATACAAGAGGGGTACTATTGAAGGAACACTGTTCATCAAAGAAACATGAAATGACTTGATGCTGGTTCAAGTTTATGTAGATGACATTATTTTTGGGTCAACTAATCCAAAGCTCTGCAAAGACTTTGAGAAGCTAATGAAGAATAGATTTGAAATGATGCCATGGGGGAACTCAATTTCTTTCTAGGAATTCAAGTGAAGCAGATTGACAATGGAATCTTCATAAATCAGCCAAAGTATGTGCAAGACACACTTACCAGATTTTGTATGACTGAGTGCAAGGTTGCTAAGACACCCATAGCTAGAAACCACTCTCTAGGACCAGATCTTGATGGGGAGTATGTTGATGAACATCTATACATAGCTACGATTGGGTCTCTTATGTACCTCACAGCCAGCACCCCTGATATCATGTTTGCTACATGTATTTGTGCAAGATATCAAGCCAACCCCAAGATGTCACACTTGGTTGCTGTCAAGAGAATTCTCAGATATCTTAAAGGTGCTCACAAACTAGGCCTTTGGTATCCAAAGAATTCTGACTTCAATCTGTATGCCTATATAGATAGTGACTATGCTGAAGTTGAATACATTTCTGCTACAAGCTGCTGTGCTCAAGTGCTTGGGATTCAGAATCAGATGCTAGACTATGGATTCAACTTCAAAGAGACTCCCATCCACATAGACAACAATAGTGCTATCTCTATTACAGAGAATCCTATACAACACTGAAAGACAAAGCACATCAACATCAGGTATCATTTGATTAGAGATAATTTTCAAAAAGGATTGATAAAACTAGTCAAAGTTAACATAAATGAACAATATGTTGATCAGTTCACTAAAGCTTTTGACGAGCAGAGATTCAAATATCTTGTGTCAGCTATTGGGATGATTAAATTTGAGTAGATTTTTTAAACTAAACTCAAGATTATTTTTAATAATATGTGTGTCTTAAGTTGTCTATATCATCACCATATAAGCGTTATTTACTTTGGAAGAAACTTTTCAAAAATTGATATCACTTAGAATCTTGAGAATTTTGGTTATATTTTCCTTCGGAAGACGTCAAGTTGTCTTAGAAGAAAATTATGTTTTCAAAACAATAAATGCTTTTGAGAAATTAACCTTTGGAAGAAATTCTGATATATCTTCTGAAGCTTATATTTGTCACCAAGTACTTACATGTATTGAAGGACTATCTTCTTCGTAAAGCAATTAAGTCTCGGAAGCTTTATTCTCTCATTGAATAAAATTTTTTATATTTGATATCTCCCGAAGCAAAATTTATATAGGAAGTCAGAATACTCTAAGTATTTTTCTTCCGAAGAAAAATCCTTGAAAAACTAAGGAATATCTTCCAATGCCAAATTGGCTTCGAAAGTTTTCTCAAACCTTCCGAAGACAAATTACCTTCGGAAGATTTTAGACTTCCAAGAAAACTACCTTTTTGGACACTTTTTCAGAGGTGGGACTGACATCCGGATTTCAAATTTTATCCATTTGCATTAACTTTGTCTCGAATCCTTACCACATATATATATAATATATATATATATATATATATATATATATATATATATATATATATATATATATATATATATTTGTACAATGGTTCCCCTCTTTCATTTCTCCTTCATCTGCAAAATTTCAAACCCTAAATTCACCCAAAAACGGACCTTGTTCTTACCTTTCTTCACTTCAAAGCTACTCAAAATGGCCAACCCTGATCCCAGAAACAACCCGATTTTTCCATGCAGTTACACAGGCAATACAATCAAGTTGTTCTGTTATCTTCTGAGAAAGATCCTGATTTTCTAAGATGTTTTCCACTTCTTATCTCTATCCAACTACCTCACCGCCCTCACAATAGACCCTCCATTGTATGAAGATCAACTTTTACAGTTCTGGAGGACCTGCCAAGAGGTCATCTTGGACGGTGGAAAGGCACTATCTACCATAGTGCAGGGGAGGACAATATTCATCACTCTAACCACCATCAACTCTCATATAAGGCTAGATGATGAAGAAGGTGACTTGTCCTTCCCTAAATCTGTTGTGAACAACTCATTCTGGCAGATGGGCTATGAAGGGAACTACTCCGTAAGAACCATAAAAAGGGTAAGGTTTCCTCCAAATGGAAGTACATCCTCCATATGGTCATCCATAGTCCATGGGATGGTTCAAGGGGTCAACTTTAGGTACTCTCAATTTGTTTATACAAACTTACATGCAAACTTGGACACCATAGAATATTATATGTTACCTAGATTTGTTCAATTCATTCTTAAGTGTGAACTGGGCTCACAGTTAAGGGGAACTGGTAATATTCTTAAACTGGGACAAATTAGGCCCGCCATCTTTAAGACAATGAGAAAGCCCACTGTTGGCTTCACAGGGGTAGAAATAGCCCTAGTCCTAAAAATGTTAGGGCTTATTGCTTAAGGTGATAACTTGGCAACACAAGCCAATGTTGAACCCACACCTTCTACATCTGCACCACGCACATAGCCACAAATCACCATCGCCTATCAATGAAAATCCAAACAAACCCCTGCTCAGTCTACTCAGGTTGAGCAGGCCCCCAAATCATCAACCATGCAGGAAGAAGTTGACGCTGGAGCTTTTACTTCTCTTGAGAAGCAGACTACTCCCATCATTTTTTTGATCAGTGCAGAGGTTCCTCATGCTCAGCCTGATGATCTCATAACACCAGCCTTAAGCCTTCAATTAGAGTCTCAAAACTCTAATGAGCAACCTTTAGGGGAAAGTTACCATCCCCAACCGCTTGACCTCATCCAACCAATCCCCAACCTTGAATTCTATGATGATGAAGATATAGGTTTCAGTGAGTACCATGAGTCTCTCTTCTCCACCCCTACTCAAGGAGAGATGAGTGCTCCTGAATCACCCATATCTAGCCCACATCATCCACCCATAACTGAGGTGGACCTTCTTGAACCTGTTCAGGAGGCCCATATGGAAGAGGCTCTCACTTTTGCAAGTGATTACATTACTAAGACCTTAACCATGGCAACCTATCCCATTAACACTTCTTTTGAAGTTGTTAGTGTGCAGGGGGAATCTACAGCCAAGAAACATAAGCTGGTGATAAGGAAGAAGTCCTTGGTCCTATTCTCTCATCCCCCCATAATTCTTCCTATGAAGATGAGGGGAGTATGCAACTAAAGGTGCACAAACTATCAAAACTTTTAGCTATTTAATTTTCAAGGTTAGTCACCTAGAATCTTAGGTGACTACCTCACAAAGAAGGGTCAATGATTAGCAACTTGAAATCACCGATCTAAAGGGCAAGTTAGCTAAGAGACCCATCCAAAGGACTCAACTAAGCCCATAAGAACCTATGGATGCGGTGGACCTAAATCTTAGCTCCCCTGTGCAAGAGGGTGATGCTACCAAAAAGGGGGAGAAAGTCTTACTTATAATCACAGAACCTGGGAATTCCTATCATAGTATGGACATAGAGGACTCACCACCCTCATGAAGTTGACCATCCTCAACAACCTCCTCAGGTCAATATTAATGTGGACTTACTCATTCAAAGCTTATTTAAGGAGGGTATACCAAGGGCTATGCCTATTCCATCTCACCTTATTAAGAATCCAATAGTGGGATGGAGGTATGATGCTGAAAGGAGAGCCCAGGTAATCTCTAGGTCTCTAGGACAACAAGAAATCTTCAACTTCTACAATCTGAGATACTACGAGAGCACCTATTTAGTTGACCTCCCACTTGCCAACCAAGTTAAAACAGGAAAGCTGCAAGGCTAGCTAATAGGATTCAACAAAGGGTGCTTGAAGAGTTCAAACTGAGAACCAGATTATATAGATAGAGGCTAGCAGGCAAGACTATTGATCAACTGGATGCTGAGGTGGACCCTAAGATTAGTTTCGAAGGGGAAACCTTGGCTGAAGGCCGAGTAGTTGAGCCTGTGAACCTTGAAACAAGAGCAGCTTTAGCACCCATTACCCTCAGGGAGGCTCCCGCTAGTGAAGGTGTCTCACAGCCTCTCTCTAGCAAGAGCTCAAGTGCAGCACCAAGCAATGAAGGCCAAAGCTCTCTCCACCCTGAGTCACACAGGCCTGTGAGTGACAAAAGGAAGAGGAAGATGACCTCTAAGTAGGACCACTTGCTTCATTGAAGCTCTAATCAGGGCTACCCCCAGGCCAAGCATTCAAGATGATGAGTCAAAGGCAGCCAGATTGAACTATCTAAGGTCTAGGAACTACAACATTAATGAACTCATCTCTCTCCCGTTAGAGGAATTAAATGAACTGGCTGACATGGAAGTGTCAAAGGAGAGGAAGGAAGCTGAGAATGCAGAATTGCTTCTCAAGATCAAGCAAGAAAGAAGGAGGAAAATATTCTACAAAGCTCCTACCTCTCCCCAGTTCAAGAAAATCCTGAGACAGAGGCTATGGCTACTGAACAACAAATTCAGGTAGGTAGGGAACAAGACATGCAAAACATGATAACCTACCTGAGTGCCATAGGTCTTTATCAGGCACCAGACCTTCTTCCCTTACCATACGACTACATTGAGTTTGAATACCTCAAGCAGCTTGAGCAACAAGTGCAAAAAGAGCAAAAAGCTGCAAAGAGGAAGATGAGGGAAGAGGTTGCAAGGTCAAGAGACACCATCAGAGCAAATCTGAAGAAGTCTGCTGATAGACAGAAGATGGTCAGCTTCATGAAACTGTATGGATTCTCCAAAAGGAGACTTCATCCAATGTCTCTATCCACCATGGATGAGCATATTAGAGTGATCAAGCATAAGATAAAAATGGGTGAGCTGGTTGACTTGCATTCTCCACCAAGTCAGGCTGCACCTAAGCAAGCTGAGGTCAAGGTTGAACCCTAAGAGATAACACAACCTAGACCTAGTGCTGCATCACAGCTAGCTTCATCTTCTAATCCATATCAACATCTTGATCCTTCTCCTTCTAAACCTATGAAGGACAAGGACCCAACTAAGAAGGAAAAACAAGAACAATCTGGTATTGCAGGCCAGTCCTCTTAGTTAAAGTACAAAAAGAGGAAAAGGATGGCCATAAGAAAGGACATGAAGAAGAAGAAGAAGTCCAAGGCATCTACCTATACACCTCAGGATTTATCAGAACATCCTAAGAGTAGTCAAGAAGAGTCTACTTATCCAACTCCTATTCAAGTAGAGCCTCTTGCTGCTGAGAGACCTATCGTGTCTTGGATGTTTGCCACCAATCCAGACAGATGGTATGTCACTAGAGATCAAGGGGGTCAAGACATGTACTTCTGGAAAAACATACTTGACCTCCCTCTACATGATCTCTATGACATAAGGAGATAATTTAAGAGTCTGAGGAATCCTGACCAACTGATGATAAAGGGAATGGTCTTGATTTTGATGAGGACTATCAACAGATGAAGATCAAGACTCAAAGGTCTCTTTAGTTTTGGTAGCATCAGCCTAGTGGGAGTTTGAAAGGAATACACTTAAAGGTTGATACAACCAAAGATCAACCTAAGATCTCTCAGCATGCACATGTGAAGTACAAGGAAGTTACTTCGGAAGATTTGATATAACTAAGTGAATTATGATTAGTATCAAATCTTGTGAAGCCAAAAGACCAATTCTTTAGAAGCCAAAAATAAATACTTCCGAAGCTTGAAAGATAAAGTCTTTCAAAGCCAAAGTCCTTCTTCTTCATCTACTTCCTTCTCGTTACCTACAACTACTTGAGGGGTAGAGGTTAATTCATAATCTATACATTCAGATTTAGGAACGATACTAACCGAATTGATGTTCACATTCTTTGAACTTGAGGCTTGATGTTGAGGGTTCTTTGTTGTATCACTTAGAAGCTTCCCCAGTTCTCATTAGGACAATTGTTCAGCTAATTGTCCTAGTTGCTTGGTAATGGCTTCATTGGTCTTTTCTTGCACCTCTCTAAATTGCTTGAACTCTTTCATCTCCTTTGTAAGATCTTGAATTACTGACAAAATTGAATTGTCATTGCCATGGTTAGTTGAAGCACCTTGTTGATGGTGTTGATTCCTTTGATTATATTGACCGCCTTGTTGGTAGTTTCTTTGATTGTAGTTGTTCCTTTGATAACCGCCTTGATTGTATTCTTATTGTTGGCCTTGATATTGGTTGCTTCCTTAATTTGGTACCTGAAAAGGAGGATTCAATTGATTAGTATTGTTACCATATCTAGGATTTGGGTGATTTCTAAGACCGGGATGATATGTGTTAGAATTCATATCGTATGTCTTCCTTTCTCTTTGGCCTTGTAAATGATGTACACTTTCACTCTTCCCAAATTCAAGTAGCATGTGACCAATGTATGGTCGATGTCATTGCACATGTCACACACTTCATACTCACTAGATAAGTTATCCACGCCACTCTTTCCAACTTTAAGGCTTGCAATTTCTCGTTCTAGAACCACAATTCTATCCATGGCCACGTGATCATTCACCATCTTTATGTTTGCACCCCTTGACCTCCGGCTTGATTATGAACGCTTCTTGGAGATTACACTCAGCCTTTCAAGAATATCCCAATCACCATCCTTATGGTTTAAGGTGAACATTCCTGCACTTGTGGAATTTACATCTCTAGCATCCTCCAGTGATAGCCCATCATAGAATGCTAAAATCAACTCCCACTTAGCTATGCCATGATGTGTACAAGTTCATAGCATCTCTTTGAATCGGTGAAAAGTTTCATGGAACTGTTCACCTAATTGTTGTGTAAATCCTCGAATGGCTCGCCTTGCATCACTTGTCCTTTGGGAAGTATAGTATTCATCCATGAATTATTGTTGCATTTGTACCCATGTGTGAATACTTGCAGATGGTAGAGATAGGAACCATTGTTTGGCCTTGTCTTTAAGGGTAAATTGGAATAGGACCAGTTTAACTTCATCCGGTGAAAAGCCTTGGCCACCAATGGTGCTACATGATGCCTCAAATTTGGATATATGAAAATAGGGTTCTTCGGTTGCCATACCATGGAAGTGAGGGGGAATTCCCAAGCATTATGGTCGGACTTCAAAAGCTTGTCCCCTTTGTGTTGGTGAAATTATGGCCGATGAATTGATGGCAATGGCAGGACGAAAGTGACTATCCACCCCATGTGCTGGTACATAGTGTTGCACTCCTAGATTAGTAGGTATGCCATTAAACGGTTGACCTCCAACGTTGTTATGAATGGGTGGTTGAGCATAACCATCCTGATCCTAATTTGGTTGACGGTTTTGATAACCCTATTGGTTCCCATATTCACCAAAATCATATTGGTTTGGTCCGTCTATGTCGACTTGATCTTCAATCCACTCTTCCACATAATTAGTGTGGTGACTTCCTTCGACTGAAAACTGGTCCTCATTGCTATGATGGCTCCCTTCCACGTCAAAATTTGGCATCGGTTGGAAGTTCATGGGCGGAGGTTGGTTTTGCACACCATGATTTATAGGGATCGGCCCCTGAGGTTGAGGTTGCACTAGTTGTGGTTGAGGTGGAGGATCACCAGGTGGAGGGAACACGGTATCTCCTAAGGTTGGTTGGGTTGTGGTACCCCTTGGTTTTCTGGATTGTCCATTATTTTGGGTGTTCTTGAAAGTCTGCTTAATATCCGATGAGCTATTGCTGATGATGTACCTTCTTCCGATCTTGTTTGACCACGAATTTGAGAAGTCCTTAAAGTTGATGCGTTTTGAAACACACAATTCACTCTTAAAGTCTTCTTGATTTCTGGATCAAATTGTAGTGGTGAGGTCCTTCCTGAAAATCTCTTATGCATTAATGTAGTAGCTACCTGCAAACAAGAAAACACAAAATACCCCGTATAATACTAAACAATAAAACAAATTAAAAGGAAAAAAACAAAAAAGCAAAATCTTTTTGGGTTTTTTATAAAATTTTTAAGAAAAGCAAATAAAAACTATTAAACACTAAGTGCACTAATTCCTCGGCAATGGAGCCATTTTGATCTGGTTGTCAAGACTCGATCAAAAACAAGTTAATTTATCGGTCTTAGCTACCTTTATTGTGCAAGGGTAAGTAAGGTCGTCTCCATAGGAATATGTGGAAAGTGTTTAACGATTGAAACTCAATTAACGTAAAGACAAAACTTTGAACTAAAGATTAAAACTTTGAATGAAGTAATGAACATCAATGTAAAATGCAACAAAATTTATAACGAATTTGATTAAATAATAAGAAACAATCACTTCGGGTTTCCAATTTTACAAGATCCATAATTGATACTTTTAAATTAGGTTTGTAAGAAACAACACTTTAAGATCTTAGCTTTTGATTAAAGTGGTAACAAAGGAACAATCTTTTAAGACTCGTTCATTCACAAAGTTACCAATTCACCTATATCACATTGTCTACTTTTCTTAATGAGCTCACGATGCAAGGAAATCGAAAACTGATAATCAAGCAAATAAATTTATTTATAAGTAAACCTTTTAAATCAATCAAAACATAATGCTTCCTTCATTAATCAATTTTTCAATACAAAAACCTAATCAAACATACAATTGTCTCACTTAACAAGAATTGTACACCCGAAAGCAATCAACAAGAACTTAGCCACTCATGGTCTTCATTGAATCATCCATCTTGATTATATGATGACCAATGATGATTTGGTTGTAGTTGGGAAGCTTGAAAGCACCCAAAATCACCTTGAATTTGCAAGATTTCGACTGGGAAAAGTTGTACTTTGAGTTGGGGTTGGATAGGCTTAAGTAGACATCAGCCACAAAATCCGGGTGTTTGTTGAAGACTGGCGTATGATACGACCAAGGTCAGCATATCATATGCCCCCCTCAGCTTCCTACGCCTAACTTTCTGTAATTTTTGTCAAATACGCCCATTGATACAACGCCCATACGCCGATCGATGTATTATAAGCCATACCGGCGTATCATATGCCGGTATGCCTAATTCTGTGCCTTTTTTGTAACTTTTGATGTTTACATCTTAAGTCCTTGTAGTTTTGTGTTTTGCTCCTTTTTTTTCCCAATAAGCCTCCTTTAGCTCCTAACACCTATAAATCAAAACACAAACAGCTTGAAACTTTTCCACCACAATCAGGATGAAAAATCAAGCATTTAGATCAATTAAACCATAAATTATTACCACTCTATCAACGTGTCAGTTTCAACTATAGAAGATGTACATAGTAGCATCAACTTGCTATTCTTAAGTTCTCTGGATTCAAAACTAGATGCTTGATAATGGTTTCAACTTTTTGTACACACCAATACATATTGACAACATAATTGCAATGTTTATCACAAACAATCTAGTTTAGCACTCAAAAACAAACGTATTGAGATAAGATATCATTTTTGAGGGAGTATGCTGTAAAAGGTTTAATCAAGTTTATACAAGTACACAAGGACAATCAACTGGCTTACTTGTTTACTAAGGCATTTGAAATTAGCCGATTTGAGTTCTTAGTTTAAGCAATAGGCATGATTAACCTTGAATAACATGTAAATACAATATTACTTTCTTTTTATTAATGACTCATCTTGCTTTTTGCAATATCAAAAGACAAAAACATTTCAAAACAAACAAAAATACAAAAACATGCCTTCCATTTAACAAATATCAAGAAAAATATCAAAACTTGTCTTTACAATTCAATAATATAGACATACCTTGAGAAATTGCATAACTACAGTTAGTATATCATTAGCAATGCAATTCAAATATATTAATGACTAACATACCTTATTTGATGTGTGGGTAGACTTAGCTTGGAATTGAAGATATATACTTTTATGACAAACTAAAGATTCTCATTCTACTGTGAAGCTATTACGTTAGGGTATGGAAGAATTAATTCATTCAAGTGGGTGTGTGTAGTGTAAGGTTTATACTTAAAGGCTGATGCAACCAAAGCATCCAAAAAGCTCTCAACATGCATGCATGAAGTACAGAGTAAAGTTACTTCGAAAGTTTTACACCACTTAAAGGAAATAAGCTAAGTGTAAAATCTTCTAAAGCCAAATGATAAAATCTTTCGAAGCCAACGATGAAGTCTTCTGAAGCTTAAGAGACAAAGTCTTTCGAAGCCAATGACTGATTTCTTCTGAAGATAAAAAGGACATGCTTTCTCTTATCACCTTTTGACAAAAGCTGAACAACTTTCTGCTACCACTAAAGGTCCATGCTTTTGTCAACTGTAGATTATGGTCATTGGTTTGTAACTTTCTACTTGTGTACCTTTATCCTTTTTATAATACATAAGATGTGAGCTATGGCATGTCATAGTCACTAGTCAAAAGGCAATCTGCCTTTTGACTTTACATTGATCTTGTTGTTTAGATTAGTGTTTCCAGCTGACTTTCAAAGTATAGCCGGCTATAGGATGTAGAATAAAGTGTCTCAAGTACTTGTATCTTAATGATATGATTTTGTAACACTTGTAAGAACTTGAGAGCACTATACATCATTCTTGAAAACCATATTTGAGTGTTCTTGTTCTTGTTCGTTTACTTGTGTTCTTTGTATCATCTAACCCGTTCCCTATTTGATCTGTTAAGTGTTGCACATCTCTCTATCCTTGTGAAACTGTTGTATTGACCACCCTTCACCGATCCTGCAATTGGTATCAAAGCATTTCAGGCTCTTGATTGTAAGATCTCACCATCTTTGATCACTTCAGTTTCATATAACACTTAACAACTCAAATGGCAGCTCTTGCTAAAGCTGATATAGAAACCAGTACTATGACAAAGTCTCTACTGATCACTCCTGATGACTATGATACTTGGTGCCAACTTATGGAAGGGTTCGTCAGTCCCAAGACAGCAGGATATGGAGATCTTTTGTTAAAGGACCATACATTCCATGCACCTCTTCAGCCACTGCTGGAGGTGGCATGATACCAAAGGAAATGGCTGACTAGATGAAGACTGGAAAAGAATAGATATAGATCATAAGGCCATGACCGCTCTTCAAATTACTCTTCCAAACTCCATTTACAGAGGCTTTAAGAAGTGCAAAACTTCTAAGCAGCTTTGGGATGCATTGAGGCTGATGTATGATGGGTCTGATGAAGCTAAAGAGAACAAGAGGATATCTTGAAGTAGCTATTTGAAAACTTCACCTACAAGATAGGTGAAACCATGACTCAACAATACTTTAGGTATGTTGATATTATGGATACTCTGACTGATGTGGGTTTAAAGCTAGAACGGGGATATAGAAGTTCATGTTTCTCTTCTTTTAGAAAATGGACTCACTACTGTGTGGCTATTAAAAGAACTAAGAACCTTTTACTCTTACTCTCCCAGAGCTGTATGGTATCCTTAGTGGGTACAAGATGGAGATGAACTTGCAAAATCCATCCAACATCTCTTGCAACAACCAGCAGAGTTTAGCCCTCATATGGTTGAAAAGGAAAGCATAGAACCCTAGCATCATCTCTCTCATTGCTTCCTGAAAACTCACAAAAGGGTCCTTTCATCACCTTCCCCGAGACACCGAGGAGAGCTACATCCAAGGAAGCCCATTCCAGAGACAAGCTCTGCAGAAACTTTATGTCTACTGATGAAAGTTTTGGCATCTTTATTTTTACTCTTAAGACTTAGACAGTATCCATCCAGATGATCTGGAGTACATGGAGATAGTCCAGCAGATGGCTCTTCTCACTCACAAGGCCAAGAAGTTCTACAAGAGGACAGGGAGAAAGTTTCCCAGCAATATGGCCAGTGGAAAGTTTGGACTGGACAAAAGCAAAGTGAAGTGTTACAACTATAACTAGATGGGCCACTTTGCTAGAGAATGTAAGGCAACAAGAACAAATGGTGGCCAAGCACAGCCCAAGCCAAACTACACTAATGCAGCTCTAAGAACAGAGAAGCCAAGAAAACCTAAACAACATGCTGCTATTGTTGTTAAAGAAAGAGGCTTTGATTGAAGCTTTCAGGTGGAAGATGCTTCTCCAAACCAAGCACTGATGGCTGATCATGAAGAAGCTAAGGTATTGGAACATCTCTGTACCCCTGAATACATTAGAAAAGTTAACATGTATAGGTCCTATATTTGGAAGTGAGATCTAATCTTGAGTCCTTGAACATCTTAAAAGCAGCCTTTAAAAGTTACATGTTTTGGTAGCATCAGCCTAGGGGGAGTTTGTAGATTATGTCATTGGTCTGTAACTTTCTACTTCTATACCTTTTATCCTTTTTGTAATACATTAGGATGAGCTATGGCATGTCATAGTCACTAGTCAAAAGGCAATTTGCCTTTTGACTTTTCATTGATCTTGTTGTCTAGATTAGTATAAAATGTCTCAAGTACTTGTATCTTATGATATACTTTTGTAACACTTGTAAGAACTTGAGTGCAATATATATCATTCTTGAACCATATTTGAGTGTTCTTGTTCTTGTTCTTGTTTTTATTTATGTTCTTTGTATCATCTAACCGGTGCCCTATTTGATTTGTTAAGTGTTGCACATCTCTCTATCCTTGTGAAACTGTTGCATTGACCACCCTTCACCGGTCCTGCATGTAGTAACCTAAACACAACAGGTAATGATACTTTATGAATCTCATTCACCCACATTAATTTGTCTCCTCTGTTTTGCTATGTTTAGAACTGGAGCAAACAAAACACAAGTGCTGATGTACATGATCTAAAAAGATTCCCAATGAGGAACACATTTCAAAGCGAATAAATAATAAAGTCCATCTTGGATTACAATCAAAAGAATCCTCAAGAGGATCAACTCCAAAATGGAGAACATAAAAGGATCAAATAAATCCCAAAGGGATCCCCCTCACCTATAATAACATAAGATTTAAATAACCTAGTCATGTAAGTTGTAACAAAGTTTTACCATGCATTACATGCTGGTGGTTGATCAATCTGTGCTTCTAAGTGTGAGGTACATAAAGAATGATCAATATACATGATAAGTATCAAAAAGTATAAACAATATAAACCATTGCTTGAGTTTAAGTGGATAATTATACTTGTAATAAACATGTGTGTGATTATGTCTAATCTTCTAAACACATTTACATTTGTAAAGGTTGACTATTATGATCTCACCAAAAGATAATCTTCTATACTCATGTACAACAAATATCTACAAAATATAAAAAAAATTATTTGATTTCATTTTATGTTTATGATGGTGTCATTAACATTTTCTAATTTTTAAATTTTTAAACTTCTTATCCTTATGGGATATAAACTTTAGGGGGAGTAATATAAATATTCAGAAAATTATCTCAATAACATTCAAAAATGATCAAAAATACAAAAATATCTGATTTTATGTTTGTACACTTGATTGACTTTTTAAAACTTTAAAAACATAATAAAGTATGACAAACAACTATGAAATCACAAGCGTATCTCAATCAATGTTGGTTTTCATATGCGCAACATGCCATTGACAAGTCAGAAAGAACATTTGTATCACACCAGTGAACAAATCATTCAAAACAAGAATTGACAACTTTAGCACAAAAGAGCCAAAAGTCAAAGTCAACAGAATAGTAACAGTGCAAAAATCACATCAGACATCATCTATCCAAAATATTAATTTTGACAAGTTCAAAATTTAATACGGGTAACAGTATTGGTTTATGCACGTAAAGGTATCCCAAGCATTAAACCAATGCACGTAGTCAATTTTCAGTCAATAAGTACATTAGAAAAAGAAATGCGGGTAACAGTGTTTACCTAAATACGATTTGCCAAAAATACTTATTCGAATAAGTATTGTTCATCAACATTTGTTTTTGTGGTGAACAGTGTCAATGCGGGTAACGGTGTTGTATTTTATCAAAATTTTCATCAAGTGTTGAAAGCATTCGTAAATACTAATGAACAAATGCGAAGAACAGTTCTTAGTACTGATTTGTTCATCAGTATTTAACTAATGCAGACAAGCAAAATTAATGTGCTTTATTAAGTTTTAACAAATACAAGCAGCACTATTCATCGTATTTGTGTTTGCGAGTGAAGTACTGTTCATTGCATTTGTTTATGCTAACAACAGTTGAAAATTTTTTGTTCAACCACATTTGTTTTTGCTGGTAATAGTAATTTGTTTTTGCTGGTAATAGTAACTTTGCAGACAATGCATTTGTTCAACCGTATTTTTTTACTGTGAACAGTACACAAATGCGGTTTAAAATTAAACCGTATTGATTGTCCAACATTTATGAAATTCAAAAACATTGAATGGCTTATGCACTAACAGACCATTCAATGTGTCTGATTATGTGTTTAATGGCGTGCTACCAAACATTAGAAAAGGAAGAAGAACTATGTTTCTCAAGTATCCAAGATTCTTGAAGTGCCTGATCAACCAAGCCTTTCCTGATCTGGTAGGCACAGGACCTGTAATGAATCTAACTAATCACACTACCAAATCATATGGATATATCAAGAAGAAAGACCCTAGGAATTACTATAGTGGCTGCTTCTATCCTCTATTGCCTGGATGCTTGAACAAATTGGTCAAGGCAATGTGGAAGGAGGAGAGGAACAACAAGAATAAGAACAAAAAGGCATAACAAGAAGAACAACATACTGAAGAAGTTGTTCTCGCTCAAGAAGCTTTACATGATATGCC
The DNA here is from genome assembly GCA_025506505.1 of Flaveria sonorensis. Taxonomy (NCBI): domain Eukaryota; kingdom Viridiplantae; phylum Streptophyta; class Magnoliopsida; order Asterales; family Asteraceae; genus Flaveria; species Flaveria sonorensis. The sequence continues at coordinate 32,501,414 of CM046425.1, read as the reverse complement.
TGAAGAACAAGAAGTTATTACTAGACGGCAGGAAGCAATGTCACCATATGTTGATGAAGGTGGTGATCTTCACATTGCTTCTCCTGATCAAGCACCATCTCCCATTGCAACACCCATTCCACCTCCATTCCATATATCTCCTATTGCTGCAGCTAAATCAGTTGGTGCTAGTGAATCTACAAGTTCCACTGATAGTTCTGAATCATCTTCAGATGAGGAAGAACAACCTGTCATCCAAGAGCAAGCAAGAAGACAACAGAATTTTGGATACTTACCTTCTAAATCCATTTAAGAATTAGAAGGTCAAGTACACATCAACAGTCCAGCGAGTCTGACAGAGATGAAGTTATTTCTGAGCTTTAGCTCAAAATAAACAGATGAGAGATGAAATTGATGAGCATGTTAAGAATGCTAACATCCAAATAATTGTTATGGATGACCAAGATAGACTCATAAATTCCCAATCTGAGAAGATAGTTGAGATGGAGAAGAAAGTTGATGATCTCACTCAAAGGCTAAGTCTACTTGAGGATATGTTTATCAAGAAGAGAAGGATAAGGAGAGAAAGGAAAAAGACATTAACATAGATAAGTTTGATATATTTGATTTAGATAATGATGATGGTGGTAATGAAGGAGGTGATGAAAGATCTCCGAAGAGGCAAAAGACAGAACAACAAAAAGATATGCCTACTAAACGAGCAAGTACATTCGGGAAGCTTGTAAAGGAAGAATCACTTGCCATGGTTCCTTAAATAGCTCCTACCTCAAGTCAAATTGAAGAGTGTTAGACCATGAAAGGATCATACATGCCAATTCAAGTGGTGGATTGATAGTTGTTCTGCAGAAATCTCCCCAAGTCCAAGATCTAATGCGGATGAAGAATCTGCATCAACAATTGAAATCGTGTCGGCTATCCGCATTTGTATATGTGGATGACCATAGAACAAATGCGCCCATGTGTTTGTTCTTCCACATTAACAAATGCGGCTGTTCAGCAACAAATGCGCAGTGTTTGTTCATCCGCATTTGTCAATGCTGATGACCAAACACTAATGTTGTTGAACAACTCATCATTCGCATTTGTCAATATGGATGACCAAGAAGAAATGCTGATGAAGACTTTTGTACGTGGACTAGTTCTGATGTATAGGTCAGGGTTAGTTTAGTCTTTTGTTCAGGCATGTGTCAGCCTATAAATAGAATAGAAATCCTCGCATGAGAGGTGAGAGAGACTGACTGTTATTAGACATTAGACAATCAGAATATTTTGCTTTGTAATAAGTTCAAGGTGTACTGTTACTGTTCATGCTGAAAAACCCTAGCATTCATTGTAACCGTTTTTCACCTTCTTTAATACAAAGAGCATTTATGAGTATTATTCAGCATTCAATGTTCTGTGATTGTTTGAGTCCGCCTTACAATCATTGACTCAATCATCATATTCGGTCCTTGTTGATTCACATCAACAGAGAATATTATTCTCAAACCCAGTCAATTGGTATCAGAGCCTTGGCTCTCGGTTCTTCTTCAGATCTGCTCAGATCTGAGCTGAACTCGATAGATCTGGTGATTGAGTTGCTGATAGATTGTTCAACTACCTCTATTCAGTATACAAACTGAATATCGCTGAAACTCATTGACAGTCACTGTTCATCGGCATTCTCCATCTAAAAACTAATCTGTGAACAGTTTCTCATCCATAAAATCAGATCGGTAACATAAACAGATCTATCTACATAAGCCTGTTTTGGACTATTTGGACTACTTGGACTTGTTGAACATAACAATCAATTTAATCCATAATTAAACCAGTTAAAAACAGCTTATTAACATGGATTCACATAATTTTTCTGAACTTGGTCACACTCCTAAACCCCCTATGCTTAAACACAAATCTGAGTTTAAGCAATGGAAAATCAGGTTCATGAATTACATTACAGGTGTAGATCCAGACTATTGGATATCCATATGTAAAGGGCCTCACATCCCAGTAACACTCTCTGCTGATCAGGCTGCACTGTACAAAACCTCAAGAATACCTATTGAGGAGCTCACTCTTGATGATGATGACTACAAGAAGATCAAAATTGATCTCAAAGCTTATTCCATTCTAACACAAGCATTGAAGATAGATGTGCTGAAAAGACTTGAGAAGTATGGAACAGCTAAAGCTGTGTGGGATGCACTGTTAATAATGTGTGAAGGAAGCAGTGAAGTAGCTGAAATTAACAAGGATAAGCTTGTTAATCAATATGAAACCTTTCATCACTTTAAGGGGGAGTCAATCTCTAAACAACTGCATAGATTTGTGCAGCTCGTGAATGATTTAGAGATTATGGGGGTTACATATAAAGTCAAAGAACTGAACAAAAAGATGCTTCACAGTCTTCCAGAAAGTTGGAAACAAAATGTAACCATGCTGAAAAACACTCTTGATTTGGAGAGCACCACCTTGGATATTATGATTGCTAAAATTGAAGCTCTTGAACTTGATGAAAAGAGCAGAAATCTAGGTGGACCTAAAGTCATTGAGGCATATAAATTTCCATCAGAAACTCATTCTGTGGAAAATGCATTCATCACTGAAGATGATGACTTCCTCTCATCAAGAGATCAATTAAAAACAACAGGATTCATTGCCACACCCTCAACAACCAAGCCATCTCCTTCAATTCAATCAACTGGATTGCTGCCACTCCTACAAGTATATCTGAAGATAAGAGAACTGAAGAGCAAAAGGCTACTTACAATGCCTTTGTTGCAAGTTTTGAAGCTTATCTTGGAGGAAGACTCACTTCTGCTCATTTGATTCAAGAAGACTTGGAAGAAATGGATCCAGATGATGTGGAAGAAATGGATCTGCAGTGGCAAATGGCTATGATTGCAATGAGAGCCAAGAAGTTTTTCAGAAAAGGGAGAAAGCTGAGTCTGAATGAAAATACAAACTTGGATACGACAAATCCAAAGTCAAATGTTTCAATTGTGGTATGACTGGCCACTTCTCAAGGGAATGTAATGCTCCAAAAAGGAACAACCACTGTATTCAAAGAAATTCACAGGGCCAATCATCCCCACAACCAAGCGCAAGCTACCACTCCAGCAATCATCAACAGCTGCATCACTATCAACAACCCTATCAAAGTCAGTCACAACTGACTAACCAAGCTCATGGAAGCAGCCAAACTACTTCAAATGCACTTGTCATCAGACAAGATGGAGTATGTGATTGGAGTCCTATATGCTGAAGAAGTAAAGCCTCAATTTCAGAATCATGCTCTTATGGCTCACATCAATGATGGCCCAAATCCAATGCCATCTGAGGTAAAATCTAATCTTTGTAGTGATAAATGCATAGCTGAACTGCAAGGATATCGTGAGCACAATCACAAATTGGCTGATAAAATCAAAGAAGAAAAAGTAAAATCTGAGATGCTTAAGCTGAGAATGAAGAGTTAACTGAAAAATTAAATGAAGAGTAAAATCAAAGAGAAATCAAAAGTTTCGAAATAAAAATCAAATCTCTCATTTTTGATATTGAAAAACTACATGGTGAAAAGTACACTCTTTCAACTGAGAATGAAGAGTTAACTGAAAAATTAACACAATCCAGAGCTGAGCAATCAGTTACTAAAGTGAAACTTGAAAAGTTTCAACTATCTTCAGCTAAGCTGCAAGAGATGCTTGATTCATAGATGGAGCATAATGATTTGACTAGGATTGGATACAATTCATGTCCTCCACCATATAATGACAATTACACTGTCATGCCTGAATCTGTCACTTTGTCTGATAAAATTGAACCTAAAACTAGTAAAGTTAAAACAATAATAACACAAATCACTAATCCTCAAAATAAACAAATGTTTACATTGAAACAAATGAGAGAAAATTAAGTTAGGTCATCCTATCAAAATCAAAGAGTACTCAGACAAGACAGTGAATGTCATTAAACCAAGAAGCCCTGTCAAAGCCATAGTGCCTTTTGTGAAATTTGTTCCTGCTATTTCGAAAGAAAAGCAGAAGCTAAATTTTAGTGAAACCTTCTGCTGAAAGCAGTTCTGATTGTGAGATCAAATCTCCAAACAATTCAATCAAATCAGACACAGTTTCACTTCCAAAGAACACCAAAACTCCAAAAGCTTCAAAACCCAAAATCAAGGCTGACCCTCAATCGTCAAAACCAAAGCAAGGAGTTGGTTTTGATATTTTAATAAAGAACATGTAGATCAATTCGAGAGGGAATTGAAGCGAATGGTAAGAAAGCAGAAATAATCTAGGAAGAACAAACCTAGTAGAGTTGTGAAACAAGCTACTAAAAAGGCTGATTCTGCTTCCTCACCAAATCAAAGGTTGAAACTCAGTCAAAAAGTGGTAAATCTACTGAGGTTTCAACATCAAGATCAGCTTCAAGAGACAAACACATGTATTGTGATGTGTGTGAAATGTCTAATCACAGTACAGATAAATGCTTTTTCAATCAATATTGCTCAATCTGTGACATGAACAATCATTCCACCAAAAAGTACTTTTAATAAATATTGTTCAGTCTGTGATATGACCAACCACAATACATCTGATTGTTTCTTCAAACAAAAAGGGTTGAGAATTCCTCAACACAAGCACATCTCACCAATCTCATCTGTGAAACCCAAAATCAGAAATCACTTTCATAATACTCAATTCAGGACTGTCATTTCTGATCGGGATAGGGGTAACACAAAAGAGTCAAGGAAAATTAGAGGAAACAAATGTCATAACATCAACCAAACACATGATTTTCATAATTCAAAAATGATGTTTGATAATCAAAAACGGGTCAGGTTTCTTAAAAGAAACAGGGATCAAAGGTTTCATTATTCTTCTGACTCTTCAACTGAAATTGATAAGATGAAACATGCAAAATATCATCAATCTCCCAGAAAACCTCACTCAAAGTCACTATTTAGGGAAAAGTACCAAGAAGTTACTATCATGGATAGGAACGGGAAACCCAAGACCATCATGGCTTGGGTTCCACATTCTAACTAAGTTCTGTTGTGCTTGCAGGGTCATTCATACAGGTCTAATAGTTTATGGTACGTGGACAGTGGATGCTCCCGACACATGATTGGAGATCGTTCCCTCCTTCATGATTTCAAGCATATTCAAGGAACTTCTGTGGCATTCGGTGGAGATTCACAAGGTGACAGAATCACGGGTGAAGGATCTGTGACAAATGGGATGTTGAGCTTTGATCGAGTGAATTACTGTGAACAACTGAATTTCAATCTGCTCAGCGTGTCTCAGATCTGTGACAAGAAATATTCTACTCACTTTACTAACACTCATTGCTATATTCCAAAACCAGGATTTCAAGTTCCTGAAGAATGGGTTATCTTAAAAACCCCAAGGAAGAATAACACCTATGTCTTAAACCTCAATTCTGCTACACCAAAAGAAGAAACATGTCTTCTGTCTAAAGCATCCTTTGATGAGTCACAGCTTTGGCACAGACGATTGGGACACACAAATTTCAAAAATATGAACAGATTAGTCAAGGAAAACCATGTCATTGGTTTACCTCAAAAAGAATTCCATTTTATTGATCACTGTTCAGCGTGTTCAAAGGGAAACAACATAAGTCTTCCCACAAGCCAAAACTGATGAACACAAACAACTCTCCATTGAAGCTGCTTCATATGGATCTTTTTGGACCAACTCATGTTATGAGTATTGGAAAGAACAGTATTGTTTGGTGATCATTGATGACTTTTCCAGATTTACATGGGTCTTCTTCCTTCTTCATAAAAACGAAGCGTCCCAATTGATAAAAGATTTTATCACAAAAATTGAAAACCAACTTGATATAAGGTCAAAACAATTAGAAGTGATAATGGGACTGAATTTAAGAATGAAGATCTGAGTTCATTTTGTACAACCAAAGGCATTGCTCATCAATTTAGTGCTACTAGAACTCCTCAACAAAATGGGGTAGCTGAAAGAAGAAATAGAACACTGATTGATGCAGCAAGAACCATGCTAGCTGATGCTAAACTGCCAATCACCTTCTGGGCAGAAGCAGTTAATACATCGTGCTTTGTGCAAAATCGAAACTTTGATTGTAAAAGAAACCAACAAGACGCCTTATGAACTTCTCTTTCATAGAAAACCATTTATTGGATTTTTAAAGTCATTTGGTTGTCCTGTCTTAATATTAAACACCCGAGACTATTTGGGAAAATTTTCATCTAAGTCTGATGAAGGATTCTTTGTAGGTTATTCTTCTATTTCAAAGGCTTACAGAGTATTTAATCCTAGATTAAATATTATTGATGAATCAACAAATGTTCAATTCAAGGAACATTCATTTCCTAAATCTACAAATGGTCCTGACTGGTTCTTTTACAAAATCTTTTGATCAATTTCATTTGTCTGATGTAGGAAATCTACATTCAGCAGAACCCTCTTCAGGAGTAGAAAGAAGAGATGAATTTCCAATGATTCCTCCAACTTCTACTGATCAACTAACTGAACATGTTCCACTACAAGCTGACCCTGTCAGACAACCATCTCAAAATCAATGTGTTTCAACTGAAGTCCTTCAACTGAAGTCAGAGATCAAAATCAAGCTACTCCTCCAGTTGAAACTAAAAGAATCTGAAATGATGGAAGTAATCAAAGTGCTGCTGATGTTGAAGCAGGAACTGAAACCGGTTTTGATTATTTTCATAACTATCCCACAGTTCAAGATGAATTGGCCTCTCACCAAGATGATCTGAATGTCTCCAATCTTGATGTAACCATTGCTGGTGAATCAATTCCAACCACCAGAACACACAAGAATCATCCAGTTGAAAGCATCATTGGTGATCTCAATGAACGGGTGACAAGAAGCAAGTCGAGCATAGCAAACATCTGTTTGTTCTCTTGTTTTCTCTGTCAAACAGTACCCAAAAACATCAAAGAGGCTCTTCAAGACAATAGTTGGATTGAGGCAATGCAGGAAGAGTTGCTACAATTCAAGAAACAAGAAGTATGGCAACTGGTAGACCTCCCCGAAGGACAATACACTATCGGCACCAGATGGCTGTACCGAAACAAGACTGATGACAGAGGGATCGTCATCAGAAACAAAGCAAGATTGGTAGCACAGGACTATACACAAGAAGAAGGAATAGATTATGACGAGGTGTTTGCTCCTGTTGCTAGACTAGAAGCCATACGACTCTTTCTTGATTACTCTGCATCCATGAAATTCACTGTTTATCAAATGGATGTAAAGTGTGCATTTTTGTATGGAAAGATCTCTGAAGAAGTCTACGTGAGTCAACCTCTAGGCTTTGAGGATCCTGATTTCCCTCACAGGGTATACAAACTTGATAAAGCTTTGTATGGCTTACATCAAGCCCCTCAAAAATGGTATGAGACTCTGTCATCATTTCTTCTTGACCATGGTTATGAAAGAGGGAAGATTGACCAGACTTTATTCAGAAAGGGAAAAGGGAATGAGATGCTGCTGGTCCAGATTTATGTGGATGATCATATTTGGCTCCACTAACAAACAAATATGCAAAGACTTTGAAGATCTTATGCATTCAAAATTTCAGATGAGTGCTATGGGAGAACTCACATTCTTTCTAGGTCTTCAAGTACAACAAACATCAAGTGGAATCTTCATCAACCAGTCAAAATATGTGGAATCAATGTTGAAGAAGTTTCACTTTACAGACTGTCAGTCCATCAGAACACCGGTTGATACAAAAGTGAAGATTGGCCCAGACACAAAAGGAAAATCTGTGGATCAGACTCTTTATCGATCCATGATTGGTTCACTTATGTATTTAACAGCCAGTAGACCTGATGTTATGTTTGGTGTTTGTGTATGTGCCAGATATCAAGCAGATCCCAAGGAATTCACGTGCATGCAGTCAAGAGGATATTCAGATATCTTAAGGGCAAACCTGCTCTTGGTATGTGGTATCCAAAGGATGGAGACTTCAATCTCTATGCATACACTGACAGTGACTACGGGGGATGCAATTTAAACAGAAAATCCACATCTGGTGGTTGTCAATTTCTTGGTCCCAGACTGGTGTCATGGCAGTGCAAGAAACAGACCAATGTTTCAATATCGACGGCTGAAGCTGAGTACATAGCAGCATCAGCTTGTTGCTCTCAAGTTCTCTGGATTCAAAACCAGATGCTTGACTATGGTTTTAACTTCCTGCACTCCCCAATTCACATTGACAACACAGCTGCAATGTTTATCACTAATAATCCAGTTCAACACTCAAAAACAAAACACATTGAAATCAGATATCACTTTTTGAGAGATTGTGCTGAAAAAGGGTTAATCAAATTGATTCAAGTTCATACTGACAATCAATTGGCTGATCTATTTACCAAGGCATTTGAACCTAATAGGTTTGAATTCCTTGTTCAATCAATTGGCATGATTAACCTAGAGTAAAAAAAATTCAGAAATTATCAAAAATCACAAAAAGAAGTCTTTTTCTTGAAGTTTGTGTCTTATACTTTAAGGGAAATTATATAATTACAGTCGTTATATCATTCACTGTGCTTAATTCAAAATTTAAAAGACTGTCATGTCTTACCTGATATGTAGGTAGGCTCTACTTGGAAAGGAAGATACATGCTGTGATGAACTAAATAATCATATTCAACTGTGAAACACTCATCTTAGAGTACTGGTAAGTATCAGCTTATTCAAGTGTATATGTGTCTAGCGACTCAAACACACTAGATAATGATGAACTATGAATCTTATTCACCTGCATCAGTTTCTTCTTTGTTTTGCTGAGCAAAGACCCGAAGAAACAAGCACATAGTGCTGATGTCATGATCCAAAAGATTCCCAATATGGAACACATTCACCTTGGATGAATTAACAAAAGAGTATGCAAAAAGAATCCCTTTAGGGATCTCCTTCCAAAGTGAAGTGCAAAAGAATCCCAATGTGGATCAAAATATCAAAAGGATCAAAGTAAAAGAATCCCAATGAGGATCAGTGAAATTGAGATCTCATAATTTAAGTAACCTGGTCATGTAAGATGTGAAAGTAGTCTACCATGCATTACATGAGGATGGTTGATCAAACCATGTTTCTGTGTGTGAGGTACATTTTGAATATTCAAATCAATCAAAACATGATAAATGTCACATATAGTATAATATTTACCAAGTACGAGTTTAAGATGACAAACATACCTTCAATCAATAAGTTCATAAACATGTCTATTTTACAATCAAAAGATTACACTTGTGTAATGTAGGATTGTTATGATCCTAACAAAAGTATACTTCCTCTTCATGCAAAATAAAAAAAAATTAAAAATTCAAAGAGGTTTTATGATCCAAAATTTTTAAATCCTTAAAGTTTCTATCTAAATAAGGATATAAACTTTAGGGGGAGTAATTTAAAATTTTGATCAGTTAGTACAGGTAGTTTGTTTCTTGAGTTTTATAAAATCAAAACAAAAAGAATCTGACTGTGTTGGTGCAGAAGTTATACTATAGTATCTCAGCTTATGCAGACATTTGGATGCATAAAAGTCCAAGATCAGTCAAACTCTAGGAAACTTGTATGTATCACACCTGATATACAAGTCAATCCAAGCAAGAATTGATAATCCCAACATCAGTCAAAACTTCATAAGAAACAAGTGAAAAGTATAGACAGTTCTTTATAACAGCCATCAGTTCATCAGGAAACAGAAAAGAATTCAATCTACAAAAACATTAAATTTTGATTAGGTTCAAATATTAATGTGGGTAAGTGCATTGGTTAATGCGGATGAAGGTATCCCTGGCATATAACAAATACGGGTAGTTGGTTTTATACCTGTTAAATCTACCGCATTTGTGTGAAAGAAGTGCAATTTGTCAAAAACCAATGCGGACAAAAGTGTTCAACCGCATTTGTCTATGCGGGTAAACCTTTGTTCTACCGCATTTCTTTTTTACTCATCCGCATTTCCTGAATCTGGTTGAATTTAACACTCAACTATCTTGTGTATCAAAATGATCAAATCATGTGCTTAATCTCTTCTGTGATTATGATGAATGCAAGTCAAAAAATGCGAATAAACTTCTGGTCTACCGTATTTGTTGAAGTTGTGAGTCAACTAATTTACTCTTCCGCATTTGCTACAGTTTTTGTAAAAAAAGGTCATTCGCATTTGTTTTCGACACTTGTAATATTTGAAAAAGTCATTAAATCTTCTTTTTAAAACCGAATTTAAAAGGTCATTTAATACTTTTCAAATTGAGATACTTTACAGTGCGACGAGCGGTCTTCACATTTGTTCATCCATCATCATCCCTATCATCTAAAATTCATCACCTGTGATCTAAGATTCATTCACCTCAACAACTCTTCATCTTCGATTCATTACAACAGTATTTTCGAAGAAAAGGTAAATTTCTTCAAAGTTCTCAACCTAAAACATCGAACAGTCAAAAAAAAAAAAAAAAAAAAATCTGATTTTGAACATAGAACTCTAGGTTAAGAATCAATCACCAAAGTAACATTAAACCAAGGTTTAAATGACATTTTCGAAGGCAATGTTAATCAGTAACAAGAATTTAACCTCCTACAATCGGGTTACAAAACCTAGTTCATGTCAAGAACAGGGGACTATCAATTCTAAAAATTGAATGTCAAAACCTGATGTTAATGATTAAAAGATGTTAAAACCATGTGAATAACTATATAAACTTGCAAAACATATAAGAGTGATTATACATGACAAAGTCAAGTTGTGTATGGTACGCATGTTCACTCAAGTTTGACCATTAAAAGTCAAACTGAGAACACACCTGATTTATGTATTACAATCTGTCAATTACAGTTGCATCTTCTAATTCATATGCCTCTAATGCAGGTTTCAATGGCTAATCTTACATGGACAAGCTTCATAATGTTAGTGGCTATCTTGATCCTGATGTTACTGAGGCAGAGGGTTTGAGAGACATGATCAGATTCATCTTAACTACCAGAGTTGTTCGTGCTATTACATTAGGCCTATCATCGATGAGAGATTCATAAGGTCATTCTGGAGCACTGCTGAGGTGACAGAGATAGATGGTGTAAGGACTCTATCTGGAAGAATAACTCCTGATCATAATTTGACCATTACTGAACAGACTGTGAGACAGTGTCTGCAGTTTGGTGATGATGCCAACTCTCCTCTGGAATTAGAAGATGATGAAATCATAACTTTTTTTGCAAACATTGGTTATGAGGGAGGTTATGAAGGAAAGCAAATTGTCAAGGGGTTGGTTGACTTGCAATGGAGATTCCTCATTCATCTCTACCAACATTGCCTGTCAAAAAGAAAGACTGGATGGAATGACATATCAGTGACCACCTTTTCTGCTATATGTGCTCTATGCACAAACAGGCCATTTAACATGTCTGCTTATGTGTTTTATGGTCTGGTGTCAAACATTCAGGAGGGTAGAAGATACAAGTTCCTCATGTATCCTAGATTTCTGTAGTGTCTCATCAATGAAGCTTTCCTTGGGATTATACCTGAAGGACCAGTGATGGATATTCCTCACTACAATGCAAAGTCCTATCAGTACATCAAGAAGAGAGACCCCAGGAATTTCTACAGTGGCACATTTGCTCCTCTATTACCCTGGATGCTGGAACAGATCAACTAAGATGAGCATATTGAGGAACAAGCTCAAGAGGTTTCTGATGCTGAGCCTGTTCATGAAGAAGAGCAAGCTGCTCCTAGTCAACACAATGTTGATGAGCAAGCTGATGTAGCTGAAGAAAGACAGAGGCCAGTGTCACCACAGGTTGATGTAGGTGGTGATCCTCACACTGGGCCTTCCGTTCATGAAGCTGAGATATCCTCTCCATCCACTCCATATCCCATCCCCTCACCACAAAAATACCAATTCCCTTTCCACAAACATAGCCCATCATCTCTTCACACATATCATCCATACACTCTCCCCATATTTCACCAATTCATCTTTCTCCTACATCTCTGGTTCATGCATCCCCAGTCTTTACTGAGCCTGCTGAGTTTGGTGCTTCTGCCAGCTCTTCAGAGGAATCCAAATCATCATCTGATGTGGAGGATCATCGAAAGAAGATGCCTGTGAGACAAGTTACTTCTAAGGTCGCTCCCTCTGAGAGTTATGCTGAGTCAGAGGCAATCAGGCCTGGTGCAAAAGATGAGATGATATCAGAACTGTTGCAAAAAGTAGCTAAGACAAAGAAACTCCTAAATAGAAGATCTAGTATCATTCAAGACAGACTTCTAGAGTTAGATGAAAAGGAAAAAGAGTTAAAAGATATGAAAGAGAAGTATGAGACTGAAAAGAAAGAGAAAGATAAGGAGATAGAAAGCCTAAAGGCTGCTCTTCAACATTCAAAGGATGAAGTCAGTGGTCATGTGGACACTTTGACCATCCAAACCATTGCAATGGAGGAACAAGAAAGCCTACTGGAAGAGCAAACTGATATAATAATGTCTATGCAAAATCAGATAGAAACTTTGAATAAAAGAGTTTCTGAGTTGGAGCTGATAATCATGATAAATCAAGAGGTTGAAAAGAAAAGAAAGGATGATGAAGGTGATAAAGATAAGGGTGACAAGAAGAAAGATAATGACAAAGAAGAAGGAGGTGAAAGTTCCTTAGAAGAGAGTGATGATGATTCTCCTCCTACTAAGAAATTGAGATCTTCTGAGCCTGAAAAAGAAGCTGAATCAAGTAGATCCAAGCCACAAGAACAAAGTTTGGCTATGGTACTATACACCAGCAAAGATCATGAAGAAACACACACTGAAGAATCAGAATTCAGTGATATGATCAAGGCTCTTGATAGCTTCACTGCTGAAGATTTCATCATTGATGATGAATTCTGGGAATTTATTGGAAATCAAGGTCAAGTTTCTGAGCCCATTGTAGTGATATCTCAATCTCCTGTTCCTCTTGAGAAGGAATTGAGCCTTCAGCTTGTACCTGTTGTGACTCTCACTGAGGAGCAAAAAGATTTGATCAAAAGGCACTGCGAACAACAACAACAAAAGGAAGAATCAGAACTAGAGTCAATAGAGAAAATCCCATCAGCTGCGGAAGAAAAGGAAGCTGAAAAATTGCCTAAAGAAGCTGAAATAGCTGAACCCTCTTCTGGTCCAAGAGTACAAACATATACCAGAAAGAGAAAATACCTGTCTGAAAAGGCAAAGGGTAAAAGGACTATAGAAGAAGATCCTCCAAAGAAAAAGCATCAAGATGATCCTCGAAGCCTAGCTGTTATTGCTCAATTTTTAGAAGAACATGAAAAGGCTGAGGAACAACTAAAAATGAGGTCAGTGGGCATAGACCTAGAAGAAGGAGAGATAGAGGGTGGATATGTGATTGATGAACACATAGACAGAGAAAGCCCTAAAAAGCCTGAACCCTCTGTCCTTTGATGACCAAAGCCTTGTTTCTCATCAATCATGGCTATGATCCAGATGAAGTCTTTGGGATGACATATGATGGGATGATAGCAGAAGAAGAAAAGCTAAACAAACTGCTGGACCCTACTGTTGAAACTGAGTATGAAAAGACTCATTCTCCCAAAACTCAAGCTGACAAACCCACTTCAAAAGCCAAGCAGACTGAAGCCTCTCAATCATTATATCCTGATCCTAATTCCATGACTGACAGGGAAATGAAGGATTATCTGTCTGCTCAAGGGTATACTAAAAGAAAATTGGCCAATATGAAGACTAATTCCCTAAGGGATGCCATCCTTAGGATGATAAACGAAAAGAAAGAAAGGATGAAGGAAATGGAAGAAGAGATCATCAAAAAGCTTAAAACAAGATTATCGGCACAAGATATCTAGCTCTCCCATAGAGATCATGACTCTTTGGAACCTGTTCTACACAAAAATCCAGAGTGGTTTGCTGAGCCTTCCCAGTTAATACTTCAAGAGGGGCTCACCACTGCTGAAATGATCAAAGGTGTATCTACTCCACATGGCAAGACTGATCAGAAAATTATTGCCTGGAAGTATGATAGTGACTGGAATATGTTTATGGTCAAATGGATCTCAAGGTTAGTTCAATTCTTCACTGAGTATACTGCTTTAGTGAACTCCTTGCAGATTCATGATCTGAAAGAACTAGCTGAACTGGAGGTCATCAATCATCAGGCTATGTTCAGGGGTTATGAGTTTGAAGAAATTTTGAGAATGTTCAAAAGAACAAAAAACTTCAAATCTCTCAAGGCTATCTGTATGAGGAAAGATAGATCCTTTGTTAACCCTTTAGAGAAGAAAAAGACAAAACCAGCTGAAGAGGTTGTGTTTCCTGAGCTCAAGGTGAAGCCAACTGAATCTTTAAAGAGAAAGATGGTAGCTAGAACTCATTCCTCCAATCTAATCTCAAATGTCTATTATGATGAAAAGACATATGAGTTGGTTATTGAAAGAAAATGGGGAGGAAAAGAAGGTGCAAAAATTAGATTGTTTAGTGGATATGAAGTGAGATTACTAGATGAATCTTATATCCACTACATATACACAAGGCACTTCAGAAAGTTAAATAATAAGTTGGGTGAGGAAGACATGTACTTCTTCTTAAAATGCATAAAGATTCTGAAGATGGCCTTTGACAGAATCAAAGCTAAAAGAGAGCTGAGAAGAAAGAAGAAGACTCCCTTGCAATTGGGGAACATAGTGAAGCTAGAAGTGGATGTTGATGGAGCTTTGCTAATCCATGGAGATGGGTTGTCCATAGTGTTAATATGGGAACCCATTTCTTTGAAGAAGTTGCCTATGGAAGCCATCTACACAATGAGCCAAATGAAGATACATGTGCTAAACAGAGAAAAGATGACTGAAGCCAATGACTTTGTCAACATGATAAAGGCAATTTTGGATCCCTCACAGGCAGAACCTCTCATCCCTCCTCAAGCTGCTCAAGACCTAGCAGAATCCTCACAACCTCATCCACCATCAAAACCTTGAAGTACATAGGCTGTATAATCCATCGGGGGAGTATTGTTGGACCCTGAAAGGATCATACATGCCAATTCAAGTGGTGGATTGATAGTTGTTCTGCTAAAATCTCCCCATGTCCAAGATCTAATACGGATGAAGAATCTGCATCAACAATTGAAACCGTGTCGGCTATCCGCATTTGTATATGCGGATGACCATAGAACAAATGCGCCCAAGTGTTTGTTCTTCCGCATTAACAAATGCGGCTGTTCAGCAACAAATGTGCAGTGTTTGTTCATCCGCATTTGTCAATGCTGATGACCAAACACCAATGCTGTTGAACAACTCATCATTCGCATTTGTCAATATGGATGACCAAGAAGAAATGCTGATGAAGACTTTTGTACGTGGACTAGTTCTTATGTATTGGTCAGGGTTAGTTTAGTCTTTTGTTCAGGCATGTGTCAGCCTATAAATAGAATAGAAATCCTCGCATGAGAGGTGAGAGAGACTGACTGTTGTTAGACATTAGACAATCAGAATATTTTGCTTTGTAATAAGTTCAAGGTGTACTGTTACTGTTCATGCTGAAAAACCCTAGCATTCATTGTAACTATTTTTCACCTTCTTTAATACAAAGAGCATTTATGAGTATTATTCAGCATTCAATGTTCTGTGATTGTTTGATTCCGCCTTACAATCATTGACTCAATCATCATATTCGGTCCTTGTTGATTCACATCAACAGAGAATATTATTCTCAAACCCAGTCAAAGAGTAGGCTGCCATGAGCATTTTGATTGAAAAGCTTGATGCTTATTCTTTAGGTGATCTCTTCATTGATGAAGATATTTTGGAGATCATCATAGAAGCCAGTGTCCCTATAGAATCGTGTGTATTTATTCCTCAACAGCCTATTATCTTTGAAAGAGAGCTCCAAATGCAACTGATTCCTATTGTAACTCTAACTGAGGAGCTAAATGAAGTCACTAGGAGGCTGTCTGAGGAATTGACATCAAAAACACAAGAAGAAGAAAGAGTAGTGTCTAATACTACTAAGCCAGTTAAAGTGATTGAGTCTGTTTCATCTGAACTACAGACATACTCAAGAAGAAAAAGTATTTGGCTGAGAAGCCAAAAGGAAAGAAGCCTATGATTGAAAAGGATGCTCCTGAGCCTAAAAAGTTGAAAAGAGAAGACAAACTAAGCATGGCTGTTTTTGCATAGTTTATGGAAGAACATATTCAGGCAACTAAGCAATTAGCCATGGAACAACAGATTGTCAATCTAGAAGAAGCAGCGATTGAGGGAGGTTACACTTTTGAGTAAAGCATGTATGTTGAGCTTGAATTCCAAGAGTGCCCTCCTAGATAAGAATCAACAGTTAAAGAGATGATGGCAAAGGCCCAAACTAATGACCTTATGGTCAAAGCCATATTCCTCATTTAGTAGGTATATGATGCTGATCATGTGTTTAGTATGACTTCTGAGGCCATGTCTAAAGAGATTAAGAAGGTGGAGAGCTTACTTGATCCAACTATAGAAATAGAATATGAGTTGAGGAAAACATAAGACATAAAGAAGGCCAAGCTAAAGCAATTTCCTCCTCTGCTGTTGCGCCACCTCCTTTAAGACAACCACCGTTACATTATCCATTCCTTAATACCTATAAGATAACAGACAGGGAAATGAATGACTTTCTTACCAGAAATGGTTTCAGCAAGAGGAGGTTGGGTCCAATGAAGACTAACTCTCTCAGAGCCTCTTTGCTAGAATCGTTAATAAGTTGAAAGAAAATATGAGAGCTTTTAAAGAAGATGTTATCTAACATTAGCCCAGTCAAAGAAAATCTACTCAGCAAGTACAAGTTACTAGAGCTGATCATGATTCTCTTGCACCTTTTTTAAGCAAGCAATCAGAGTGGTTCAAGCAGCCAGCATAACTACAATTACAAAAAGGACTAACCAATTCTAAGATGCTCTAACGTGTGTCTGCTCCAAAAGGCAAAGTAGATGTAAAGATCATAGCCTAGAAGTATGATTTTACCTAGAACACGTTCATGGTCAAGAGAATCTCAGGATTAGTTCAATTCTTCTCGGAATATACTAATCTAGTGAACACCCTGAAGATCCATGACTTGAAAGAACTTGCTGATCTGGTTTTGATCAACCATGCTACTACGTCTAGGGGATATCAATTTAAGGATATTTTGAAAATGTCTAAAACAACCAACAACTTCAAATCCTTTAAGGAGATATGCATGAGAAAAGATAGATCTTTTAGAAACCCCTTTTAGCAGCAAAAGAAGAAGAAGACAATAGAAGAGTTGGTAGTCCCAAAGGGGAGCATAAATCCAACTGAAGAGTTGAAAAGAAGGAGAGTAGTTGGTACTCATCAGTCCATGCCAATCTCAAATGTCAAGTATGATGAATAGACATATGAGTTGGTGATTGAGAGATGATGGGAAGGGAAAGTTGGCCTTGAAATTGGATTGTTTAGTGCTTATGAAATACGGCTGCTAGATGAATCATACTAGGCACTTTGAAAGACCTACCAACAAGCTATGAGAGGATAATTTATTATTCTTCCTTAAGTGCATAAGGATCTTAAAGATTTCCTATGACAAGATTAACAGAAAGAGAGAAGCTAAAAGAAGAAGAAGAGTGCCTCTAAACTTTGCAAAACATAGTAAAGTTAGAGATCAATACTACAGGAGAGTTTGTTATTCACATATATGGCTTATCAACCATTGCCATGTATGATCTGTAGTCATTGAAGCAAGTACCTATTGATGCTCTTCAGAGGATTAGTAAACTTATCATACATGTGCTTAATAGAAGTAAGATGACTGAGACCAGACAGTTTTAGACAATGATCAACTCTTTTCTGGACCCAACTAATCCTAAGTTCCATTATTATCGTAAAGAAGAAACAACCCCAGCAACGACAACAACATCAATAGTGGCTCCATCAACAATACAAGCAGCAACAACAACAACTTAATCAGCTTCAACTTCCACTATAGTCAAAGCATTCACCTCACAACAACAACAGGCAACAGCTAAAGATCTGCCAAAATCTTCACATCTTCCATCACTCAAACACACTAGAAGCACTTAGGCTACATAATCCTTAGTGGGAGTATTATTGGACCCTAAAAGGATCATGCTTGCCAATTAAAGTAATGATGGAATTTGTTTAGGTTGGAAATTATACAAGTGCAATTTTTGCGTATGAAGATATGCGGATAAGAAGAAAAGGCTAAGTATAGTTCAGCCACATCAGTATTTACGGGTGAAGAAAGACAAATACGGATGAGTATTTGTCTACCTGTAAGGAACTAATGTGGGTGAACTCAAACAAATACTTAAGCGAAACTACAAAAAATGCGTATTAGACTTGTACACCCGCAAAAAAAATGCGGATGTACAAAAGACAAATTTGGGTGAAGAACTACTTTTGCAGATACTGTTATCTTGTACTTTGTACTTAGTATTCCTAGATTGTATTTTAGGGTAGTTAAGGTTTTGTACATATCATAATATATGACCTAGAAATAGATAAAGTTTTTACCCTTTTTGTAACTCTTACAAAACTTTTGTAACTCTCATACAACCTTACACCCTGATTACAATGAAACCCATATTATGATATTGAATAATTATTATCAATAAACAATGAACATTATGAGTACATTTGATTGTTTTGATCATTGATCTATTTATTTCTGTTGCAATTATCATTGAAATCAATTAAAATATTCAATCCTTATTAATTTTTACCTGGTCAGCTAGTATGTCAGAACCAAGGATAGAGTATGTTCCTGTGGTGTGCCAATTTCTTGAGGTGTTTCCCAGAGACCTTACGAGTGTACCACCACATCACGAGATAGAATTCTAGATTGAATTGATTCCTTGAGCTCAACCTATTGCTAAGGCACCATACCGGCTAGCTCCATCTGAAATGAAGGAACTTATGACTCAAATGCGAGACTTACTCGACAAACGTTTCATCAGACCAAACATCTCAACTTTGGGCGCTCTGGTGTTGTTTGTGAAAAACAAAGATGTGAGCATGCATATGTGAATCGATTATCAAGAATTAAAAAAACTCATGATAAACAATAAGTATCCCCTGCCCAAATTTGATGACTTATTTGATCAACTACAAGGAGCAAGTTGGTCATGAATTGTCTTGAGGTCTAGATACCATAAACTAAAGGTGAAGGAGCAAAATATACCAAAGATAGCTTTCCAAATGCATTATGGACATTACAAGTTCCTAGTAATGTCGTTTGGATTGATGAACGCACCCTCCATATTCATGAACCTAATGAATCCGATGTGTCATCCAATGTTGGATAAATCGATGATTGTGTTTATCGATGAAATTTTATCCACTCAAAGAATGAGGATGATCATGCTTGCCACACTCAAGAGGTATTGAAGATCCTGCGACGGGAGAAAGTATACCCCAAAGTTTCAAAACGTGCCTTCTAGTTGCGAGAGGTGCGGTTCCTGGGTCATGTCGTTACATAAAACAAGATTTTGGTAAACCCAGCCAAGATAGAAGTTTTTACTCAATGGGACTCTCTGAAGACACCCTTAGACTCCAAAGTTTTCTTGGATTGACAGGGTATTATTGGAGGTTTATTCAGGACTTCTCAAGGATTGCATCACCATTGACGAAGTAAACCTAAAAAAGGGTAAAGTTTAAATGGGGAAAGACTCAAAAGAATACATTTCAAGAACTAAAGAAAAGATTAACTCAAGTATCTATTCTAACATTGCCCGATACGAAAGAAGATTTAGTGGTTTACTCTAATGCCTCGTACTAGGGCTAGGGTGTGTTTTAATGCAAATAGGAGAAGTGATAGCATGTGCCTCTTAACAGTAGAAGACTCATGAGGTTAACTATCCCACTTATGCTTTGGAATTAGCCGCGGTCGTGTTCATGCTTAAAATGTGGAGGCACTACTAATATGGTGCTAGATATACAATTTTCACGGATCATGAGATTTTAAAATAAATCTTCGAGCAGAATGATTTAAACATCAGGCATCAATGATGGTTGTAACTATTAAAGGACTATGATTACAAGATCCATTATCACCCGGGAAAGGCTAATATGGTAGACGATTCTCAGATTTGTAAAGAAAAGCACGAACCAATTCGGGTGAAATCTTATCTGATAATAGTACCCTAGATAGTATGGAGAAAATATGTCGGGGAAGCATTAAAAGATCAGCATATTGTTACGGAAGGAATCAAAGGACAAAAATCGGGTCTGGAAGAGAACATTTATGGTGTCAACAGCAGGACAGGACATTATGGATTCCTTGTTATGGGGATCTTAGGATAAAAATACCAGATGAAGCTCATAAAACCAGGTATTCGATTCAACCGGGCACTACCAAGATGTACCAGGACATGAAAAAGAATTATTGGTGGCATAGGATGAGGAATGATGTAGTTTAGTATGTGAGCAAGTGCTAACCTGCTTACAAGATAAAGCTGGACACTAAAAGCATTACGAAACTATCTAACCATTAGATATACCAAAATAGAAATGGGAGCACATCATGATGAATTTCATAACAAAGCTAACATGCACGTCTGAGGGTTATGATGTTATATAGGTGATTGTTGATTGGCTAACCAAGAGTGCACATTTTTACTTGTACGAGAAACCTGTAGATCTGAAAGGTTAGCCAAGCTACTTATGAAGGAAATAATAGCCTAAAACGGGACACCCATCTCTAGTCTAGGATGGAGATGCATAATTCACATTAAATTTTGGGAAAGATTCATGAGGCAATGGGAACTAGATTGCACATTAGCACTGCTTATTAGTCGTAGACCGACGGGCAATCCGAAAGAACGATACAGACACTAGAGAACATGTTGCGAGCATGTATTATTGACTTTTTAAGGCCCTGTTTCCAGGCAACCTCACAATTGGATCATTAACATCATAAGAACATAATTCTTAAACATTAAACATTTAATAACATAATAGCAGAATTAAAACATCAATACAAAGGTCATTATTTATCATCTTTTACAAGCAACACAGACCTATCTATCATACTATCAGCTATCAAAATGCCAGTCTTGCATGCATCCAGGTAACTTCACGTCCGTCCCAAGCTGTTATTCTTTATTCCTTTATCATTTTACTTGTTAAGCTAATATGCATACAAAAGTCAACGTTGCTAAGTGAGTTCTAGTTTTAAAACTTTAAAGAACTCTTGGCATATTAGTTATTTGAAAACCATTCACTTTACTTTCTCAAAACATTATAGTTTTGAATCATTAACATCTATCCATACATTCTTAATTTATCATACTTTCATACTTAATGTCTTTCATTTACTTCATCTTTTTGCTTTTATCTTTGAGCTCGTACAAGTATTAATCTCCTATCATGGTGAGCATACACAAGTATAACTCCTATCAGAATAGCAATGCACAAGGCAAGGATTCTCTAGGTGAGTCCACCTATCACACTCCCAAACAGGGGTGAGCAAGCACAAGGCAGGGCCCCTATCAGTGAGAATTTTACAACTCCTGTACGTTGAGTGCATACAAGATGCAACTCCTATCGAGTGTATACAAGATACAAATCCTATCAGGTGAGTAGTGCACAAGCCAAGGCTCCTATCAGAGTAACAATGCATAAGGCAAGGATTCTCTAGGGTGAGAATGCAGCAAATGCAAACTCTTATCGGTACTTGCAAGACTCTTTACATCGGGCCTATTACTTTCTTTATTTACAATTATCTTTCATTCTTTCTTTCTTTACATTTTTAGCATAATAGTAATTAATCATTCATACTTTTCCTTAACCATGGTTATACATCTTACTATATTATATAGAAAATCATCATCAACTTTCCATAGAAAATACATATCTAAGATTCTTTACATAAAGTATAGCTTATCAGTACTACACACTTTCATTACTATACCATACATAATCATACTATAACGAGTATAATCAACACATTTAAATTATATCACAAGAGTACAATAGAACAAATACGGGTGACAGGGATGGGATATTGTGGGTTACGAAAGAAACGTGGGTAATAGTGACAGATAGATTATTACGGGTAAGGTAAACCAATGCGCGTGGGCTAATGAGGATGATCTAAACCAATGTTGTTGGGCTAATCAGGATGATCACATGCTTAATACAAATGCGGACAACAATCTAACAAATTCGACTAACTAGTCAACTTATGCGGGTGGACTGTATATTCATCCGCATGAGTTTTACTTGGGAAATTTCTACAGGTAACAAGGCTGACTATTGCGGGTGAACTGCATGTCCATCCACATTAGTACACTTGGAAACTTTCTAAGTAAAGGCAACTGTAATAAATGTGGTAACACAAACATGCCTGCATTTGAGGACAAATGCGGACAAAAGTAAACATATCTATTCGTATAAACAAATGCAAGTAAACTATACACACCCGCATTTGTAAACTTAATGCATAAGATAAAAATGCTGATAAGTTTCAAGTAATGCGGGTGATAATGATTCACCCGCATTAACTTCTGTATTTAACACATTCCCATGCATACTGTTAGATTTCATAAAAACCCATTGTTCATCTATCAACTTTCTTTAAATCATTAAAATGATAACTTTGGCACTATAAATTGTTTAATCTTTAACAAATCATTCTTAGTATGCATACTAGCCCCGAAATACATGGAAGCACATAAAAGCGGGGATCTAGAACTCACTTTAACAAGAAGAACTCGATGAAAACCCTTAACTTGAGAGGTATCAACTGAGATCTACATAAACACACATCAAGGTGTCAACTTTAATGATTAAAACGATGTTAAAACACCCAGATGACGTAGATCTATCATTTCTTACATGAAAATCCTCGCCTTTGCTCAAATCTGTGACTTTTTCCCTCTAGAAATGCAGCTTTCTCTCTTTAATGGTCCTATTTGCAAGAAGGTTTGCATGGAGCTGTCACATTTCCTTTTATAGGGTGGTTTAGGGTGTCAACTTTTATTTGCTCACCTTTAGCCCTTATACTTCTTCTTTTCCTTTAATCCCCTATCTTTGTATACATATATGTTTAAAAACAAGGATGTTACAATTTTGGTGGTAATTGGGATGATCACTTGCAACTTGTAGAATTCTCTTATAACAATAGTTAGCATGCGAGCATTGAGATGCCCCCTTTTAAAATGTTGTATGGAAGAAGGTGGAGAACACCTATATATTGGGGAGACATCGGTGAAAGGAAATTAGAAGGTCTAGAGTGGTGGAAGCCCCAACAGAAAAGCTAGTAAAGATCAAAGCATTCATGAAAGCCACTAAGGACAGACAAAAGTCTTATGCAGAAAAATGACATAGATCGATTGAGTTCAATTTCAGTGACAGGTTTGTGCTAAAAATGTCACTATTAATTATACATTTTGGAAAATGGGGAAAACTAAGGCCTCAGTATATAGGACCTTTCAAGATTGAAGCTAGAGTTGGGTTGGTAGCTTATAGGCCGGAAATGTTAGCCGAGCTTAGTAGGATTCATCCTACTTTTCATGTGTCTCATCTGCGAAAGTATATAGCGGAAGAAGACGCTCACGTACCACTTGGCGATATTGAAGTAGATGATAAACTAAATTATGTTGAAGAAGCAATAAGCATATTGGATAAAAAGGAAAGGAAACTAAGAAACAAAGTGGTCAACTTAGTCAAGGTTTAATGGAAACATCAAAAGGGATCCAAAACGACATGGGAACATGAGGAGGAAATGAGACAGTTTATCCTCGGTTATTCAGCGAATAACAGGTTTCGAAGGCGAAACCTAAATAAGGGGGTAAATTGTAACATCCCGAAATATGCAGGAATCAAAAGGAAATAAAGAAAGAAAACGGGTTGGAGGTTTTAAATAAATATAGGGGCTAAAGATGGGCAATTGTAAACTCATTACTCTAAAACCCATATAAAAGGAGGTGTGACCACCCATGAAAGCTTCCTCGCGAAAGGTAGCCTGATAGAGAGAGAAAGTTGGCATGTTAGAGAGAGAAAGCTCAAGAACTCAAGCAAGGTACCAACTTTCACGTATTATATGATGGATCTAGGTTAGATCTATGCTTATTGGGTGTTTATACATCATTTTATAGATATAGTTGACACCTTTACATGTGAATATATAGATCTTTGTTCATACTCATCGGAGTTTCTCTCGAGATCTACATGCAAGGTGAGTTCTAGATCCCTATTTTTTATGTTTTTCGCTGATCAGAGGATGATATGCGTGCTTAAGTGAGTTTTATGTATAGATTTAATGTTTTCAAGTGTAAAGCTGCCATATTTATTTCTAGGGTTCATGTCATATTATATTATGACATTATTTAAGGTCCATGTAAGAACCCTAGATTATATATCAAAGATCTAATGGTTTTCATATAAAAGTAATAGTATAAATATGCATGATTCCCACCACAACAGTAATATAATAATCTACTACTACCGGTACTATTACCCATATTTCACATGCTGCCCTCTTTGGCTGCTTTATAGCATAAGTATATTAATGTAGAAAAGTAAAAGATTTACCCATGTTTGTTTAACGTAACTGTATTTGCTGATTACCTGTGTTTGTTTAACTTAATTGCATTTGCTGATTACCCATATTTGTTTTACTTAGCCTTATTAACCTCTGTCTAAGTGTGGTCAATATGGAAAGGTGAACTATTACCCGCATTGGTTATTCAGTCGCATTGTTCCTAGTCGCATATGTAGCACCCGCATTTATCCCCACAGTTATTCAACTTAAAGATTCACCTGTATTGAACTCAATTCATCTGTAGTAGTCCAATTCACCCTCATTAAGACATAATACCCACATTAATCCAACACTTAGTCACTAGACTACTACATACCCTCATTGGTTAGGAGTCACCCGCATTGACGTTAATGAAATGTGATAAAATAATTAAATGCATCATAAGACTTAATTTTATGATAATTAAGGTCATTAAAGGTCTAACAAACCCCCTTTGTGCATAAATTTTATGATTGGTAATTTTGAGAATTACCGGGTCGCATAGCGACAAAACTGTTAACGAGCGTTGGTGACAATTTGGTAAAATAAATTTGGTCAATATATATTGATTTTTATGATTTAATGTATAACAAGTGAAAATATTATTAGTCGTGAAAAATAATAATTATTATTATTTACCTTGATCACGTAAAATTAAGACTTTTTTTAAAATATTGCCTTGTTGTAACGTATAACCCGTTGCATACTGTGTTGTACCGTGTATATTTTAATTCTTGAATTTTTGTCACTATTATTAAATTTTGTGAACCTTTGGAAAGTATCAAATTAATACTTTCATTTTATACAAAATTTTCACGTAAAAACCCGAACGTTTAAGAATTTTACAAAAATTTAACGAGACCGACACCCGCCTTACACCGGGTGGCATCTCACTTGGAGATCCACCAGCCATATCATCAATATAATCACATGATTAACTTACTTTAAACATACTTAATCATTTCTATATAAACAACTTCACACTCCATCTTTTACACACACTCAAACTCACGGTTGGAAGCTCCAAGAACAACCCTCATTTCTTTAATTTTGATCATCCAAAGTTTGTTTCAAGCTTTGATTTCTTGATTTCAAGGATCCCTTATGAACTTGGTGCAAACATTGCATAAATCCAACTCAAAGGAGAAGAAATCTACAAGGAAATCATTCTTGAATCTTCAAAACTTGTTCATCTTAGGTATGAACATTTCATCTTTTAACATATGCAACATGACTTTTGAATGATTTTTGTAAGTTTTATTCACCAAAAACTAGCTTTTCTTGAAATCCAAGGTTCCAACAAAGGTTTTAATCAAGAAAATGTGTTGTTAAACAATGTGTGTGTGTGAGTGTGTGTGTGCCGTAAGTGAGTGTGTGTGTGTGTGTGTGATGATTTTGTGTTTTGATGATCTTTTAACATTTTGTTGATTTTCACTTTCATGCAAGATGATAAAACTTTGATTTGAGGTTATGAACATCATAAGAAACCCATAACAAGCAAGGTCTTCGGTGATGACTTTATACGCACGAAAAAGCCAAAAACCGACAATTTCGGGTTAAAAATAATGGACTGTTTTGAAACTGAGTTTTAACAAATTATTTCAGAATGTTTTTGGTATAAAAGAGCCATTTTTAAACATTTAAAATTGTCACAAGATATATATATGGGTTGATGTACGGTTTATGCGTATAAAACCATGCGGTTTCGGGTCAAAAATTACCATATATTGGTGAAATATGGGTCAAACATAATATAGCAAATTTTTATAATAAAAATTTATCTAAAATAAATTTATATATATTTTACTACTAAAAATGTTATTATTTGTTAAATGATTAATAAACGTTGGCATGTGTTAAATAAAGTAGTAGTTATAAAGTAATAATATAAGAAATAGATTTCTTAACTAAAGCAAGAATATGGATATTAATCCTAAATTAAATATTATTATGAAATAATAATTATTTATTTTTTTATTTATTCATTTATTTATTTATTTGTTTGTTTTGTTGTTTGTATAGTACATAACGTAGTAAATTTTACGTTATATTTTTGTGTACTTTCATTTGTCTATCTTGTGTGTGTTATGTAGTTGTTGTTTAAGAGTTAAATTATTTATTTAATAAATAAATATTTGTCACGTATAATACAAATTATTAAACTAAACCAAAAATCACCAACGGATCTTTTATTTAAAACGGATTTCAAGACAAGTCTAGTGAGTTGGGTAAACAACTTACGTATAGACTTATTACTCAACAATTAATAGATCCCTTATGTTTAGGGCGTTAATAGGTCGTTTATTTCCGGGCTCGATTTTTTGCTAGATCATCACTCTGTCTCATTTGAAGGTGAGTTTTCACAGCCCGTATTTTCAAATAACGTTTTATTTAACTATTTTGGGGGAAAAACATGCTATAACGTTTTATTTGTGATATGATTTAATTGTGGAATAACTGCGTGATCTTTATGATGGCCTTGAGTTGTTTTATTATTTGCGCTTGATTGCCCTCTTACATAATCATTAACCCTTGGAGGGCCACAGGATATATTGGTAGATCTATTGGGTTTGACAACAGCCCTTCAGGATCGGTTTTACCGGTCTGGTACAGAGGGAATATATGTTGAAAGGATTTTTGAGGGACTTTGTGTCTTGGTTTGATTATGGGGATCTTGGTTGCGATCATAGTTAGTGAACCTAGCTAGTCCTTGACGATCCAGGGGTTGATTCCGGGATAATCATATCTTTTTTTTATATAGAAACTTATGATAACCTTTTTATATAAACCTGTGAACTCACCAGCTTTTTGCTGATAAACTTTTGGGAATGTTTTTCAGGTGATTAGGCATGCATGGGAATGAAAAGATTTTTAACGGCAAACTTATCAAGTTTGGATACCATTTTGGACCCAATTTTTGCTGCCAATCAAAAACTCTTGTTAATGTTTAAAAATAATATTATGTTATTACTATTTTAGTTTTCAAGTTAAGACTACTTTTGAAACAATGTAATAAATTTCTATAATAATAGTTAACTTTGGTATCCATGATTTGTTTGCTTAATAATTGTTTGAAATAATCCAACTTCCTTTATCTCCGTCACACGCATGCCCTTCCGGTGCACTTTTCGGGGTGTGACAAAAGACAACCCTTAAAAGGTTACCTAGAACACGCAAGTACATAAGTACATGTACACAGAAAGCTTTACAACCCTAAGTGCTCAATAAACACGTTGACATAAGTTTTTGAAAAACAAGACTCATTTGACCTAGTTGACCCGTTGACCCATTGGTGACATGTTAATTGAAATCTTGTTTGATCAAGTATAGCATCTCATACACATGGCCATCATGCAAGTTATTCACGTACACCACAATCATAAGTTCTATCACGATCATCATGCTAACATAGCTTATCATAAAACACATACGAATCTCAACCAATCAATCATGTTTAGTACAATTACAATTACAAGTAATAAATCATACATGGAGTCTAATCATGCACTACATGCCATATCAAGCCACTTACGACTTCACATCCTAAACCTTGCCAATCCTACTAAGTAAGGGCCTTAGATTCGTACGCGTGTATGACGATCATTATCACATACTCAAATGCAATTCATGCAAGCCAGTAGCCAACTTAATAATATTCAATTACTATAGTGCATCACAACTCAAAAGCTTGTACTTACTACCATACTTGCAAATTTTTCAAAACCACCTATATTTTCCCATAGATCCATCAACTAACCATATGACCAAATTATTATAGTCTAACACATTAGACATCATCCATGATCACTCTAGCATGCTCCCAACATCTTAATCATGATCAAATGACAAAATTACATGTTTCATATAAATAAAGTTTCCCCTTTGGGAAAGTGACATCCAAAATCTATGTATTCATCAATTTCAATCTCAAATTCATCAATAACATCCCTAATCTAGTTCATAACAATCATAACAACTCATCTAGCATACACTAATCATCAAAACATGAATTTCCATGAAGAAAAGTTTCTACTTTAGTCAATGTATGAACTATATGATCAAACCATGGAATTCTTGCATAATCATCCTACTCCAACATTCATACAACATAATTATTAACATATCATCACCAAACTATCATCAATTTTGACTTTTCTACATAATTTCGAATTAGGGTTCTAGAAGTATCAAAACCATGAAAAACTTGATAAATACTTACCTTTAGGTGTGTTTAAATGATGATTAGCACTTGTAAACAACTTGTAACACTTGAATCTCAATCAAAGTTGATGGTTTCTTGGTGTTCTTCACAAAATCGCAATATCTGTGTGTGTTGGAGTTCTTGGCGGCGCAAGGGGGTGGGGAGAGGATTAGGGTTTTAATTTTGTTAATTTTAAGTTTAGTGGTAATTACACAAGAACCCTCCTTGATTATATTTTATAAAAACTTAATCTTTTTAACACTTTTAAATAATTTTAACAAGATAAATAATCAATCATTATCATCTAATAACAATCATACATTCTAGTGTGTGCTCATGACATGTGTATGCAAGACCTAGCGGAACTAACGGAGTTTGGTAACGGAAAATTACCGGATGTCACATTATCCCCATGTTGAAAGAATTTTCATCCCGAAAATTACGTTACATGGTTGTGTTACATCATTGGTCTACTGCATTGGCACAACTTTGATTGAGATTCAAGTGTTACAAGTTGTCACATCATCCCTACGTTGATTGAGATTCAAGTTGAAAGAAATTTCATCCCGAAATTTAATCAATACCTTCGCCGGTTGTCGTCGTCGTTTTGAAAAGATGAGGATACTTAAGCTTCATCTGATCCTCACGTTCCCACATGAATTCCGGTCCACGTCTTGAGTTCCAACGAACTTTGACTATAGGTATCTTGCTTTGCTTAAGGGTCTTGACCTTACGGTCCATCACCTCAACTGGTTCTTCAATGAATCGCATTTGTTTATCTACTTGCACTTCCTCGAGCGATACAACCAACGTCTCATCAGATAAACACTTCTTTAGATTAGAGACATGAAATACATTATGAACTCCACTCAACGAATCAGGCAGGTCTAATCGATATGCCACTGGACCTATTCTTTTTGGAATCTCAAATGGCCTAATGTATCTCGGATTAAGCTTGCCCCTTTTGCTGAATCGAATCACACCTTTCCATGGTGAGAGTTTTAGTAAAACTTTGTCGCCGACCTGAAACTCCAAAGGTTTATGTTGCTTGTCTGCATAGCTCTTTTGTCGGTCTCATGCTGCAGCCATACGAATCTGTATCTGCACGATCTTCTTGGTAGTCTCGTGCACCAATTCGGGGCAGTTAGCTGACTATCACTAACTTCCACCCAACAAATTGGTGATCTATATTTTTGCCCATATAAAGCCTCAAATGGTGCTACCTTGATGCTAGTATGATAGCTGTTATTGTAAGAAAATTCTACCAAAGGTAGATGGACTTCCTAATTGTTCCCAAAATCTATCACACAAACACGCAACATGTCCTTCAGAGTTTGAATAGTGCACTCGCTCTGACAGTCGGTCCGAGGGTGGTAAGCGGTACTCATGTCTAAGCGTGTACCCAAGGATTTATGCAATGATTGCTAGAAATGGGAGGTAAAACGGGAGTCAAGATTAGAAATAATCAAGATTGGTACACCGTGTCTGGAAACTACCTCCTTCAAATAAGTTCGAGTTAACTTATCCATTTTATCAGTTTCTTTGATTGCTAAGAAGTGAGCCGACTTAATAAATCTTTCTACGATCACCCATATCGTGTCACAACCAGTAGGGGTTCGAGGTAATTTAGTAATGAAATCCATCGAAATCTGTTCCCACTTCCACAAAGGAATCTCAAGTTGTTGTAGTAACCCAGATGGATTTTGATATTCAACTTTAACCTTAGAACAGGTTAAGCACTTACTCATATACGTAGCTACCTCTGCCTTCATATTAGGCCACCAATAGTGTGCCTTCAGGTCATGATACATCTTGTCTGAACCAGGATGTATAGAGTACTTAGACTTGTGTGCTTCACTCATAACCAAGTCCTTTAGGTTTCCATACAAGGGCACCCAAAGTCTATCCATGATGTAGTAGATTCCATCTGCTCTCACCATAAATTACTTGTCCATTCCATGTAATGATTCGGATTCAACATTTTCCACTTTCAAAGCTTCTGTCTGAGCTTCCTTGATTTGTTCTGGTAATTGAGTGCTAATAGTAAGCTTTAAAGCTCGCACTCGTCGGGGCTTAGCAGTTTCCTTCCTGCTTAAGGCATCAGCTACCACATTTTCCTTTCCCGGGTGGTACTTAATTGCGAAATCATAATCGTTTAATAACTCTACCCAACGTCACTGCATCATATTCAGCTCTTTTTGCTCAAAAATCTGCTGAAGACTCTTGTGATTGGTGTAAATGGTGCATTTGGTACCGTACAGGTAACGTCTCCAGATCTTCAAGGCAAAAACTACTGCACCCAGTTCCAAGTCATGGGTGGTGTAGTTCTTCTCGTGCACCTTCAGTTGTCTCAAAGCATAGGCTATCACCTTGTCATGTTGCATCAAGACACAACCGAGCCCTTGGATAGAAGCATCACAGTAAACCATGAAGTCATCACTTCCTTCTGGTAATGCTAATATCGGTGCGCTAAAAAGCTTCTATTTCAACAATTGGAAAGCTGTTTCTTGACTCTCTCCCCATTTAAACGAGGTACCTTTATGTGTCAAAGCAGTGAGAGATTGAGCGATCTTTGAAAATCCCTCAATGAAACGCCAATAGTACCCAGCCAATATAAGATATTTCTGTATCTCACCAGGCTTTTTAGGAACTGACCAATTCTTTATCGCCTCGACTTTTGCAGGATCCACATGTATTCCTTTTTCGTTAACAATGTGACCCAGAAATTGCACTTCACGAATCCAGAAATCACACTTGGAAAACTTGGAGTACAGTTGTTCTTTTCTAAGTAATTCTAAGATTAGACGTAGGTGCTCCTCATGTTCCTCCTTGGTCCTAGAATAGATCAATATGTCATTGATAAACATGATAACAAACTGATCGAGATAGGGTTTGTACACACGATTCATGAGATCCATGAATACTGCTGGTGCATTTATCAACCCAAATGGCGTGACCAAGAACTCATAATGACCGTAACGTGTACGGAATGCGGTGTTTGAGATGTCTTCCTCTTGAACTCTTAGTTGATGATAACCAGACCTCAATTCAATCTTAGAGTAATAGCTTGATCCTTGAAGTTGATCAAACAAATCATCTATACGAGGCAAAGGGTATCGATTCTTGACTGTAACTTTGTTCAATTCTCTGTAATCAATACACATTCAAAATGTGCCATCATTCTTCTTAACAAAGAAAACAGGTGCTCCTCACGGTGATAAGCTTGG
Organism: Flaveria sonorensis; assembly: GCA_025506505.1. Lineage (NCBI taxonomy): Eukaryota > Viridiplantae > Streptophyta > Magnoliopsida > Asterales > Asteraceae > Flaveria > Flaveria sonorensis. The sequence goes on along the minus strand of CM046425.1, from coordinate 32,469,445 downwards.
TCGAATAAACCCTTTATCCAACAGCTCTTGAAGTTGTGCAAATAGTTCCTGCAGTTCGTTTGAGGATAACCGATAAGGTGCTCTCGCAATCAGAGTTGCTCCGGGTGTCAAATCAATTTGAAACTCAACTTGATGATAAGGTGGTAGTCCAGGCAGATCTTCTGAAAACACCTTTGGAAAGTCACAAACTACCAGAATATTCTCTATCTTTTTTTCCTCTTGTTGCTCGTCAGTTACAAGGGCTAATATGGCTAAGCGACCCTTGCGTAGCCACTTCTGCGCTTTCATAAAGGATATGATGCCTATCACAGCACCACTTTTCTCGCCTTTAACCGAGATAATTTCCCTGTCCAGGAGAGGAATGCGGATAACCTTCTCGTGGCAAATGAATTCCGCCTGCTTCTCAGACAGCCAATCCATGCCCATGACCACATCGAAACTCCCAAGTGTAATAGGCATGAGGTCAATATCAAAGGTATGACCAGCAAGTTCTATCTTGCAACCCTTAAGGATGTGTGTAACGTAGATTTGCTTACTATCAGTTAATTGTATGGTATATTTAGATTCCAACGTAGAAGGTATATCACTTAAGAGACTACTAAACATAGTAGAGATAAAACTTCTATCGGCTCCGGTGTCAAACAATGCAGTAACAAAATGACCATTAACATGAAATTTACCAGTAATAGTAGTAGGGTCATTTGGAGCCTTACCTAAACCCATGACAAAGGCTCTCCCTTTAGCTCCCCCATTGTTGCCACCATTGTTTTCACCATTTTCGTGGTTGTTGTTGTGTCCACTTTTACCAGCCCCATTCTAGTTTTTCTTCAACTGAGGACAATTCCTCTTGTAGTGTCCTTCTTTTCCACATTCAAAGCAACCTTTTGGTGTTTCTTAGGGTTGTTGAGGCTTCTTCATCAACTCACCCTGGCAATCCTTTGCCGCATGTCCAGCCTTCCCACAACGCTGACATCGAAAATTTACACACCTGCCAGTGTGGTGGTAGTTGCATCGATTACATTTAGGATACTTCCCCACGTATCCCCCTTGTCCTGGTGCTAATGAAGATCCCTTGTTGAAACTCTGATTGTTATCAAATTTCTTCTGCTGTAGCTGCTGAGGCTGACTGTTTGATGAGGAACCTTTATTACTGAACCACCTGCATATGCTCATTAATTAGTGCAGCCAGTTCAGCGGGATTTCATATTCACTACACCGCGCCACGCTCGAGTCCTACGCCACGTCCTCTGCCTTCACCTTCCATTTTCACTTTACATTAACAAACACAATAATGAGCAACATATAATGTATTTATCTCATTAAAGCATAGTAAATAGTAAGAAAATAATAAAGTTCATCAACCACAACATTTATAACCAAAATAATAACCAAAGATAAATAGATTGTAAGTAATCCACAAAATATTTAATCGATGTCAAAATTTTCAATTTTTCAGTTGGGTGGGAAACAACCCTTCCCAAATAGGTTTTAAAAAAAAACGCTATGTAGTACAAGTCAGATGAAAGGGGAAGATCAATCTAAAACATCAGATCCATCACTATCTTCCTCCATCTATATAGGTTCTTCTTCTTCTGGGGCATCCTCTGGCTCTTCCTTGGGTTCCTCTTCACATTCTTTCTCGGGTTCCTCTTTAGGTTCTTTCTCGGGTTCTGTGGCAATATGCATCGCGGCGAACTGGGCTTCCAGGTCACCAAGTCTTACCCCATAGTCGTGGATGGTGTTATCCCTAGCATCCGAGCGATGGATCGCCTGAGCCGATCTATCAGCTAAGGAGCACTGATAATTATAGCATTTCGATAGCAGTTCTTTCACTTCTGCCCCCATCATCTTAGTCTCAGATAGCTCATGTCGTAGAGCGCCGACCACCTCATTCAGCTCATTAGTGCGTCGTTTCTCTGTGTTAAGAGCAACAACTAAAGCCGCAATCACCAGCTCGCTAGAATGTGGTATCGAAGGGAGGGTAGGTGTAGGTAACTCAGAAGTAGACCTAGTCCTCGGCCTAGTAGGAGGGGGTTTAGGAACACACTCCCTATAAAGCATACGGTTTACATAGGTAGGATAGTAACTCCAATCCCACGGAGCATCGCGTTCAGGCAGTGCAAATGGTTGATCCCAGTCTATCTCCTCATGAGGATAAGGAAGTCGGGGCCACTCAGGTCCTCTATCAGGTACAGGAGGAGGAGGAGTTGATTCAAAATGTGCAGGCCTCTTACCTAGATCCTATGAAGATCATGCCATGCTGCAGAGTATGTGATGTGTATGCCAATGAGTATACAGTAAGGGATAAGTAACGAGTAACTAACAAAATATGCTGTTATAGACTAGTGTGTATGCAACCTAGTTCCCTATAACCCATAGCTCTGATACCAATCTGTCACACCCTCAAACTCTACGTTCGGGGTTTTACTGCGAGGCGAGTGAACAAACCAGGATCCCAGTCATTAGTTACTCAGAACTACACTATATGAAACTTTTAAAACAAATCAAAGTTTGAATCTTTAAGACATTTGTGGAAGCATTTTGTAAACATTTCAAACATAAAGCACCAAATGTAAACTGGGTAAAACACGCGCCCAAGCCGAAGTATGAAAGTATGCAATAAGACAAAAACAGATGAATGTTTGTTTAAAGTATGCATGATTCGTGCGTGCTCCTATGACAACTACTAGTAACGAACTGAGAAAAGCATACTAAAGTGTCAACATGACGGTTGGTGAGTTCACAAGTTTTGTAATCATCATAAATAGTAACGTTAGTAAAATATAAACAAGTGTATTGAAATAGATAGCTAGCCAGTCGTAGGGGTGGGGCTTGTCAGACCCGGTAGTATTACCCAACATTTCTTGCTAGATTCCTTAATTAACGATCCGAAAGTGTAAGGGCTTTTAATGGTATATCACACTATATCTTACTAAACACATGTTATAATAGTAAAGCGTTTTAAAATAGAGCATGCTTTCTCCCCAAAAATAGAGTAAATAAAAGTAGGACATTGAACTCACCATTTGCGCAAACGAACCATAACAAAAGCTAACGATGAGTTAAAAGACAACCCTCAAAAGTTACCTAGAACACACAAGTACATAAGTAGGTGTACACAAAAAGCTTTACAACCCTAAGTGCTCAATAAACACATTGACCCAAGGTTTTGGCAAACAAGACTCATTGGACCTAGTTGACCCGTTTGACCTGTTGGTGACATATTAATTGAAATCTTGTTTGATCAAGTATAGCATCTCATACACATGGTCATCATTCAAGTTATTCACGTACATCACAATCATAAGTTCTATCACGATCATCATACTATCATAGCTTATCAAACAACACATACGAATCTCAACCAATCAATCATGCTCGGTACAATTACAATTACAAGTAATAAATCATACATGGAGTCTAATCATGCACTACATGCCATATGAAGCCACTTACGACTTCACATCCTAAACCCTGCCAATCCTACTAAGTAGGAGCCTCAGATTCGCATGCGTGTATGGCGATCATTATCACATACTCAAATGCAATTCATACAAGCCAGTAGCCAACTTAATAATATTCAATTACTATAGTGCATCAAAACTCATAAGCTTGTACATACTACCATACTTGCATGTTTTTCAAGAACACCTATATTTTCCCATAGATCCATCAACTAAACATATGACCAAATTATCATAGTCTAACACATTAGACATCATCCATGATAACTCTAGCATGCTCCCAACATCCTAATAATCATCAAATCACAAAATCACATGTTTCATATAAATAAAGTTTCCACTTTGGGAAAGTGACATCCAAAATCTATGTATTCATCAATTTCAATCCCAAATTCATCAATAACATCCCTAATCTAGTTCATAGCAATCATAAAACTCTGTAAAGCCCCATTCCCAGGATGCTTACAGTCGGTCAATCATCGCATAAAACATATAAAATTCATCATTATGTAGCGGAACTTTAAACTTTTCATTAATAATTAAAAACATGTCAATACATCATATCTTCAATTTACATCATCAAAAATTATATTTATACAATATCATCTCAAAAATATGGATGCTGGACCCAAAGCATTCCCAGTAGCTTATGCATCCGTGCCTGAACCTCCTCAGCATCAAACGGTTACCTACCAACTATTATGCATACAAAAAGTCAGCGTCGCTGAGTGAGTTCTAGTTTTCATAATCAAAATACTTTACATTAAATTAAATCATATCTTTTACTTTCTTTCATGATCACACGTCGTACGTACATCTAGATAATAATCATTATCTTCATCATCATTAGTTTTCGTATGTTCATTCGTTAACATCTTTACTTTCTTTATGGATCCTGCCATATGCTAAACTGCCCCCCCCCACATTGTGCACGAAGCTGGTACTTTATCGAGGCCTATAAACAGCCCCTAATCATTATGCACAAAGCAGATACATTGTGCACGAAGCAGATACATTGTGCACAAAGCAAATACATTGTGCACGAAGCAAAATACCGTACCGGGGTAAGCGACAAGAACTCCATCATTCATTACTTCTATTTCATCATCCGTTGTCTTTCACTTTCATTACGTAATACTTTACTTACGTACATAAGTATAACACATCACGTAAAGTCACATCATATACATAACATGGAACAACATCATCATCATAACAGCACACAATGCATACCTATCATAAACAAGCATAAGCCACCACAAAACATAATTCTTAGCACTTAAACTCTACTTCCCAAAATTCCAGAAAATCCCAAGTCCCATAAGGATTACGGATGAACTTAACAAATGCAGATGAACAAAGAAATGCGGGTGAGCAAACAAATGCGGATGAACACTTCAGAAAATATTCTAAGTGTTCCAAAGAAATGCGCATGATCACTGTAGCAAATGCGCCAGAACATAACACTTATGCGAATATTCAACTCTAAATGCGGATGATCACCCAACCAATGCGGATGATCATTACCAACCTGCAATGCAACTTATGCCATAAACAGTTCCCAATCATCATTCTAACACATCCTTAGCATAGATCTAGCATGCTAAACACTTAGAACATACTAAACATCATCACGAAAAGTCACATCATATACATAACATGGAACAACATCATCATCATAATAGCACGCAATGCATACCTATCATAAACAAGCATAAGCCACCACAAAACATCATTCTTAGCACTTAAACTCTACTTCCCAAAATTCCAGAAAATCCCAAGTCCCAGAAGGAATATGGATGAACTTAACAAATGCAGATGAACAAAGAAATGCGGATGAGCAAACAAATGCGGATGAGCAAACAAATGCTGATGAACACTTCAGAAAATATTCTAAGTGTTCCAAAGAAATGCGCATGATCACTGTATCAAATACGCCAGAACGAAACACTTATGTGAATATTCAACTCTAAATGCGGATGATCACCCAACCAATGCAGATGATCATTACCCACCTACAATGCAACTTATGCCATAACCAGTTCCCAATCATCATTCTAACACATCCTTAGCACAGATCTAGCATGCTAAACACTTAGAACATACTAAACATCATACATATCTTATAAATCATCTAAAAACATACATCAACAGCACACAGTCGCACATCATGCTGAAATTCATAGTTTAGCTTAGAAAGCCTTCTGCACAGTATGTATGAAAGCCCCAAACATTTAGAAAATCAGTAAAATAGGGGATCTAGAACTCACCTTAAGCAGCTTTCAAGTAAAACACCTTAAACCCGAGAGCCCACTTGAAGTTCCAGCACCTAAAACCCATGAAAACAAACACTAAACACCAGAATCTAGGTTCAGAAGCTCGAACCCAGTAGAAAACAGGGAAGAAACACTTGAAAACTTTACCTTTCTTGAAGAACTTCTACTTTCTCACTCTAAAAACCGGTTGAAAGCTTCTCTCTCTCTCTAAAACGGAAGGTTGCAGGAGAGAAAAGAGTTTATGGGCGGTCATACCTCTTTTAAACCCCACTATGTGCAAGTTTGGCCCTTGCACGCTTTTAACCCCTTCCTTTTGAAATAGCTTCCTGATTGTTCCCTTACTTTTCTTTTTCAAAAATTTTCGGGTGTTACAAGTCCACCCCCCTTATATAGGTTTCATCCCGAAACCTGTCACTCCTTAAAGAGATCTGGTTAGTGCCATCTCAATTCTCCCTCTGATTCCCCAAGTGGCCTCCGTTACTTCAATGCAATGACCATAGCCGCCATATTAGAGAACCTTCGGATAAATCTCCTGTAGCAACCCACCAAACTCAAGAAACTACGAATCTCAGATGGCGTCCTTGGAGACTTCCATTGCATCACTGCCTCAACCTTTTTCGGGTCTACCATAATCCCTTTCCAATTAACCACATGACCCAAAAGCTGAACCTTGCATAACTTGAACGCACACTTGGTGAACTTGGCATACAACTTCTCCCTTCGAAGCATGTCCAGCACTTCCTGGATGTGACCAACATGTTCTTCTTCGCTCTATGAGATAATCAGAATGTCATCAATGAACACATTCACTGATTTATCTAACATAGGTCGGCACACCGGATTTATCAGATCCATAAAGCAGCTGGCGTGTTGGTTAAACCAAAGGACATCACGAGGAACTCGTAGTGTCCGTAACATGTATGAAAAGCTATTTTAGGAATATCCTATTCCTCCACCTCCACTGATGGTAACCAGATCGGAGATATATCCTCGAGAACTAACTAGCACCTTGAAGCTGATCAAACAAGTCATCAGTCCACGGTAACGGATACCGATTCTTCGCCGTCAACTTGTTCAGCTCACGATAGTCGATGCTCATTCTCATGCTACCGTCCTTCTTCTTCACAAACAAGACCGAAGCACCCCAGGGAGAGATACTCAGTCGGTTGAACCCCTTATCCAGCAACTCTAGCAGCTGATTCATCAATTTCTTCATCTTGGAGGGAGCTAATCGATTCGGTGCCTTGGCAACAGGTATCAATTCGATCTGGAACTCAATCTCGCGGTTCAGTGGCACACCTGATAGATCCTCCGGGAATACATCTAGGAAGTCACACACGACCGGTACGTCGGGCCATCATGGTACTGATGCATCCACATCTTTCACCTAAGCCAGGTAGGCACTACATCCACGCCTCGTACACTCCTCTGCCACAACCATCGAAATTGATTTCGGGACAACACTAACTCTATCGCTGTAGATTGCCACTAACTCCCATCGGCGCGGTCAATCGAATCATCTTCTTACGACACACGATGCATGCCACATTGGCTGCTGGCCAATCCATCCCTATGACTACATCATATCCGCCTAGGGGCACCACGAATAATTTAGTAAGGAACCTACGGCCTTCCGATTCTATCACAGAATCCTCTAGGGCATCATGTATCCCAGGGAACCCGGAGTTCTCAGCCCTCGGCTTCTTGCAGTCTCTGCTCAAATGCCCTGCTACACCGCAGTTATAACATTTCACCCCTCTACAGTCCCTCGCCCTATGGCCCTCCTTTCTACATTTAAAGCAGAGATTCGATCCCTACCTACAATTCCCAGCATGCTTCTTCCTGCACTTTCTACAGGCCTTCTCTCCCCCTGTTATCACATTCTGATCATCGACTCTCATCCTCTTACCTCCAGCCTCCAGCCACAAATCCACCATCATTATCCCGCTTTCCATTCCTATTCCTACCATTGTCCCCCATCTTCTCCACATCCACCATCGCCACCGCCTCTCGCTCGTCATATAGTCTCCACGCTAAATCGACCACCAACCTAAACGTACCTAGCCTAGTGGTGATCAGATGTCTGCGGATATCTGCCGGCAGATCTTGGACTAGCTCTTAATCTTTCATGACACAGGCGTCACCTGATCTGGCACCAACCTTGCCATCTTATTAAACTTTGTTGTATACTGCTGGTGTGTCATGATTCCCGCCTTCGACTGCAGGAACTCCCTCTCAACCTTATCAAGCTCCCTATGAGGACAAAACTCCTCAATCACCATCTTCTTCAGTTCACCCCATCTCATCCTCTCGATCGCCCTACTACCCTCTGCCTGGATAACGTTGTCCCACCAACATAAGGCCGAATCCACAAATGAGTGGGTAGCAAACTTCACCCTCTGATCCTCTCGGCACTCACTGATATCAAGTACCGCCTCCATCTCTCTCACCCATCAATGAGCAGCAGCAACACTCCCATTCCCATCAAATGTCAGGGGCTTGCATCTCTGGAATGCCCCATAGTCGCACCCATTCGCAATTTCCTGCATTGCTTCCTCCTTATCATCATCACTGGAGATAACCATCTTAGTATATCTGGTTGCTCCATCTCCCCTGTACCACCTCCTTCATCCTGTAAAAACATGTCAATACATCATATCTTTAATTTACATCATCAAAAATTATATTAATATAATATCATCTAAAAAATGTGGATGCCAGAACCAAAGCATTCCCAGTAGCTTATGCATCCATGCCTGCACCTCCTCAGCATCAAACGGTTACGTGCCAACTATTATGCATACAATAAGTCAGCGACGCTGAGTGAGTTTTAGTTTTCATAATCAAAATACTTTACGTTACATTAAATCATATCTTTTACTTTCGTTCATGGTCACACGTCATACGTACATCTAGATAATAATCATTATCTTCATCATCGTTCATCATCATTAGTTTTCGTACATTCATTAGTTAATATCTTTACTTTCTTTATTGATCCTACCATATGCTAAACCCCCCCCCCTAACATTGTGCACAAAGCTGGTATTTTATTATGGCCTATAAACAACCCCTAATCATTGTGCACAAAGCAGATACATTGTGAAAATCCATAGATTTCGAAATAAGGATTTATGAAAATACTCACATAGGAAGTAATTTAACACTAGGTTTTGATTTAAGATCCATAGATTTCGAAATAAGGATTTATGAAAATCCTTAACAGTTTACATTATTTTTAAAACAAAATATCAGACTTTGAAATGTAATACAAAATATGTCAGAGCCACAAATCTAGCTTATGGAGTTTTCATTTACCTGAAAATGTTTTACAAATAAAAAAATAGTATAAAGCTGGTGAATCATGTAACCAAATATTTTATAATATTATGATCAATATTAATAACCATCAAAACAACTTGTTTTAGAGTTGTCTTATTTGTTACAAGGTCCATACCAATGGGTACTATATACTAAACTCCTCTGATACATGTTAAAATGATTCCAGGCGCATTGTAGCATAACACACAGTTACCCATCAACACGTGTATCATCAATCGTTATACATATACAGTGTCTTGATCGCTTAAACCCTTTCTTAGTAATTTTAATATATTCACATGTTGGTTTTTATCAGACAAAAGATTCTAACAAATAAATTTGTCATAAGCATGCTTGAAAATATTTTGTAAACAATTGTGCACATATGACAATAGCATATAAATGAAGTTTTGTAATCATGTTCACCTTAATTGTCAAGCTAGAATCATGGCGTACAACTTCTAGAATCTTGGCAGCACATCCGCAGACACACCTCAAGCTTAACAGGGTATTACACTAGCTTACACGAGGTATAAAGGGGTATAAGTGTAAAGAAATTCTTAAAAAGTGCACTTTTTCATTTGAGAAGTGGAGATATTTGTAGTCTAATAGGGCCCACCATCATGGTCACCCAAGCTGGTCATGGTCTGTGATGCAACCCAAGGTGGCCGTGGTCTGTGATGTAACTATGGCGGCTCAGAATATTCTTCTACAAGAAATTAACATGTGTCAACATGTGTCATTACCATACGCCTCATCATTAGACACCTGTCACTCCGTGATGACACATGTCACCCTCTTGGTTCTCGTGAGCATGCCATGTGTCAATCCATGAGAGTTTTGCTTGGTGAACACGTAGCGGACCACCAAAGGATGGCATAGTGGTCAACTATACCATCAAGGTTTTCTAAGACCCTAATTCAATCCATGAGCACCATTAGGCTCCCTGATCATGGTCCGCAATCAAGGTCAAAACCCCAATGTCTTTTAATTTTCATTTCTAACCCTAAACTCTCTAAAATTTTCTTTTCATGTATAAAATTTTCTAGGTGTTACAATGAAGGAACATCTCACAGCTGGTCATCAAAGCATCACCTTAACCTTATTAAGGAGGAATCTAAGTGATCGGTGGAGGCACATCTCACCAGACCTTCACATAATGTGTAATTGTTTTAAAGTGTATGATATTTAACTTAAGTTTGGAGGGTACTTATATGTTTTAAATAAAATCAATATACCAAGTGTCAAAACAATTTATACATGTAACAAATTTCTCATACCTGATAAATGTTACAAGTGATTTATAAACAACTTTAGAGGAGTTATCATTTCAAATCAAATTATCTTGCCTCTTAAATGAATCAAAATTGATATAAAATTATAGTTTTACGAACTCGTCAAGTGCAGGGTCTTGGACTTCTTTCAAATCCACATGATTTTGAGTTGGCCTTATCATAAGGATTTCCTTATCTAAGAATAATATTGTATGATTAATGATAACATGGTTTATATTAGGGTTGTAAAAAGAGAATCCCTTGGTTTTCTTAGGGTATTCAATGAAAACACAATTTTCATAGTTGAGTTCCAACTTATAGGAAGTCATAAGTTTTATGTAACTTTCACAATCCCTTTAACTAAGATAAGTTCAGGGTTTTCCTATTCTATATCTTATATGGTGTCTTGTCCACCCATTTGGTTGAAATCATGTTGATAATATAGGCCTTGGTCTTTTAGGCATAACTTGAGATTGAGTGATGTAAGTTTGTACAAGTCATCATCAATTGTATTATATCTAACAATGTTTGATTTTTCCTCTAAGATGCCCCTTTAAGTTGTGGGGTTACACATAAAGTTAATTTTCAAACAATTTTACAATTCTTAAGATGTTCATTGAAGTCATAACTTAGATATTCACCACATCTATATGATATAATAGCTTTAATTGTTTTACAGAGATGACTTGAAACTACATTTCAGAAGACAATGAACAATTCAAAATTCCCTTGCTTTTGTTTAAATGGGAAAAAATAACCATAATGTTGCCTTCTATAAATGTAATAAAGGAATCTTTTGCTTGCTCCAAAGATTGTTATAAAAGGACCTCATACATAAATATGCATTAAACCTAATTGATCTAAAGCTTTTTTTCATTGGTTTATTAAAGTGTGATATCATAATTTTACCATTTAGGCAAGATTCGCATACACAAAGGTCTCTAAATGGGTGGATTCAAGTATTCCATTTGTTTGGAGTTTTGATATGTGTCTCTTATCATAATTCTCAACTATAACAGTGTGTTTATTCTCAATAAACATTAAACATAATTATTATTTCTTGACATAGTAACAATTAAAGTGTATTATTATTTTTATCCTTTTGGTTCGCTTAAAATAACTATTTCCATCCAAAAGTTTAAAAATAACCATTTAAGTCCAATAGTTTCAAGTAAGTAACGATTTTCAACCCCGTTTTTAACCATGATTCCATTAAAAGTCCCTCATATGCCCCTCACATGATGGGTAATTTAGTCAATTTAATTTGAAAAAAAACTTTTTGGTTCCTGCTTTTCAGACTCAACCCCTACAATCGATTTTGACTTCACAACCTGCAGTCATCTGTCGATTAGCTTCACAAGTTGTGACTCCTCATCGATCGACTTCACAACCTGCGACTCCTCTATCGATCGGCTTCAAAAGCTGTGACTTCTCATCGATTGGCTTCATAGACCTGCGACTCCTCTATTGATCCTTCAAAGAATATGTTGTCATGGTTGTTTCATTGTTGTACATTTAAAAACAAGATTATGGATTCGATCCCTACTAGGTTTATGGTGGGTTTGCATTACTTTTCTTCAAATTCCTGTTCACTACCATTGTTTTTCTATCTTATGGTTGTTTGATTTTAACCGGGACAAAATGTATCTTTTCATCATGGAGATTATTTCACTGCATTTGTTTGCTATATTTTTATTTGACTACAGTTGTTTTTATGGGTTAAAATGGCAGCAACAAAACATCCTATATAGAAAAAGGGTTTTTTTCAAGTTAAATTGACTAAAATGGCTCTCATATGAGGGGCACATGGGGACTTTTACAGAATCATGGATGGGGTTAACGGAATGGATGAAAATTGTTACTTAATGGAAACTATTGGACTAAAATGGTTGTTTTTAAACTTTTGGATGAAAACAGTTATTTTTAACAAACTTTAGGGATAAACATAGTAATTTATTCCAACAATTAAGGTTAATAAGATTCATTAAGATAATTATTTCTCTAAATAATTAGTAATCGTTGTTTATTGAATGACCTTTAGGATTATCGTTGTTAGCATAGTTGTCATATGTTGCTATTCGAACATCAAGGTCCAACATTTGTAACCATTATACTCACCTCCTGTTTGACCCTTTCACCTAGTTTCATTAAGACACGCCATGTGTCTTCTAAGAAAATCTGACATCTTTGATAACTTACAACTGAGTATTCCTACATTCCATGAAGCAAAACGCACATGCCCATTTCATATTTCCCTTTTCTCGCACCCCTCTTCCGCAAACAAAATCTCAAGAAATCATCATGATAACTCCCTCTTTCTCACACACTAACCCTACAATACGACTAAATCATAAGAAGCACCAGGATATAACTAGCTAGACATGGAGATAATAGTTGATATACAAATAATTGGTAATCATAACATAGTAAATATGTTTGCTAAATTTAAATCGAATAAACTCACGGTGCGGATTCAGCAAGAAATACTAGAGGCCAAGCCCGAAAGTAGAGAATTACATTTGGTGCGAAAGTTTGTGAAAAGTTGCCAAAGAAAATCCAGCTGATAAAGATAGTGCATGATTGCACTCCTCCAAAACAAGGTCTAATTAAAAATAAGAGAAAAGCATGGACAATCAAGCGCTAGCCGAAAGTTCCTTAGTTTTGGATGATAACAAGCCTAGGAATAGGATTACTCTTTAACAAGACAAGACAAACAAAAGTTACAAGTCTTCAATGACATTGATTGGGGTAGATCATAAGTGGATGAGATGATCTATCATAAGCTAATACTTCTACATTTGGGGAGACATGATGACCTAGAGAAGCAAAAGTGGCAAGCTGTAACTGCTCAAAGGAGTGCACTCTCAACGTTTATGGCAATGCGCTATGGACCTATGACGAAATATGGCCAAAACCTGATTAAATAAACGAACAAGTTATCAAGAGGCAAACAATTTTAAATAATGAAAGCAATGCAACCATTAAAATGACGAGTAATGTTGGACTCAACAAGTGCATTAAAGGATAATGCTTGACATAATCAAACATAATATGTTCTAATATTCAAACAACCATTGACTAACATTCAAACATCATTAACATTCATATCAAACACTAATTAAGTTTAAATTTCTTTTTCAGGTTTGTAGATAAAAATGATTTTTTTGCTAAGTGTTCATAGAGGATGAAGACCTGCCCATAGCGGATGAACAAGAAAATACAGCCGATGAAGAATGAAGTCTAAGTGCTGACAGCGGATAAAAAATCACATACAGCGGATGACCAAGCCAAGAGTTGATGAACAGTCTACAACGAATGTACATTCACAGCGGATGCACTACAATGGACAACAATAAAGCAAACACCAAGTGTTCATAGCGGATAACATCCAAGTCATAGCAGACACGTATTTCAACATTAACAACAGATATCATATCATCCACAGCGAATAGCTTATCATCCACAGTGCCAACTTATAGACTTAGGATTACATGTAATTTGTTTACATAAGGGTATTTTTGTAACTGTACGTAGATCCTTGTATAGGTTATAAATAGCAGTATACCCTAATTATTTGTAAGCTTTTGAACAATCAATCAAACAAGCAGTTATTATCATTCATAGCATTCCAGCATTCAAACACACACAATCATACATACACACATAGATTTCATATCATTAATCATTGGTTTCCGCACTATGATTAATGAGTATTGATTCAATAACAACTTGTTGTTATTATTGAGAGATTGAAAATGATCCTTGGGGGATTCATTCTTTGTTCTTTGAAGACAAGACCCGAATCCATCAGGTGATCAATGCCTTGGCTCAAATCAATCAACTGATTTTTTATCCTCTCAATCTATACAATGATATCTATGGTTCATTAGCTTCATATCAACCAATTTTGAGCTAAAAATCAACACAAAAACCCTTTGTAACAAACATTCAACAAATTATCAAAAACATGATTCAATAATCTGTTTTAGTACATTGTGAAGAAGATTTTGTGTTTTTGTTGTTATCAAAGCTCTCAACGTTGGTCATACACTGTTTTGAAATGTGTTCATCACAAAACTCTCCAAAAGACTCATCAGTTCAAGGGTTTTTAGATAAAACAGTACACGAGTACTCTTCTATCAAGTTTATCAAACAAACACTATTTTTAATACTTTGAATCCATTCATTGTATTTAAACACCATATTTGAGTTATTCTCTACTCAAATCAAGCGATTAAACATCTTAAAACAACAAACCGATTGTTGTTTCTTTGAAGTTGTTTCAGCCGCAACTGTTGCTAGGATAAACCCTAGTTCTTCATTCATACACAACATACAAAATCAACGGTGATTTTGTGGTGTTAATCAAAAACTAAAGAAGAAACCGATTCTTCTTTTGGAATTTTTTGAAAAAGTCATTTTTTGATCCAAAAAGTTAACTTTTAAAACATATTTTTTGTTTTTTAGGGTTTTGACTTTTTGACTGACATCATTAAAAAGGATTTGACTGATTTTGACATTCCTTAACAAAATTATCCCTTTTGATGAACCGAGACTTGGCAGTGACTTAAAATTGGACATTAATTAATTAATTTAAAATTCATTAATTTCCTTTAGGTAAAAATTAAAAGTGATAAAACAACAAACAAATCCTAGTGACCCTAGGATAAATTAAAATTTAGCACCGAGCTAAATAATTAAACAATTTTGACTTAAACCATTTAGTTCAAAATTTAACAATCATGTCAGATGAAATTTTAGGTTCAAATAGTGGTCTCAAACCACCCAGACTGAAGAATAAAACTGACTTCAAACAATGGAAAATAATGTTCCAAAACTAGATTATTTTTCAAGACCCGGATCAATGGACTTCCATAACCAAGGGACCATACATACCTGTGACTCTTGATCCAGATTACAACATTCAGAAACCAATGAGCTTGAAGAGTGTAGCGGGTGATGACCTTAAAAAGGTCAAAACAGACATGAAAGCTTATAGCATTCTGGCAATGACTCTGGCATTTAAGATATTGACAAGAGTTGAGAACTTTAAAAAAACAGATGAACTGTGGAAGGTACTTCACACAATGTGTGAAGGAAGTGAGAAAATCAGGGAAATCATGAAAGAAACATTGATGACCCAGTATGAAACCTTTCACCATGTTCAAGGAGTGTCAATACCACAACAGCTCCACAGATTCGTACAGCTGGTAAATGAGTTGTTTACGGTCTCAAATACGAATCAGTGGAGATCAACAAGAAAATGTTGCATACTCTTCCAAAGAGTTGGACTCAATCAGTGTCTCTGATGAAAGCAACACTAGATCTAGAAGCATTATCATTGGTTGCACTAGTGGCCAAAGTAGAGGCACTATAACTAGATGAGAGGTCCAGAAACAACAACACAACTAGACATGTGGAATCATACAAGTTTAAGGAGATGCAACAAACAGACAGTGCATTCTTGACATGCACCGGTGAAGAAGAAGAGGAGGAGTTTCTTGACTCCAATGAAACTTCATTCTTTTCTGCTCCTAAATCACCACAAAACAAACAAAAGTCTAAGAAGACTGGTGTTCATGCTTCACATGAAGCAACACCTTAGAGCAAACAACACCCACATGCTTCCAGCTCCAGCAAATAACATCATACAAAGACCCAAAACATATATAAGTTTAAGAAACCCATAGATGCTCTCACAATCATTCCGCAAAGTGAGGAACAAAAGGCAGCCTTTGCAGCCTTCTCCCCAAGTTTTGAAGCACAATTGGGTGCAAATCTCACACCATCACAAATCATCCAGCAAGACTTGGATGAACAGCCACCAAATATGGTTGAAGAGATGGATCTTAAATGGTCTATGGCAATGATAGCATACAGATCAAAGAAGTTTCTACAAAGAAACAGAGGGTTGAATATGGAAAAGAAAAAAAAAGATAGGTTTTGACAAGTCCAAAGTGAGATGCTACAACTGTCAACTCTAAGGTCACTTCTCAAGAGAATGTCAACAACAAAGCACTGACAGAAACAACCAACAGCCACAAACTTCAAGTAGTTATCATACAAGCAGACAAGTTCCACCTCCCATTAGCATCCCATCTGCTCCAATACCAGCATAAATCACACAGTATAGCCCCAATCAAAACTCCAAGTCCTCTGTAATGATAATCAAATAGGATGGTGAGTGTGACTAGAGTATGTATAAGGAAGAGATACAATCTCCTAACCATGCCCTCATGGCACATGTTGAGGATAAGATTGCTGAAATTCCAAATGAGGTAAAGGAGAATCTCTGTTCTCAAGCATGCATTGATGAAGTCATAAGATACAGAGAGCATGCAGACCAACTTTCAAATAAAGTTATTGAAACAAACATTTTGAATGACAGTTTAAAATCAAAACAAAAACAATATGAGATCAAAATTCTGTCACTAAAAAATGATATGGACAAATTGTTGTCTACAAAGCTAACACTAGCAGCTCAAGTTGAGCAACTCTTTGAATCTTTGACTCAGTCAAAAACACTAAAAGCTAAAACTAAAGTGAAACTTCAAAAGTTTTTGGTGAGTAATAAGAAGTTCAAAGAACTTCTTGCTTAACAAAGGGCATTCAAAGACCCTTTAGGTTTAGGATATAATAAGATCAACCCACCTTATAATAATAACTATATCCTAATACCTGACTCAATGATCAACAAACATGGGGAATCACTTCACCCATATGACAGGACAGATTACTCCAAACCATCATCATCATCATCTAAATCATCATTAATATCAAAATCACCTCTGATAAAATTTGTTAAAAGCCAAGCACCACCACAAATAAAATCAACAAATTTCTATCAAGGAGAAAACAATGAGTTTGACATCCACACATCAGATGAAGATGATGAAGATTTACTATATGATGTGTCAGATCAACCAATTACTAAGACTAAAAAAGTTTCAAGTGTGGTTGATACAACACCAAAACAATCAAAGCAGAAACAAGTAATTGATATCTGCTCTAGTAGAAGAAAGGCCGAGTCTTCTTGTGTCTCTCCCAAAAGACCAAACAAAGGGAAAGGAAAAGCCGCCATTCAGCCAAAAAAACCAATTGTAACTTTTGATATTCCATTAAAGTCAAACTTAAAATAAAAAATTTTCAACAAACAAAGTACTACAAATTTGCCTTACTGTGAGTGGTGTAATCAATACACCCATAACATAAAAGAGTGCAAATATGGTAAGTACTGCAAATACTATGATATGAATAATCATAGTACAGAAACATGTCATTTTCACAACTACTGTTTAATTTGTGAAAGAAACAGTCATAGTATAGCAAATTGCTTTTTCAACAAAAAGAATGAAAAGCAAAATAAACAAACTCAGGTTGAGAAATCAACTGAGAAACAGACAGTTGTTCCTAACAAGAACAAGGGAGAAGTACCAAGACAAACTCCTCACATAAAAGTTGTTCTAAACAACGACAAAACTTTTTATGACAACTTTAAACAAACAGACAGGAGACATAAGTCCCAAAACATACACCAATATGATCTTAGCACTCAAAGGAGTAGAGCTCAAAGCACTTCTCCTAACAGAGCTAAAAACATGCAAACGAAGTCTAGTGTACCTAGAATTCCTAAGCCAGCAGACAATGCTACTTTAGAAGAAATTTGTGTTATGGGAAAAGACGGAAAACCAAAGACCATCTTGGCTTAGGTTGTACCCTCTAATTAATTTCTTTGTGTATGTAGGGACATCAAAGAAAGCCTGACAACATCTGGTATGTTGATAGTGGATGCTCCCGACATATGACTGGCAATGTTCCCTCCTTCGGGATTTCAAGAGCAAACATGGAGGAAACATAGCATTTGGAGGAGATATGATAGGAGGAAAGAAAATAGATGAAGGAACAGTATCCAATGGGTTGATCAGCTTTGAGAATTTCAACTACTGCTCCAACCTCCAGTTTAATCTTCTCAGTGTATCCTAAATCTGTGATAAAGGATATGCCACCCTCTTTGACTCCAACAATTGCTACATCCTTAAGATGGGTTTTCAAATACCTGAAGACTGTATCCTTTGACTCCAACAATTGCTACATCCTCAAGGATATGAACAAAGCTTTAGTATCAACCCTTGAAACTTGTTTATTGTCAAAAGCATCAAAAGATATTTTCCAATTATGGCATAGATGATTGGGACATTCTAATTATAACAAAATGAATCAATTAGTTAAAAAGGACTTAGTAATAGGTCTACCACAAAAAGAATTCTTTTGTACAGACCACTGCACTGTATGTTTGAAAGGCAAAACAACATAAAGTGTCTCATAAGTAAAAATTGTTAAACTCTCATCACACACCACTCAAATTGCTTCATATGGACCTTTTTGGCACTACAAACATATTAAGCACAGGAAAGAAGCAATACTGCTTTGTTATAGTGATCATTACTTAAGATTCACTTGGATTTTCTTTCTACTACACAAGTCAGAAATAGCAAAAATCATCAAATCATTTATCACTAAAATTGAAAATCAATTAGACTTTAAAGTTAAAAACTTTAAGAAGTAATAATGGTACTGAATTTAAAAATGACATTATTTCTTTCTTTGGTGTAGAGAAAGGAATAAGTCGACAATTCAGTATGGCAAGGACTCCTTAACAGAATGGAGTTGGTAAACGAAAAAACAAAACATTAATAGAAGATGCTAGATCTATGCTAGCTGACTCTCTATTGCCCATATCCTTTTGGGCCGAAGCCATCAACACATCTTACTACATACAAAACAGAACATTAATAATTAAAGAACATACCAAAACTCCATATGAAATAATGTTTAAAATAAAACCATTTATTGGATTTCTAAAAGCATTTGGATGTTCTGTATCAATATCAAACACCAGAGAACATTTCTCTAAGTTTGCTCTAAAAGCAGACGATGGATTCTTTGTTTGATACTCTGGAAGTTCTAAAGCATACAGACTATACAATCCAAGACTGAACATAGTGGAAGAACCAATAGATGTTGTTTTTAACGAACATTCTTTTACTAAGAAAGTCATTGGATCTGACTGGTTGTTTGATATTGATTCATCAACAAAATCATTTGACACATCTTATTTTGATGTTTCAGGTACCAAGGATGACACTGAATATCCCATGGTTCCTCCAACAAACATTAACGTTCCATTAACTGCTGATCCTCTAAGGAGAATAAACATTACTCCTTCAAGCACAACAGTTACCACTCCTCCAGATCAAATAAACGCTTCAAGAGGAACATCAACAAACACTCCATCATCATCAAATCTAGTGACCAATCAACCACAAGCTTCGGTTGATCATCAACCAAGCAAAAAACAAGGTCATATCATCAAGACATAGTTGAAGAAGATGATGACTACCAGTCACTATCTGACACTCCTCATGATGATGAAATCTTAGATTTCTTTCATGATTCACCACAAACATTCAATAAAACTGCATAGCCAGACCATCCCACAACATCAAATACCCTTGCTCACCCATCAATACCTGACAAAACAATCACTAATCTTGATTCAACTATCCTTGTTGATCAGATTGAAACCACAAGAGTTCACAAATATCATCCCTTAGAGAATATCATTGGTGATCTCAATGTTAGATTGACACGCAGTTAATCTGATACAGCAAACATTTTCTTGTTTTCCTACTTTCTATCTCTCACTATACCCAAAAACATCATAGAAGCACTCAAAGACAACAGTTGGGTGGAAGAAATGCAAGAGGAACTACATCAATTTAGGAAGCAAGAGGTTTGGCAATTGGTTAACCTACCAAAAGGTCAATATGCCATTAGCAGAAGATGGTTGTTCAGAAACAAAGATGATAAAGGAATTGTCATCATAAACAAAGTAAGGCTCATTGTCTAGGGTTACAATTAAAAGGAAGGCGTTGATTATAACAATGTCTTTGCTCCTGTAGCTAGACTAGAAGTCATCCGAGTGTTCCTTGCATATGCTTCATCAAAGAACTTCACTGTCTTCCAGATGGATTTAAAATGTGCATTCCTTTATGGAAAGATAGATGAGGAGGTATATGTTGCTTAACCACCAGGGTTTGAAGACCCAGACATCCCTCAGAGAGTCTACAAGTTAGATAAAGCTCTGTATGGTCTTTATCAAGCACCCAAAAAGTGGTATGAAACTTTATCTAAGTTTCTATGACAAAATGGATATAAACATTGTTCATGAAGAGAAAAGGACAAGACTTTCAAGTTGTACAAGTCTATGCGAATGACATCATATTTGGCTCCATTAACATACAGCTTTGCAAAGAGTTTGAAGCTCTTATGCAATCAAAATTCCAAATAGGCTCAATAGGAGAACTTATCTTCTTCCTTGGTCTTTAAGTTTAATAATCTGTTGAAGGAATTTTTATCAATCAAAGCAAGTATGTTAATCAGATCTTGAAGAAATACAACATGACTGAATGCACATCCAACAAAACACCATTTGCAACTGGATTAAAGTTTGGCCCAAATCCAGAAAGAAAATTAGTTAATCAGAAGCTTTACAGATCCATGATAGGCTCTCTGATGTACCTTACAGCAAACAGACCAGACATCATGTATGCAGTTTGCATGTGTGCAAGATATCAAGCAAATCCAAAAGAATCACACATCAATACTTTAAAGAGGATTTTCAGATACATGAAAGGCAAATGAGCACTTGGCCTTTGGTATCCTAAAGATGGAGACTTCTCTTTATTTGCATACATGATAGTGATTATGGTGGATGCAACAACAATAGAAAATCCACAACAGGAGGATGTCAGTTTCTTGGATCAAGAATGATCTCCTGGCAGTGCAAGAAACAAGCCAATGTGTTTGTGTCAATAGTTGAAGCAGAATATATAATTGCTTCTACATGTTGTTCTTAAGTGCTTTGGATTCAAAACCAAATGCTTGATTATGGCTTTAATTTTCTTAAAACACCCACACACATAGACAATTCCGCTGCCATGTTCATAACTGATAATCATGTTCAATATTCAAAAACAAAACATATAGATATCAGATATCATTTCCTGAGTGATTGCTCAGAAAAAGGTATAGTAAAGTTGATCAAAGTTCATACTGACAATCAGTTGGCTAACCTTTTTACAAAACCACTTGATTCAACAAGATTTAAATTTCTGGTTCAGTTACTTGGTATGATCAACTATGAACCAACCAAGTAATGATTTTCATAACATTAAACTCATACAAGCATGATTTTATTGAAGTCCAAGTTTCAAAAATAAACATTCATCTTTTCACAATCAAGATATCAAACAATCATTCTTGTTTTCAGAACGATAAACAAGTTTAAATCACACATGACCACTCATGTGAAATGATAGTTCACTAGATTACTTCTTCACTTGAGTCATTTTCCACCAATAAAGACTGACAATACTTTGTTTGATGTGTGGATAGGCTCAGCATGGGACATCTAACATCACATACAACAGTGAAGAACTAAATTCTCATGATTGTGTTACAAAATAAAAAATAATATAAATATAATAATATTAACTACACATATTCATCATGATTTTGACTATAAATACCACCACATTCTCCATCAAATACCATCTCCATTCCACATTTACTAAAAATGTCGTATGAACGTGGGAAAGAATTTCTAACAAACAATACGATCCTCAACCGATTAAGAAATCATCAAGTTGGGTCTCTAAAAAATGGAGGCGTCTTAGTATTAAACATTTAGAATCTTCATCATCATTACTAGAAACACTTCTGGAAGATGTAGCTGAAGTTGAAATGGAGATTGTACAAGAAGTTACAACGCAGGTTATGTTGGACTCAACAATTGCATTAAGAATTAATGCATAAAAAGTATGATGCTTGCCACATCAAGCATGACAAACATACTGTGTTTTAACATCCAAAACAATCATTTAATAACACATTAACATCATTAACATTCATAACAATCACTAATATTTGTTTAAATTTCTTTTTCAGGTTTGTACATAAAACGAAATTTTGACAAGCGTTGGCAGCGGATGAAGATCATCAGCAGCGGATAAAGATTTGCTTCCAAGTGTGTGCAACAGATGAACAACCATCCCACTGCGGATGAAGAACTCACAGCGGACAACATTCCACAGCGGATGTTCATCCACAGTGGATGAACATCCACAGCGGATGAACAAGTTCCCACAGCGGATGACATGCTCACAGCGGATGAACATTCCACAGCGGATGTTCATCCATAGCGGATGAACATCCCACAACAGATAACATACAACCATGCACAATGGATGACAAGATCTTCTCCACAGCGGATGAGCAAACATCCACAGGGAATGACTGATCTCCACAGCGGATGACATATAGACTTAGGATTATTTTATGTAATTTTCATTTACATAAGGGTAGTTTAGTAATTGTATATAGCTATGTGTATAGGCTATAAATAGCATGCTACCCTTATCCTTTGTAAGCTTTTGAACGAAATCAATACAAACAAGCAGTTAATTTTCATTGTGTTCTTGCACACACACCATACATACACAAACACACACATACACTGATTTCATACTCTATCATTATGGGTTTCCACACCATAATGTTAGTGTGTTGAAGTTGAGAGATATTGAAAAGATCCCTGGGGGAATTAACCTTTTATTCATGTTCATCATTAGTTTAAGCTGATTTCATCAGGTGGTATCAGAGCTTTGGCTCAATCATTCATTGATTTCGATCCTCTCACTCAACAACCTTGATTTCAGTGGTTCATTAGCTTCAAAACAGACATTCACAAGCTGAAACATCATCAAACTCATCTTCTTCTACTCATAAACATTCATTAAATGCAAACAAACATGATTTTAGAATCATTTTATGCATTTTGAAGAAGTGTTATTGCTTTTTAGCTTGAGCATCACACATAACAAAAGTTTTTTGTGTTTTTTTGAGATAAAACAATACACGGGTATTGTTAAGCATTTGTTAAACAACATTCTACAGAAGGTTTTCAACTGCAAATCTTCATCAAAACCTTTAAAACCCTATCGGATTTAAGGGGTTTTTGCAAACATTTCAACTGTTCATTCACTGTTTTATTGGTTTTCAATCGAAACCAATCATTGTTTGAACAATCTAAACCGGTTATATTGTTCATAATCATCACAAACTAGTGACAATCTCACTAGGAACACATTGTTTTTAAATTCAACAATCTGTTTTGTTGTATATTTAAACAGTTGTTTTTTCAAACAAACCCTAGAAAAACCTTAGTTTTTGATCAGAAAAACTCATACACAATTCACGGGATTTGTGTTTGTAGATTTGAAGAACCGAAGAAGAACAGTTTTCTTCTTTTAAAAGTTCTCAAAAACAAACTTTTTAATCCAAAAAGTTTTATGCAAAAGAAAAACTTAGTGTTTTTAGGGTTTTGACGGAAAGATTTGATCATTCATTAAATCAGGAAAAGGATAAACATTCTTTTTCACACAATCTTTCTTGTCAACCGTGACAAAGAAAGAATCAAATCATAGGATATTTAATTAATATTAATTAATTCCTTTATTTGGTAAACAATTAAAAACAAATAGTTTATCAAATTAACAAACAAATCCTAGAGACAATTAGGATTAATTAAATTTTAGAATCGGACTAAAATTTAAACAAACAAATTTAACTTAAAAATTATTAAGTTAAAAAAAAAATCAAACAAACATGGCTGATGAAATGATGAGTTCTAACAGTGGACTAAACCCCCTAAATTGAAGAACAAATCAGATTTCAAGCAATGGAAAATTATGTTTAGAAACTGGATTACATATCAAGATCCAGATCTATGGACATCCAACACAGAAACTCCATACATCCCACTGACATTAGGACCTCACTACAATATCAAAAAGCCAGTTAGTCTGAAGAGTTATAACTCGTGTTGAAAATTTGCCTTTTGACATTAGGACCTCACTACATCCCTCTGACATGATGACCTGAAACGGGTCAAAACAGACATGAAGGCTTACAGCATTATTGCAATGACTTTGCCTTTTGAAATTATAACTCGTGTTGAAAATTTTAAAACAGCACATGAGCTGTGGAAAGTTCTTCACACCATGTGTGAAGGTAGTGAGGAGATACGGGAAATCAAGAAGGAAAAACTGAGGACCTAATATGAGACCTTCCACCACATCCATGGAGAGTCCATCCCTTAACAGATACATATATACGTCCAAGTTTTCAATGATATGATAGTGTATGGACTTAAATATGACAATGTTGAAATCAACAAGAAAATGTAGCACACATTGCCTGAGAGTTGGACTCAGTTAGTGTCACTTATGAAAGCAACATTGGACTTAGAGGCCCTATCCCTTGACTCACTAGTAGCCAAAGTTGAAGCATTGGAAATGGATGAAAAATCCAGGAACAATAACCAGATCAGACATATAAAGGCTTATAAGTTCAAAGAAACCCAACACACAAACAGTGCTTTCGTCATAAGCACTAGAGAAGATGAAGAAGAAGAATTCTTGGATTCTCATGACACATCATTCTTTTCAGCACCAAAATCATCCAACAACAAACACAAGTCTAAGACAACTAATGTTCATGCTTCTCATGAAGCCACACCCCAAAGCAAGCATCACCCTCATAACTCCAACTCAAACAAACAGCCAAAACCCCAAACATCAAACATACATAGACTTGAAAAACCAATGGATGCTCTTACTCTCATTCTACAAAGTGAAGAGCAAAAGGCAACATATTCAGCCTTTTCCACCAGTTTTGAAGCATTCTTAGGAGCAAGTCTGACTCCATCTCAAATCATTCAATAGGATTTGGATGAGCTTCCACGTGATATGGTAGAAGAGATGGATCTGTAATGGTCCATGGCCATGATAGCATACAGGTCTAAAAGATTTCTATAAAGAAACTAGGGATTAAACATGCACAAAAAGATAAGAATTGGTTTTGATAAAACCAAAGTTAGGTGCTACAACTGTCCGCTTTATGGGCACTTTTCAAGAGAATGTCAACAGCCCAGAGTTGACAGAAATACACATCAGGCACAACCCTCTAGTGGAATTAATTCAAACAGATAAGTGCCTCCACCAATTAGCATTCCAAATGCACCAACATAACCTCAAATCACATAATTCAGTCCAACTCAACATCCAACATCTTCTGCTATGATCATCAAAAAGGATGGAGAATATGACTGGAGCCTTTATGAGGCTGAAATTCCATCACCTTCAGATCATGCCCTTATGGCTGATATTGAAGACAAACTAACAAACATCCCAAAAGAGGTAAAAGAAAACCTCTGTAGTCAAGCATGTATTGATGAGGAAAATAGGTATAGAGAGCATGCTGATAAACTATCAAAGAGAGTCATAGAAACAAACATTTTAAATGAAAGTTTAAAATCTGAACGGAAACAATATGCAACTAAAATAATTTCATTACAAACAGATTTAGACAAATTAATGTCTAAAAAACTGACTTTGGTAGCTCAAGTTTAGCAACTCTCTATCTCATTAACTGAGTCAAAATCATTAAAAACTGAAACTGAAGTGATACTTTAGAAGTTTCGGGTTAGTAACAAGAAGTTTGAAGAACTTCTTGCAAAACAAAAGGCCTTTAAGGACCCTTTAGGTTTAGGATATAATAAGGTAAGTCCACCTTATAATGATAATTATATTCCTTTACCTGACTCCATGACAAACAATCAAGATGAATCACATGATTCTCATGAATAGACTGATGACTCCAAACAATCATCATCATCATCAAAATCAACTTTAAAATCAAAATCACCCTTGATAAAGTTTGTTAAAAGTTCCATACCACCACCAATCAAATCAACTGACCTTTATCAAGGAGAAAATAATGAATTTCATAATCAAAAAACAGATGATGATGAGGATGATTTATTAGATGATGAGTCGGATCTGCCAATTACTGAAACTCAAAAGGTTTCTAGTGTGGCTGATACATCAACCAAACAATCGAAACAAATTCAAGGATTTGATATCTGTTCCGGTGGAAGGAAAGCTGTAACTTCCATTGCCTCTCCCAAACAGGTAAATAAAGGAAAAGGTAAAGCAACAATTCAGCCAAAACAACGATCAGTAACTTTTGAAATTCCATTAAAATCTAATTTGAAATCAAAAGTTTTCAGCAAACAAACAAAACCAAAGTTGCCATACTATGAGTGGTGTGATCAATTCACACACACCACTAAAAATGTAGATATGGTAAGTATTGCAAGTACTATAAGATGAATAATCACAGTATAGAATCATGTCATTTTCACAATTACTGCTCTATTTATGAAAGAAACAATCACAGCACTGCAAATTGTTTTTTCAATAAGAAGAACAAGAAACAAAACAAACAAGCTCAGATTGAGAAAACCACTGAAAAACAATCAGTTGTTCAAAATAAGAGCATAATGGGAGTTCCTAAACAAACTCCTCATCAGAAAATTGTTTTAGATAATGATAAAAAATTTTATGACAATTTTCAACACACATTAAGGAGACATAAGTCTCAGAACAGACAAAACACTGACACTAGCTCATAAAAGAGAAGAGCACAAAGCACTTCTCCCAATAGAGCTAAAACAAACCAAAGGAAATCTAGTGTTTCTAGAGTTCCAAAACCAGCAGACAATGCTGTTTTGGAAGAAATTTGTGTTGTTGGAAAAGATGGAAAATCCAAGACCATCTTGGCTTGGGTTGCTCCAACTAACTGATTTCTTTTGTTTTACAGGGACATCTTAGAAGGCCTGACAACATCTGGTATGTTGACAGTGGATGCTCCTGTCATATGATTGGCAATTGTTCCCTCCTTTAGAATTTTAAGAACAAACATAGAGGTAATGTAGCCTTTGGAGGAGATAAAACAAGTGGGAAGATAACTGGCGAAGGAACAATAACAAATGGGTTGATTAGCTTTGAGAATGTCAACTACTGCTCCAATCTTCAATTCAATCTTCTGAGCGTATCCCAAATCTGTGACAAGGGATATGCCACCTTATTCAACTCCAACAACTGCTACATCCTTAAGATGTGTTTTTAGATTCCTGAAGAACATATCCTTTTGAAAAATCCTCATCTAAACAACACATACATTGTTGATATGAACAATGTTTCAGCCTTAAGCCCTGAAACTTGTTTATTATCAAAAGCTACAGAAGATGTCTCATAATTGTGGCATAGACGATTAGGTCATTCTAATTTTAACAGAATGAACAAACTTGTTAAAAATGATCTAGTCATAGGTCTACCACAAAAGGAATTTTTCTGTACAGACCACTGCACAGCATGTCTGAAAGGCAAACAACATAGAGTTTCACATAAATCAAAATTGATAAACTCTAATAACACACAACCCAAATTGCTTCATATGGACCTTTTTGGCTCAACTAATATCCTAAGTATAGGAAAGAAGCAATACTGTCTTGTCATAGTAGATGATTATTCCAAATTCATATAGGTTTTCTTTCTACTACACAAGACAAAAACAGTACAAATCATTACATCCTTTATCACAAAGATTGAGAATCAACTTGACCTTAAAGTTAAATCTTTAAGAAGTGATAACGGCACTGAATTTAAAAATGACTATATTTCTTCTTTTTGTGCAGAAAAAGGAATAAGTCATCAATTCAGCGTAGCAAGAACTCCGCAGCAGAATGGAGTAGCTAAACAGAGAAACAGAACATTAATAGAAGCAGCTAGAACCATGCTAGCTGACTCTCTATTGCCCATATCTTTTTGGGTTGAAGCCAAAACACATCTTGCTACATACAAAACAGAACATTAATCATTAAAGAACATTCCAAAATGCTTTATGAATTAATGTTTAAAAGAAAAGCATATATAGGATTTCTTAAGGCCTTTGGATGTTCTGTTTCCATATTAAACACCAGAGAACAATTATCCAAATTTGCTCCAAAAGCAGATGATGGATTCTCTGTTGGATATTCTGGAAGCTCAAAATCTTACAGAGTATTCAATCCAAGGCTAAATATAGTGGAAGAAACAACTGATGTTGTTTTTAATGAACATTCTTTCACTAAGAAAGTCATTGGATCAAACTGGCTGTTTGATATTGATGCGTTAACAAAATCATTTGCCACATCTTATTTTGATGTTTCAGGTTCCAAGGATAACAACGAATATCCAATAGTTCCACCAACAACCATTGATGTTCCATTGACTGCTGATCCTCCAAGGAGAACCACTAACACTCCTTCCAGCACAACTGTATCAACACCAGCTGATCAACCAAACACATCAAGAGGAACATCATCAGACACTCCAGCATCTTCATCTCCTATACCCAGTCAATCACAAGAAACCAACAAACCAAAACAACATGAAGATGATGATGATTACCATTCCCTACCAGATACACATCATGAAGATGAAATCATAGATTTCTTTCATGAGTCACCACAAACATTCACTAAACCCACTCAACAAGACAATAACACATTACCCAATACTCTTGCTCAACCATCATCACATGATCAGACAATCACCAATCTTGATTCAACAATTCATGTTGATCAGATTACAACCATAAGAGTTCACAAGGACCATCCAATAAAAAACATCATAGGTGACCTCAACACCAGATTGAGTCATAGTCAGTCTGATACAACAAACATTTGCTTGTATTCTTGTTTCTTATCCTTAACTATACCTAAAAACATCACTGAAGCATTAAAGGCCAACAGTTGGATAGAAGCTATCCAAGAGGAACTACAACAATTCAAGAAGCAAGAAGTTTGGAAGCTGGTAGATCTGCCTGAAGGTCAATATGCAATTGGCACAAGGTGGCTATTCAAAAACAAAGCAGATGACAGAGGGATTGTCATAAGAAACAAAGCAAGGCTTATAGCCCAAGGTTATACTCAAGAGGAAGGCATTGACTATGATGATGTCTTTGCTCCTTTAGCAAGACTAGAAGCCATCCGAGTACTCCTTGCTTATGCCTCATCTCAGAAGTTCACTGTCTACCAAATGGATGTCAAATATGCATTCCTCTATGGTAAGATAGAAGAAGAGGTATACTTTGCTCAACCACCAGGGTTTGAAGATCCAGATTTCCCTCATAGAGTCTACAAGTTAGACAAAGCTCAGTATGGTCTTCATCAAGCTCCCAGAAAGTGGTATGAAACTTTATGAAAGTTTCTACTATAGAATGGTTACACCCGCGGAAAAATTGACCGGACATTGTTCTTAAAGAGAAAAGAACAAGACTTGCTAGTAGTGCAAGTCTATGTGGATGACATAATATTTGGATCCACAAACACATAGCTTTGCAAAGAGTTTGAAACCCTTATGCAATCAAAATTCCAGATGAGCTCTATGGGAGAACTCATATTCTTCCTAGGACTACAAGTTCATCAATCAGCAGAAGGAATTTTCATCAATCAAAGCAAATATGTGCATTAAACACTCAAGAAGTATAACATGGCTGATTGCACTTCAAGCAAGACACCATTTGCAACTGGATTGAAGTTTGGACCAGATCTAGAAGGAACATTAGTTGACTAAACACTTTACAGATCTATGATAGGTGATGTATCTTATAGCAAGCAGACCAGATATCATGTATGCAGTTTGCATGTGTGCAAGATATCAAGCAGATCCTAAAGAATCACACATTAATGTAGTGAAGAGAATCATTAGATACTTAAAAGGCAAACCAACACTTGGTTTGTGGTATCCCAAAGATGGAGATTTATCTTTATATGCATATACAGATAGTGATTATGGGGGATGCAACAACAACAAGAAATCAACCAGTGGAGGCTGTCAGTTTCATGGATCAAGATTGATCTCTTGGCAGTGCAAGAAACAAACCAATGTCTCTATGTCAACAGCAGAAGCAGAATACATAGCTGCTTCTGCATGCTGTTCTCAAGTGTTATGGATTCAAAACCAAATGCTTGACTATGGCTTTAATTTTCTTAAAACACCCATACACATTGACAATTCTGCAGCCATGTTTATAACAGACAATCCTGTTCAACATTCAAAAACCAAACACATAGAAATCATATATTATTTTCTGAGAGATTGCTCAGAAAAGGGTCTGATCAAGTTGATCAAAGTCCACAAGGATAATCAATTGGCTGACCTTTTTACAAAACCATTTGATTCAACAAGATTTGAATTTTTGATTCAGTCACTTGGTATGATCAACTATGAATCACCAAATTAATGTTTTTCAAAACATTAAAATCAAAAATGCTTGATTTTGTCAAAGTACATGATTAACACCAAATTTACCTTTTTCAAAATCAAGAAATCATACAAATCATTCATTTGTTATATTGAATCACACATACATCTCATGAGAAATGATAGTAAACTAGCTTAATTCTTCACTTGAGTCATTTTCCACTGATAAAGACTGACTTGTATTCTGTGTGATATGTGGATAGACTCAGCATGGGACACCTAACATCACATACAACAGTGAAGAACTAAATTCTCATGATTGTGTGGTCAATAACACATCTTGGTTTATGGTGAGTATTAATCTGTCCAATATAGGTTGCTTTCAAAGTAACTACAATAGACCTGGAGTACACCTAGTCATTATTTGTTGTGCTAAGCACAGACCTGAATGACCTGCATCATGATCCAAAAAGATTCCCAAAGAGGAACACATCCAGTTTGGATGAAAAATCAATAAAGTCTTTAGACTACATTCCTTGTGAATGAATCAAAAGAATCCCAATGAGGATCAAACATCATGGATCAAATTGAGTATTTATACTCCTAAGTAGATAGGTTTTAAGTATTGAAAGTGCTTTCTAGCATATCTTGAGGAGGGTTGTACCAATCATACAATCAGATGTGGGGTACATACAACTCATGTCAATCAACTCAAAACATGATAATCACTCACTGTTTCAATCAATCATTAATACCATGCATGAGTTTAAGTGGATCACAATATCTACAATCAACATTATACTTGTTTATGTCTATTCTCAAAATCATACAAACAACTCAGTGAGAAATGTAGTCTAGTATGATCTCATGGTATGTGCAAAAGATTCATGTTCAAACAAGAAAATCATTCATTTATTAGTTAGATAAGGCGTTACCTTTCTAACTTTTATCAAGCAAGCAATCTATTGGACTTTGATAATTTCCACTCAAATACATACAAATTTTTGTCATTTTGTAAAAGATTTTTATAACTATGCAAAAATTTAGGCGGAGAAATTGAACATGAAATTATCAAAGACAGCAAAATTGTGCATTTTCATACATTTCAAATTTTGATATTTTCAAATTTTGAAAAAATAAACAAAGCCAAGTCAATCCAACACTAACAAACAGCAGGTTGACACATACATATTTGTTTATTTTATTGCATAATATTGCTTATGAGTGATATCAAAACATCCATATATTGAATATGTTAAAATTTAATATTTTAACATACATTTTAAATCAAATTTTAAACAAATATCTTGATATAAACAAGATTTATCAAACAAAATCTTCTTTTGGAAGAAAAACAAACAAATTTGCTTTGGAAGAAAACAAAATTTTCTCTCGGAAGCAAAGTCATTAAATATTTGCTTCGGAAGAAAGATTTCAAAACATACAAAATTTTAAATTTTTTTTAAAAATTTTGACAACTGTTCACACAACGGATGAACAAATATTACATCTGCTGTAGGTACAGTACCACACAAAACATTACAAGTGTTCCACAGCGTATGAACATTGTTCATCCGCTATGAACATCTCTATTCAAGTGTTTCACAGCGCATGAACATTGTCCATCCGCTGTGAACAAAGCATTCCATTCATTCAAGTGTCCACAGCGCATGAACTTTGTTCATCCGCTATGAACATATCAAACATTTGATCAAAGGATCCACAGCTCATGACCAAATGTTCATCTACTATGAACAATCAGTACAATGGACCAAGGGTTTACAGTGTATGAACAAAATTGTTCATCCGCAGTGACTACAGTTCTCATACGCATTGTATAAACTATGTGCACAGCGCATGAACAAATTGTTCATCCGCTGTGTGCACAGTACAACATACAGCGCACAGTGTAAAATGCACAGTGCATGAACACTTTTCACACAGCAGATGACCTAAATTTAATTTTAAGTCATTTTTGCACAGCGCATGAACACTGTTCATACAGCGGATGGTATGCGCATGAACACTGTATTCACAGCGGATAGTTAATTGTCCTCTGTGTATTTAAACCACACTTACAGATTTCTTTCTTTTTACCACAAGAGAGAGAGAACATTCAAAATTTCAAACATTTAAAAAAAACCCCGTAAACCCTAGTTACTCTATTCGATTAAACATTAAAAAACACACTGATTCAACATCTGTTTGATAATCGAAAAGGTATAACAACATGATTAACACACTGAATCATTCATAAAAACATCATCCAAGTTGTTTGTGATTCATATATTATTCGACCCTGTCGAACTAAGAACATTCTATTGACAATATGAAAGTTGATGTTAATAATCAAATTAATCACTGAAATGATGTTATTAGGACTTAATCGAATGTAGTTAGGCTGATTATTTGGTGAAATTTGATTAAGTGTTCATGATGAACATGAACATACATGGTGTTCATGCCAAAATCATACAAAAGTACTGTTTGATCTTTGAAAATGTTGAAAAGTTTTTTAATAAGTGTTAAAACTTGGTAAACATCTTCAATAGACTCTAACAAACATACCAAAAACAATGGTTGAATCATAAATTGATGGTTTAAATAGTTGTTCAATCATGCAAAATAAATTGTCAGTTGACTTTAAATAGTCAAACTGTCATTGTGCTCAAAAACACATCTAACATGCATTTCAATCACACACTAAGTGGTTATCATACATAATTATTCATTTCACAAACATTCAAAGGACACTTAATCAGTTTTTCATCATTTCAAACATACATATACTCATTACATATCACTAACACTTATCTTATTTTATGCAGGTATGGCAAACTTGGTGTTTGTCAGAGATCACAACATATGTGCATATCTGAATACTGACTCTCCTAAGTCAGAGAACTACAGAGATATGATCCAAGCTATCAGGCAAACAAGACTGGTCCATGCTATGACAGTAAGGCCAGATATTTATGAGGATCACATTGTCCAATTTTGGACAAATACACATCTGGGAGAAATTGATGATCAACAAGTAGTTATATCTACTGTGCATAAACAATAGATCATCATTTCTGAAGAAGTTATAAAAAGAGTGCTACAACTGGGAGAAGTTGATGTTGATGGCCCAGTAGAGTTTGATGAACACTATGTTTTACATGTGTTCAGGCAGATTGGCTATACAGGTACGATTGAGAGAAAACAGATCAAGAAGTCATATATGTGTGCACAATTCAGATTCTTGATGCATACATACCAAAAGACTATGACCAATAGGAAGATTGGCTGGGATGCCACATCTCTGAGAGCCTCATGTACTATAGCAAGTATTATAGCAAAAAGACCTTTCTATTTTGCTGCACAAGTGCTGAATAGGCTAGTGTACAACATCACTGAGGTGAGGAACAAATTCTTGATGTTTCCTAGATTCATCCAAATGATTATAGATGATCTCCTTCCAAACATTTGAAGACAAGGCACTATATTCTATCCTGTGCACTTCAATGAGCATGTCTTTAACAGGATAAAATCTAGCATTTACCAAGGGAATGAAGTGCTTGTACCTCCACACATGATTGATCATGACATCCCTATTCCTAAGGTATTTCTAAGGATTCCAGGACAGGATGAGCCTTTAATGCTTTACCAACATGCCATCCAACAAGCACCCATCATACAACCACCACCATCATTCAACCAGAACAACTAATCCAACCAGAACACCCAATTCTACCGGAACAACCCATTAGCCTACAACAACCAGCCCCACAAGAACAACCCATTGAGGAGGAATTCTAACAAGTTGAAAACATACAGTTGGATCTCCATTTCCCTTCACCTCATCACAGCCCAACTTTATATGATCAACAACCTTTGTCATCTCTTTTGAGAGATATAGATACAGCCCTTGAAGAACAATCTGATGAACATGAGGATGTTGGTACATCATCTCATGAGCCCATATAAGAACAGACAGTTACTGCTGATGAAGCTAAAACAAGCAGTGAAAATCTCACTGAAGATGATATTGAGCATTCCAAAGTCTTTCTCCTTACAGAATAATACAAGCTGATTGAAAGATCAAACAACAGAGCTAAGAGACTAAGAGAAAAGATTAAAGTGAAAGATAAAGAAATAGAGAAGTTGGAGTATGATCATAATGCTCAAAAGCTGATTGTTAAGTTTATTGAAAACCAACATGAACAGACCAAAGGTGAATTTAAAGCTAAAGACAATGAGCTTAACTTAGCCAAAACTGAGATTGAATACTTGGCTAAATAATCACAATCAAGGGAAAATGAAGTATATGACTTGAAGATGATTATATAGGCTCAAAATGAAGAAATAAAGAGATTAAACAGAGAGCTGGAACAGACTAACGCTCTACTGAATGAGGAAGAACATTCAGTAGATCTTGAACAAGATATGAGTGATTTTGAAATGGCCGAAGAAGAAGAGATAAGTCAATAGAAAGAAGAACAACAAGAACTGGCACTGATCATTCCTGAAGAGTCATACTCTATGGATTAGTTGTTCAGTGAAGCCAACCCCTTTGAAAACACCAATATTTACCTATCTTGAGACAGCACTTTCACAGTCCAGATCCACAAGCTCAAGAAACCAGCATTGTTCCTTATAATCCTCTCTCTGCCAAGCAAAAGGAACTAATCATACCGTATGCTGAGACTGCCTCTGTTCAACCTGAACAAGCAATAGCAGAAGCTTCATCATCACCATAAGTAAAAACTTATGAGAGAATGAGGAAGAGAACTTACTTGGGTTCTTCATCAAAAGGCAAGACACCAGTAGAAGAGTCTGAAGCACCAAAATCACCTCCATTTAAGCTGCTCAAGGTGAAGCAAGAACAACATGAGTATGCTGATCCAATCCAATTAGAAGAAGGTGAGATTGCCCAGAGTTCTGAATCAAAGCAAGTCATTATTTTATCAGACTCTGAGGAAGAACAAAAAGAAAGTGATTCTCAAGATCATCTTCCAAACATAGAAGACCTATTCTCTGATGATCCAGAGACTTTTATGGGAATAGAGTTGGTCTCTAAAGGTTTCCATTATGATGCTTTCATGCAATTGAACCTTTCTGAAGTAAAGGATTTGCTCAAGGACTTTCAGGAAGTAATGAAGAATGAAACTGAGCAAACCTACAGAAGGTACAAAGAGAACAAAGATCAGCAGGAGTTGCAGAAAAACCTGCCAAAGGATCAACAAGTGAAGAGTTGGTTAAGTCACACTCGGATTCCTTATAGATCATATGCAGGGAGGTCACTATCCCATATGAAAGATATGGCCAGGGAGATTTATAAGAACATGCTCTCAAATTCCTTGAAGCCACAAGTGTTTAGACCTCATCCTGCAGCATCGCTCTCAACATATCATCATGCTCCACCTGAGCTACATCCTATAGAAGAACCAAGAGAATTTATGCAACACAGGCTATGGCCTGAAGGTAATGAAGAGAAATGATTAATGAGAAGACAAGTTCTGTTAATTTGTATGACAGAATAACTCTTACTGGGGTGCAAATGAAAGAAAGATTATGGCCTGGAAGTATGATGAAGTATGGGATGCTATTTTAGTGAAAAGAGTATATGTATTAGTCCAATACTTATCCTATATATCCCAATTAGGCTCCTTGTCCTATGATGACAGACTTGACCTTCTCCAACTGAGAATGGTCAATCATACAAACAATACAAGAGGAGCAGACTACTTCCATATTCTGAGAACCTACATGCTTAAACACCATAATAAATTAAAGGCCAAAGCAAACATGAAGGATAAACTCCAAATTAAGAGATTGAGGAGAGAGCAAAGAACAGCTAGGAAGGGTAAACAACAACAGATAGAACAAACAGATCAACTAGACCCTGAGCTGCTAGAAAGAGTAGGTTATCCTCTAAGACCTTTTGATCTGAAGTTGATAATGAAGAAGATTGAAGGCAACCAGTACACACATCCAATCCCCAGATGGTATTATGATGAAAAACATTTTGAGGTGGTGTTGGAAAGGAAACTTGAAGGAAAATAGCTGAGGACATAAGATTGTTTGACCCTGTAGAGATCAAACTTCTTCACCCATCTTATGTCTCTTTCTTGAAAACAAAAACTTTTCCAGCCATACAAGATGTACTTTGCAAGGGTGACTACTATTACTTCATTCATATGCTGAGGATTCTTGGCACAGTCTATGTCAATTCAGCCTTGAAGCAGAGGCTAGAGACTAAACAACAACTACTCA
Organism: Flaveria sonorensis; assembly: GCA_025506505.1. Lineage (NCBI taxonomy): Eukaryota > Viridiplantae > Streptophyta > Magnoliopsida > Asterales > Asteraceae > Flaveria > Flaveria sonorensis. The sequence goes on along the minus strand of CM046425.1, from coordinate 32,432,639 downwards.
CCCATATTGAAGGAATTACAGGAATGAGAATCTCTGAGAACAATAACTTAGAGATACTCAAGGGAAAGCATGTTGTCACCACTTTGGTGAGCAACATTGATGTTTAGAGTCTTAATCAGTGCACTCTGGAGCAGCTGGTTCACCTAACAATAGAAAGAAAGTATGAAGATCAAAGGAGTGCAGTTGACTACTTCATTGAACATATAGTCAACTGTAGGAATGCCTTCAAGATCACAGCTCTCAAAGATCAGGTGAAAGAAGTTGAAGCTGACCAAGCCATAGAGCAAGACATTAAAGATACTCTTAAGGCTATGGAAGAAGCCTAGAAGAAGACTAATAAAGCAGGACCATCTCATTCCTAAGGTTTCTAAACACATGGCTGGGGAAAAAAACAAACAAACATATCCTTCTTTATTATTATGCATTCATACATTCATACATACATGTGCCCCTATGCACATGATATCATAAAATCATTCATACATGTGGTTTTATATACATGGTATCATACAATAATACATACATGTGTTGTTGATACAAACACATGAGATTCATGCAAACATACATATATGTGTTAATAAACACATGGATTCATACAATCAAAACATGCATAACATTCAAGACAAACAAACAAACAAATTCATAACAAAACACACAAACACACATTACTAACAAACAAAACATTAATCTAGAAAACATAAAATGTTGGCAACATCATACTTAGGGGGAGTATTGTTGGACTCAACAATTGCATTATGAATTAATGCATAAAAAGTATGATGCTTGCCACATCAAGCATAACAAACATAATGTGTTTTAACATCCAAAATAATCATTTAATAACACATTAACATCATTAACATTCATAACAATCACTAATATTTGTTTAAATTTCTTTTTCAGGTTTGTACATAAAAGGAAATTTTGACAAGTGTTCGCAGCGGATGAAGAAAGTCTCAAAGCGGATGAAGATCATCAGCAGCGGATAAACAACCATCCACAGCGGATGAAGAACTCACAACGGACAACATTCCACAGCGGATGTTCATCCACAGCAGATGAACAAGATCCCACAGCGGATGGCATGCTCACAGCGGATGAACATTCCACAGCGGATGTTCATCCATAGCGGATGAACATCCCACAGCGCATACAACCATGCACAGCAGATGACATGATCTTCTCCACTGCGGATGAGCAAACATCCATAGTGGATGACTGATCTCCATAGCGGATGACATATAGACTTAGGATTATTTTATGTAATTTTTATTTACATAAGGGTAGTTTAGGTATTATATATAGCTATGTGTATAGGCTATAAATAGCATGCTACCCTAATCCTTTGTAAGCTTTTGAACAAAATCAATACAAACAAGCAGTTAATTTCATTGTGTTCTTGCACACACACCATACACACATAAACACACACATACACTGATTTCATACTCTATCATTATGGGTTTCCGCACCATAATGTTAGTGTGTTGAAGTTGAGAGATATTGAAAACATCCTTGGGGGAATCAACCTTTTATTTATGTTCATCATGAGTTTAAGCTGATTTCATCAAAAAACCTCGACCGTAGAAATTGTTTTCTATTTCCAAAGGAAGAGTCATATAAATGGTCTCTAGATGTTGTTGAGTTAGACAACAATGGGGATGCTTCATTCTGCTTCTCCTGTTCTTTTTGACTTGAACAAACTAAACTGTGAATTTTTGGGTACTTTATTAGGGTACCGGAGTAACACTCGTCTTTGGTCGATAGTATAATTTTATTAATATATATATGTGTTTTGACATATAGATTTTTTTACTAGTTTATGTATATTTTAGCATATTGAAGGTTGAGTTAATCATACTGTTGTGGGTGAAAATTTTATGCAGTATTCTGCTCAGAATTCTGGTGCTCAGGATATGCAAACAAGTTTGTTATCCTGAACCTTATTCTCAGCAAATATCCCTGACATATTTCTTGGAGGTATTGTCATTTTTAATGGAGGAAATAATTGCATGACTTCGTCCAAGCTACAAGATAGGGATGTGATTAAATACATGAACGTTGAACAAGTATGAGAGACTTCCAATGGTCATTTAATGAGTTATAATGAATAAATGGTTGTTGTAACATCTAAAGACTTGGTCTATGCTGAAGACCCGGATTTATGGTTGTTAGAAACGTGTAGCAAAGACTTGTAATGGTTAAGAGGTGAAGCAAACATGTTCAATTAGCGTGATAACGGCTAACTGGTCAAAGTAACTGCTGAGGATCCTGGAAATCTGGCTAAAATCCTGAAAATATCTCACATTGTGTTTATTTCATGTACTATATATAATGAGACTTGGCTGATCGTTTTAGGTCACTTATTCAAATTCACACACATGATCTCTGCTCACAAACACTCAAACACAGTCAAATAATCATTATAACACTTAGGTACGATCATTCAAGCTCTCGAGTTGTACTTGTTTTTTGTTTTTAATGAAAGAACCGACCGCCGACGTTTTGTCAGGCGCCAAGGGTTTTTTGTGCCGGAGATCACTTTGATTAAGGGTTTTTTCCCTTTCAAAACTTTGTTGTCTTTGTTCTTACTTAATTTGATTGTTCAGTTCTGTAATATCCAGATCAATATTGCGGTGTTAGTTAGATATTTCAGTTAGTATTCTGATATATCACACTACCTCACTTGGCTAATTTGTTCATGAATTACCTTGTTAATTTTTGACCAAAAAAATTTGGCACCCACCGTGGGGCAAGTGTCACTATAATTTTCAAAATTTTCATAAACATCTTCCCTTTTTTTTATTTTTTTCACTCATTCTTTATTTTTCGAAAAAAATGGCTTCCCAATCAAAGCAATTTCATCTTCAGCACCTTTTTCTTCCATTTTTGCTGCTTTGAATGCACCTCTTCCTCCTCCTCCTAATTTTGAAGCATCTTAGAGGAATAAGGATAAGGTTAGCACCAAAACTGTTACTCCTGTTCTCAGGTCAAGGAAAACTGATGGAGATTCTACTCAAGTTTCTGGTGAAGAATTCCGCTCGTTAGTATCCATGATGAAGCAGCATATGGAGCAGTAGCAACAGACCAATAAGTTGATGATGAGTGAGCTTATGGAGTTAAAGTCAGCATCCAAAAAGTCAGCCCAAGATGTGGAAACACCATTGCGCCCTAGGATACTTAACTTTGATTTTGCAGGATCCTATAGGGTGTAGGATGATGATATAATCCCGATGCAGGATAGCATGGCTGGACCATCTGTTTCAACCAAGACTACAGCGACAAGGGAAATGGGATTTTCCTTAGGATTCTCCTCAGGACTTACCTCAGGATTATCCTCAGGATATCCCATAGGATCTTTTTCTAGAACCTTTACTGATGATATTCTTACAAACAGAAACCATTCGGTTACTAATAATTTTCAAACTATGCAGGATACAGGGATGAGTATTGTTGTTGCTAGAGAAATCCATAAACTTAAGGATATGATCTCTAGCTTGCCGGGTGTGATAAAGCCCATCCCTGAAGTATCCAATGCTTTTCACAGAATATCTCGCTTTGCACCACCAATCTGTGACGCTGAGATCCCAAAAAGATTTCAGACTCCTAGCATGAAGCTCTATGATGGTTCAACTGACCCTGAAGAGCATATTGCCTAGTATTAAGAGAGGATGGAAATCAATCCTATCCCTGTACATTTGAAGGAAGCCTATTTTGCAAAGGATTTGGATCGACACTAACAGGGCGAGCCCTAAAATGGCTGCTCAACCTTCCTCCTTATTCTATTACTTCTTTTGCTCACCTAATTAATATGTTTAATAGTTAATTCTCCTGTAGTAGAGCATTTGAAAGACTAATAACTAATTTGTATAGGGTGGTCCGTAATCACGGATAATCCTTAAGAAATTATGTCAACAGATTCAGGTAGAAGGCTCTGGATATCCCGAACCTTGATATGCCAATGGCAGTTCAAGCCTTCAAAATAGGCTTGCCAAAAGACTCTACTTTCTATGAGGATCTTGTGATGAATCCTTGCGGGAATTTGAAGAAAGTCAGAAACAAGGCTCTGAGATTCTAAAGTCTCGAGGAAGACAAGAAGATCCAGCAAAGGATCGATAGATCCTTAGAATATGAGAATCTCAACAGGAAATCAGAATCCTCTTCGAAAGATTACCGTCCCAAGCCATATTCCCGCAATGATGGCAAGAAAGTGAACTTTGAGGATGATGAGGAGTATCCTAAACTTATTGATTATTGTTTTTCTGTGTCTACTTCAGAATTAATATATGTTATGCAGGGTCTTGGAAAGAAAGCTAGGTGGCCTTGGGAGAATGAGAAGAATCCTGGCTCGAAAGACAAGTCTAAGTGGTGTGCATTCCATGAATACTTTAGCCATACCATTAAGGATTGCATTGCTCTGCTCAAAGAAATAAGTTACTTGTTGAGCAAAGGGCACCTGAAAGAACTACTAGGAAAGAAGAAGGATAAGCACCAGGATACTGACAGGAATCCCGATCGAAATCCTGATGGAAATCATAAAAGAGCTGCATCTCCTCCCCCAGATGCTTCTATTGTTTATTTTATTCCAGGTGGATCTGACATATGTGGAACATCATACTCTGCTGCCAAGAGACATGTTAAAGAAGCCAAATCAGAGAAAGGAAATAGGCCAAACTCTAAAACTACTTTGACCCAAGGGAAAACCATATCCTTTGATGATGATGACATGGGTAATGTGCAGGATCCTCATCATGAAAGTTTAGTTATAACTCTATATATTGTTAACCATTTTGTGCGCAGGATATTGATAGATAGAGGGAGTTCTGTGAACATTATTCAATTGAAACTTTAAAGAAGATGAACATGCCAGATTCAAAAATCACTTCAAGATCCTCAATCCTTATGGGATTCAGTGGTGAAACAAAAAGCACCATTGGAGAAATCAAGCTTCCGGTCTATGTAAAGGGAGTAAATTTGTTTGTCTTGTTATAACATCATTTTAGGTAGGTCTTGGATCCATGAGATGAAAGACGTACCTTCAACATACCACCAGTGTCTAAAGCTCCCTACACCTTGGGGTGTGATCAGAGTGATCAGCAGGAGGCTAAGGACTGTTATACATCCTCAATGAAAACATCAGCTCAGAATAAGGGAGCATAGCAATTACAGAATAAACTTTAGGATGTGCTGGAGAATACTAAGCAGGATATTCAGCAAAATATGAAAGAAATAGCTTTAGATCCTGAAGATCCAGAGATAAAAGTATTGATAGGAGAAAATATCCCTCATGATATTAAGCAGGATATGATCTCCTTCCTAAAGAAAAAAAAGAAGCATATTTGCTTGGAGACATGAATACATGACAGGTATCTCCAAGGATATTATAACTCATAAACCCGAAAGAGGAGGAAGTTTGCACCCGATAGAAATCGAATCATCCAAGAAGAGATGGAGAGACTACCGAAATCCAGGATGATTGGAGAAGTGAAGTTTCCAAGGTGGCTTGCAAATATGGTAGTGGTTCATAAAGATAATGGAAAATGGAGGGTGTATGTGGATTGTACCAACCTCAACAAAGCTTTTCCAAAAAACCCATTCCTATTACCACACATTGATTCCATGGTAGATGCTACTGCTGGCCATGAAATGCTGACTATTATGGATGCCTCATCAGGATTTCAACAAATCCAAATGGAGCCCTCGAATCAAGAAGACACAGCCTTCATGAACCCAACAGGTATTTATTGTTATATTGCCATGCCTTTTGGGCTTAAAAATACAGGTGCTACATACCAAAGGCTGGTCAACAAAATTTTCAAAAACAAACTAGGGGGACACCATGGAGGTCTATATTGATGATACGGTAGTCAAGTTAAAGAGAGATGAGGATCACCTCCGGGATGTTGAAGAAGATTTCGATATCCTGGACCAATTTAATATGAAGGTGAATCTTGCCAATTGTCATTTTGGTATGGGGGCAGGAAAGTTCTTAGGATACATGGTCACCAAAAGGGGGATAGTGGCCAGCCCGGAGCAAATTAAAGCTATCATGAACCTAAAATCCTTTAAGGCCCCAGTCCCGGGAACACTCACAGTTGGTCATTCATAGAGTAAATCATTTAAAAACATGACATTTGCAGTGGAATTTAAACTTTTCATACATAATTTGTAAATACATGACAAAACATTGTTCTTATAGTTGCATCACAAAAACTTGACATTTACAAGCATTGTCTCAAAATCTAAAATGCCAGACTCGGATCATCCCAGTAGCTATCTCATCCATGCCTGCACTGCTCAGCTGCATCATTTACCTGCCAACTGATATGCATATTAAAATTTAGCGTTGCTGAGTGAGTTATAGTTTATATAATAAAATACTTAACTTTTGTTAAAACATTTCCTTTACTTTTTTACGTGATCGTAAATCATATATACATCTAGATAATATCATTATTATCTTTCATCATCGTTCTTAATCATTAGTTTTTGTACTTTCTTTCATTAACATCTTTCACTTTTATCTAGATCCTGCCATATGCTATGCCCCATCATTATGCACGAAGCAACTACCGACTTGGGGTCAAGTGACAAGGATCCCGTTTTCATACGTCTTGATCAATCAAAAAGATTGACCCCCCCTGTGTGCATCCTCATGGGTTAGCTAAACCGTACACAATTGAGCTAATAACCCAATGGCTGTGAACCTCCATTCATTTGCTTGCAAGACTTTCATTCATTCATTACGTTCCACTTTTCATTATCGTTATCTTTCACTTTCATTACATAATACTTTACAAACATATACATATCATGCCACGTAAAGTCACATCATAATACATAACATGAACTATTAATATTCATAATAGCAGTACATAAGAAAAGAATCAAACATGCAATTTAAGCCCCTGAACTTATGCTAACTATCAACTAGCAAACAAAGCACTAAAACTAATACTTTCAAAGGCAAACATAAGCTTCGGAAGAAAACAAGCTTCCGAAGAAATAAGCTTTGGAAGAAATAACCCTGGGAAGAAAACTTAGCTTCGGAAGAAATAACCTTCGGAAGAAAACTTAGCTTCGAAAGAAATAACCTTCGGAAGAAATCTAAGCTTCGGAAGAAATAACCTAAGGAAGAAATCTAAGCTTTGGAAGAAATAACCTTCGAAAGAAAACTTAGCTTTGGAAGAAATAACCATCGGAAGAAATCTAAGCTTCGGAAGATTTGCAAACATAAGTGTTCATAGCGCATGAATAAAATACTAAGTATGCCCACAGTGGATGACTAAAATGTATATGTGTCCATGACGGACAGCCAAGTCCACAGCGGACATCTAAAACTACCTAAAGGGTACACAGCGGACATGCATGCATACTTAAGTGTTTACAACGGACATGCATTGTCCACACCTTATCAGTGCTCAAGTGTCCATAGCGGACAGCTAATTTCCATAGAAGACAACAAGTCCATCACCTACGATCTAATCTTGTGCAGTTTCTAGTCCCATACATCATCTTAAGCTTATTCTTAGCATGGATCTATCAGTTACACACTTAAAACTTAACAAACAACCATTCAAAATCAAGAAAACCTTCATCTTTCATAAACAGTTGTATTTTCAAGGAAACTTATAGTTTGGTTTAGAAACATCAGTTTAATATACATATAGGCCCCAAACAAGTAGAAAACATGTAAAAGAGGGGATCTAAAACTCACCTTAAGCAGCTTTCGAGTAAAACAACACAGACCCGAGAGAAACCTGGAGTTCTAGCACCTTTTTGAAGATGTCTTCTACTTTCTCCCTCTCGAACCGGTGGGAGTCCTATTTCTCTCTTTAAAGTCATACGTTGAGTGTATGGGAGAGTAAGTATAGGCGGCCATATATTCTTTTTAAACCCTATTATGGGCCGGTTTGGCTCTTGTACACTTTTAACCCTTGCTTTTTGAAATAAATTCCATTTGCTCCCTTACTTTTCTTTTCTCTCTTTCTGAAATTTTCGGGTGGTACTAGTCCACTCCCTTTATATAGGTTTCGTTCCCAAAACCTGTCACTCCTCGAACAGTTATGGATAGTGTCGTCTCATCTCTTCCTTAATTTCCTATGTAGACTCAAACCCCTTCCTATGTCTCCACTATACTCGCACAAGTGGGACCACTTTATTCCTTAGCCTCTTCTCTTTTCTGTCAATGATGGCCACTGGCTGCACATAATTAAGCCGTTCTTCCACCTTGATGAACTCAAGTGGCACGATCATGTCCTCATCGGCTAAGTACTTCCTCAAATGAGATACATGGAACGTCGGATGAATTCCGCTTAATTCATTGGGTAACTCTAGCTTGTAAGCCACCTCTCCTACTCGAGCAATGATTCGGAAAGGCCCTATATACCTCAGGCTTAGCTTTCCCCGCTTTCTAAAATGAATGATCCCTTTCCAAGGCGAGACCTTTAACATAACTCTATCGCTACCTTGAATTCGATTGATCTACGTCTCTTGTCGGCAGACGACTTATTTCTATCCTTTGCTGCCTTCATAAAGGCCTTGATCTTCTCCAACTTTCCACTTGTAGCCTCAATCACCTCAATGATCCCCAACTCCTTCTACCCGATGTCACCCTAACATACTAGCATTTTACACTTCCTACCATATAGCATTTCATATGGAGGCATACCAATGCTGGCATGATAACTGTTGTTATATGAGAACTCAGCTAACGGTAAGTGTTCATCCCAACTTCTTCCAAAATCAATGACGCATGCCCGGAGCATATCCTCAAGCATCTGAATGGTTCTTTCTGACTGACCACGGTCAGGCACGATAGACACTGGCACACCATGACGAGTCACAATCTCCCTGATGAACAGATTCGCCAACCTCTCAGATGAATACATCTCGCGGATCGGCAGAAAGTGAGCACTCTTCGTCAGACAGTCAACAATCACCCATATGGCAGCGTATCCCCTTGCCGTACGTGGAAACTTCGTGATGAAGTCCATGGTGATGTGCTCCTATTTCCACTCAGGTATATCCAGAGGTTGGATCATCTTGTATGGTTTCTGATCCTCCGCCTTCACTTGCAAATAGGTAAGGCACTTACTCATATACTCCACTACGTCGCGCTTCATTCCCGACCACCAGTAATCTTTCATCATATCCTGATACATCTTTGTAGCACCGGGATGAATTGAGTATCGAGTCTTGTGAGCCTCATATATGATCTTCCCTTGTAGATCTCCATAATAAGGAATCCACATCAGCCCAAAGAGGGTTTTAACACCAAGAGTGTTCTCACCCAACTCCGCGACTAAGCCCTTCATCCTCTCAGAGTTAATTTGATCCTCCTTCAGAGCTTTGTCCTGAAATTCCTTAACCTGCTTAAACACATCAGAGGTCATGATCATCTTATAAGCTTTTACCCAAATTAGTTCTGGCCTCTCCATTCAGCTAAGGGCATCCGCCACCATATTGACCTTGCTTGGATGGTAGTGGATCTCACAGTCATAATCCTGGATCAACTCTAACCACCTCCTTTGCCTCATATTGAGATCCTTTTGCTCGAAGAAGTACTTCAAGCTCTTATGGTCAGTGAAGATAGTGCACTTCGTCCCGTACAAGTAATGCCTCCAAATCTTCAATGCATAGACCACCGCCGCCAATTCCAAATCATGAGTAGGGTAATTAGCCTCATGGATCTTTAGCCGTCATGATGCATAGGCTATAACCCTCCTCTATTGCATCAACACGCAACCTAATCCCAGATAAGAAGCATCCGAATAGACCACCAAGTCTTCGCTCCCTTCGGGTAACATTAAGGCAGTGCTTGAGTCAACCTCGTCTTTAGCTCTTCGAAATCATTCTCCTGCTCTAGACCCCATACAAACTTCACATCCTTATAGGTCAACTTAGTCAACGGTGAAGCTATCTTGGAGAAGTCTTGGATGAATCTCCTATAGTAGCCTACCAAACCCAAGAAACTACAAATCTCAGATGGCGTCTTTGGATACTTCCATTGCATCACCACCTCAACCTTCACCAGGTCTAACATGATCCCTTTCGGGTTGACCACATGTCCCAAAAACTGAACCTCGCTCAACCAGAACGCCCATTTGGAGAACTTGGCATACAACTTCTCCCTTCGAAGCGTATCCAGCACTTCCCGAATGTGACCGGCATATTCTTCTTCGCTCTTCGGATAAATCAGAATATCATTGATAAACACAATCACTGATTTATCTAACATAAGCCGACACACCCGATTCATCAAATCCATAAAAGCGGTAGGCGCGTTGGTTAAGCCAAAAGACATAACGAGAAACTCGTAGTGTCCATAACACGTATGAAAAGCTGTCTTGGGAATATCTTGCTCCTTGGAGCTGATCAAACAAGTCATCAATCCTCGGTAACGGATACCAATTCTTCACCGTCAACTTGTTCAGCTCACGGTAATCGATGCATATCCTCATACTACCGTCCTTCTTCTTTACAAATAAGACCGAAGCACCCCATGGAGAGATACTCAGTCCCAACAACTCTTACAGCTCAGTCATCAATTGCTTCATTTCAGAGGGAGCTAGACGATATGATGCCTTAGCAACAGGTTGGACACTAGGTATCAGATCGATCTGGAACTCAATCTCGTGATCACGCGGCACACCTGATAGATCTTCTAGGAACATGTCTGGGAAGTCACACATGATCGATACATCAGAAAATCATGGTACTGACGCACCCACATCCTTCACATATGCCAGATAGGCACCACATCCATGCCTCATACACTTCTCTACCACAACCATCGAAATTACCTTCGGGACCGTACTAACTCTATCACCGTAAATTGTTACCGAACTCCCATCGGGCATGGTCAATCGTATCATCTTCTTTCGACACACGATGTTTACCTCATAGGCTGCTAGCCAATCCATACCTAGGACTACATCAAATCAACCTAATGGCATCACGAACAACCTAGTAGAGAACCTATGGCCTTCCAATTTTATGTCACAGTCTTCTACCATATCAGAAATCCTGGTAGACTTACCAATGGCAGTTTCTACATTGAAGGGCTCATCAATCTTTCTACTCCTAATGGGAAACCTATCACAGAAGGCTGTAGAAATAAAACTCCTACTAGCACCAGAATCAAAAAGCACAGAGGCACTAGTTTGGTTTACTAGGAATGTACCTGACACAACCTCGAGGTCCACCTTAGCCTCCTTCCGAGTCATAGTGAATGCCCTGGCTTTAGCTCTCTGCCCCTCTTTATTCTTCTTGATCCCCTTCCTTGCCCTAGAGTTCTCAGCCCTCGGCTTCTTGCAATCCCTACTCAGATGGCCCTCTTCACCGCAGTTATAACATCTTATAACCCCACAATCTCTAGCCATATGACCAGGCCTCCCACACTTGAAGCAGATGTTTGATCCCCACTTACACTCCCCTACATGGTCTTTCCCACACTTATTACACATCCTGGTCCCTATACCTGCCGTCACCACCCTCCGGTCATCCAGCCTTGCATTTTTGTTCTTTAGAGCGAAACAACCACTGCCAAATCGTTTCCCGTTTCAATTTCTATCACCACCACCTTTCTTACTCACCTCCACTGCTGCCACCTCTTCCCTTTCATCATACAGTCTCCCTTCCAGATCTACCACCGACCTATACATGCCTGGCCGAGCGGCAATTAGATGTCTACGGATATCCGTCGGCAGACCTTGGATGTATCTCTTGATCTTTCATGACATGGGTGTCACCTGCTCTGGCACCAGCCTCGCCATCTCATTGAACTTAGTCATGTACTACTGGTGTGTCATGGTTCCCGCCTTCAACTGCAGGAACTCCCTCTCAATCTTGTCAAGTTCCCTATGAGAACAAAACTCCTCAATCACCAGCTTCTTTAGTTCACTCCATCTCATTCTTCCAATTGCTCTGCTACCCTCAGCCTGGACAATGTTATCCCACCAGCATAAGGCCGAGTCCACAAATGAATGGGTAGCAAACTTTACTTTCTGGTCCTCCCTACACTCGCTGATATCCAACACAGCCTCCATTTCCCTCACCCATCAGTGAGTAGCAGTAGCATTCCCATTCCCATCAAAAGTCGAGGGCTTGCATCTCTGGAATGCCCCATAGTTACACGCCTTTGTGGTTTCTAGCACAGTTTCCTCTTCCTTATAGTCACTGGAGACAACCATCTCAGTCTCTAGTTACTCCCCTTCCCCTAAACCTCTCTCCTCTCCCTCTCTCCTAATGGTTTTCCTCCTCTCCTCCTTCTCTTTCCTTTCATCTTCTCTCACGGCTCTAATAACCTCAGTCACCACAGACGGCAGAATCGTCTGCATGGCTTAATGAACAACCTCCACTACTACCTCCTTCACTGAGTTCCTCAGCTTAGCAATCTCATCACCGCCTTCATGGTGATGAACCTCGGGCTCTTTAGGAGCCGGTTCAGCAGTCTTAACCCTATTCCTCGTGACACGCGGCCCAGTACCACGTCCACCACGACCTCCACCTCGTGAAGCCTTTGAAGATCTACCACCAACCATCTCTAAACACTATAAGATTAAAACACCAACACGGTCATTCAAGGTAATAGCTCAGATTATGTCAAGTATAGTAAGTCCCAAATCATAGTGGGCAATTGTGATTAGCCACTTACTTTAGTCTTCATTTCCCAAGCATTTCCTATCCTGACTACATCAGTATCCAAATCTACTAAAAGCACATAAATCACATAACACGCGCACATAATTTCTTTTTCCATTAATGTACATAAAATGTTTATATAAAACCTTTACCTGCAGGCATGTAGCTACTAGGACTAACATTCCTTCCATTAGGTCCCATTTTCAGTTTAAGTTTAGGTTTTGAAAATAATTTACCCAATTCTCTTAAACTTTGGCTCTGATACCAACTTGTAAGGCCCTGATCCCGGGACACTCATAGTTGGTCATTCATAGCATAAAACGTCTAAAAACATGACATTTACAGCGGAATTTAAACTTTTCATACATAATTTGTAAATACATGACAAAACATTGTTCTTATAGTTGCATCATAAAAACTTGACATTTACAAGCATTGTCTCAAAATCTAGAATGCCAGACTCGGATTGTCCCAGTAGCTAACTCATCCATGCCTGCATTCCTCAGCTGCATCATTTACCTGCCAATTGATATGCATAGAAAAAATCAGCGTTGCTGAGTGAGTTCTAGTTTACATAATAAAATACTTTACTTTTGTTAAAATATTTCCTTTACTTTGGTACGTGATCATACATCATTTTCACACCCCCGCTTATAGCGGAAACACGAGGATGTAACGGACGGGATCGTCATAACACATTGTTAATTAATAGAGATGTACTAAATGATGTAAGGTCAACGTGTCATGATGTCACCCGACACAAATGGAGACTTGTGTCGTAGATAGTCAATCCCACGACAAACATAGTCAAATAGTCAAATGAAATTTAATTCCCACAACCCGGGAACAAGTGAACAAAACATGATCAACAAAGATAATCCAAAAAATAATTGTCAAAGTCACCGAACAAGTTTAAAAATGCAATTTCTATGGTCATCACTAAGGCAGCATCCCTAGATATCCTTAATGGTTGTTACCTGAAAAGATATGCTCAAAAAGGTCAACATATTGTTGGTGAGTTCGCAGGTTTAATTAATGTAATAAAATGATGTTGTGTATGAGTTTTGCAGACATGCGTGTATACAGTTTACACAAGTAGTAACACATGCAAACATGATCAACACAACTAAACCTTTGGCTTACACATAGAATCTCATCGGTACCAATTGTCCATAGGCTCGAACAAGGCCAATGACAATACAGGGGCTCGGAACAGGGCCACTATTAGTACCAACTATCAATAGGCTCGAACAGGGCCAATGGCAATACAAGGGCTCGAAACTGGCCACTATTAATACCAACTATCCATTGGCTCGAACAGGGCCAATGGCAATAACAACTAACATAAAATACACATACATGAATAAGATCTTTTTTGAAAACAGTAACACAACAGTCCAACAGATTAGTTCAAGTTCACAGCGGAAAAACAGTGAGCATACTTTTCCACCAAAATTTATAAAACTGTAAATAAAATCGGGCCGCGAAACTCACCTTAAGATGATAAGAAATAAGATGAAAAAAAAGCTTCAGAAGATGAGAGCAACGAACGATCAAACACCTATAATTAATTATAACTTAAAAACTTAAAATGTTTCTAAACAGATTAGATAAATTCAGTTGGTTTCGGGTCGGATAGGGTTCGACGCGCGACACACACACAAAATAGGTACATAAATTATCTACTTAATAAATACTAACGTGTATGAAGTTATGTATATATATATATAATATATATATATATATATATATATATATATAATAATTAGTCTATATTCACCCACTATTATTCACCTTATATATATATAACTATAAGTTACTATTCACACACGTCGTACACCAAAATGCACTCGATTATGAATACCACCATATCCACACACTGCCATGCCTATACCTTCGATACACACACGTTTTATATATTAATCAGACAAACACGCATATATAAATATATATATATGTATATCATTCATACCCCCTCACACTATATATAAAAAAATGTAAACAAATAAGTAAGAAAAATAAAACACACACCACTCACGCACACTTAACACATACATACTCATACATCATCCATACTCACAAATGGCACACACTTATGCACATTGAAACATACATTACATAAACACCCAAGACACACTTAAGCATATACATTACAGTTCATCCATACGCACACATACATCGCTCACACAACACACACCAAAAGACACACCCATATACACACATTTGTATACACACATAATAACACACATGATTTACACACACTAACACCCATACACACAACAGCCTTTGGATGATGTGTTTAGTTCTCTCGACCAACACACACACAACACCATCCACGCGCACACTGCACGCACACACTGCACACACACACACCATACGGTCACTCGCATATATATATATATATATATATATACACACAAACATTTGTACACACAGACGCATATATACAAACATGTAGACATACAAACGCAGCGACAAACATACATACAAACATAGAAAATATAGCGCACATACATTACTATTATACGTACATACACACGGTACGAACCCGCAACCGAGCACCGACGATATGACCGAAACAAAGACACGGAATCGTAAGCGATACCTCGACACGACAGGGGAACGAGTGCCAGAGTTGGAACACGCTCAAGGAGACTCGCCGGAGGTCGCGGTGGGAATCAATGACAGTCGCACACGGTCGTCGGGCAAAAAAAAAATGGCAGCTAGGGTTCGAGAGAGCTTCACGACAAAGCGTTTAATATAAATCCTATTACCTTAAGGTCCCTCAAGTTTGATTGATTAACCAATTAACATTAAACTATTATAATAATAATAATAATAATAATAATAATAATAATAATAATAATAATAATAATAATAATAACAATAATAATAATATTAATGATAATAATAATAATAATGGTGATAATATATATATATATATGTGTGTATATATATACATATTGTTATTAATTATAATCATCTTAGTAATAATTGGTTAAAATAATAAAATAAATAAAAATAAATAAAAAATAAAAAAGATGCACAAGGAGAGATAACGAGCTTCACGTCAATTAACGGACCTGATAGCGAAGGACGTCACAATATCCCCCAGTTGAGAGAATTTCGTCCCGAAATTTAGCTGGAGTTAGATCCCGAAGCTCTATCCACGAACAGATGCGGATAATTAAGTTTTATCTGGTCTTCCTATTCCCACATAAATTCTAGCCCTCGCTTAGGGTTCCATCTTACTCTAACAATTGTAATCTTGCTGCGCTTCAATCGCTTAACTTCTCGATACATAATTTCTATCTGTTCTTCCACAAAATTAAGTTTCTCATCAATTTCGATCTCCTCAATCGACACATGAAGGGATCCATTGGCTAAGCATTTCTTAAGGTTCGATACATGGAATGTATCGTGCACACCACTGAGCTCTTGGGGTAGCTTTAACCGATACGCCACAAGACCAATTCTTTTAGTGATCTCGAATGGTCCAACATATCTTGAAGCTAACTTTCCTTCTTTTCGAATTGTATGATTCCCTTCTAGGGAGAAACTTCCAATAAGACTCGATCACCCACACTAAATTCCAAGGGTTTTCGCCGGTTATCTGCATAACTTTTCTGACGGTCTCTAGCTGCCTTAAGTCTATCCTTGATTTGAAATATCTTATCAGTCATTTCCTGAATAATCTCCAGACCTGTCAATTGACTTTGGTGGTAGTTGGGAGACCTACACTTCCTTCCATACAACGCTTCAAACGGAGCACATCCAATGCACATATGGTAACTATTATTATAAGAGAATTCGATCAACGGTAAATGAGTATCCCAACTACCACCAAAGTCGATCACACATGACCTAAGAATGTCTTCTAAAGTCTATATTGTACGTTCACTTTGACCATCCATTTGTGGATGATAGGCAGTACTTAAATCCAATCGAGTACCCATTGCCTTCTGTAGAGTCTGCCAAAATAGCGATGTAAATCGACTATCACAATCTGATATAATTGACATAAGCACCCCATGCCTAACCACAACCTCATTTACATATAATCTCGCTAACTTTTCCATCTTATAATCCTCGTGAATCGGTAAGAAGTGAGCGGATTTCTTCATTCGATCCACAATAACCCAAATCAAATCATGCCCGCTACTTGTTCTAGGCAACTTAGTGATGAAGTCTATCACTATATTTTCCCATTTCCATTCGGGAATTTCCAGTTGCTGTAATAGTCCTGACGGTTTCTAATGTTTGGCTTTGACTTTCAAACAAGTCAAGCATTTACTTACATACGTTGCGATATCCTTCTTCATACCTGGCCACCAATACATCTCTTTAAGATCTTGGTACATCTTCTAGGCACCAGGATGAACAGAATACTTGGACTTGTGCGCTTCGCTCATAACTAGGGTTCGGACATCTCCCCACTTAGGTACCCATATACGATCCATAAAGTACCATACACCATCCTCCTTACAATTCATCTGTTTATCCAAACCTCGAAACTCCACTTGCAATGTTCTCTTCCTTCAGTGCTTCACCTTGTGCTGTCAGGATTTGAGTTTTCAGATTAGATTGAATGGCCATTCCCAATGCTTGTAGGCATAAGGGTTTAACATGTTCTTTCCTACTCAAGGCGTCAGCCACCACATTCGCCTTTCTAGGATGATATCTGATTTCACAATCGTAATAACTAAAAAGTTCCACCCATCGTTGTTGACGCATGTTTAATTCCTTTTGATCAAAAATGTGTTGAAGACTCTTGTGATCGGTATAAATAACACATTTGGTTCCATATAAATAGTGCCTCCAAATCTTAAGAGCGAACACTACCGCAACCAATTCCAAATCTTGCATCTTATAGTTCTTCTCATGGACCTTAAGTTGTCGTGATGCATAGGCAATTACCCTATCCTTATGCATTAGCACACATCCTAACCCTTGGTGTGAGGCATCGTAAAACACCACAAAGTCGTTGGATCCATCAAGGAGAGTCAATATTGGTGCATTGCACAATCTTTCCTTCAACGTCCGAAAGGTCTCTTCTTGCTTATGACCCCAATCAAACTTCTTATCTTTCTTTGTTAACATTGTCAGCGGTTGAGCGATTTTGGAAAAAATTGCAATGAATTGGTGATAATAACCTGCCAATCCTAAGAATCGCCAAATCTCTGAGGGCGTCTTAGGTGTGTCCCGTTTCCTTACTGCTTTCATCTTTCCAGGGTCGACATGAATTCCTTTATCATTAACCACATGCTCTAGAAATTTCACCTCACGCAACCAGAACTCATACTTGGAGAATTTGGCGTAAAGCTTTTCTTCTCCCAGTAGCTTCAGTATTGTCTGCATATGTTGTTCATGCTTCTCTTTTGACCATGAGTAGATGAGGATGTCATCGATGAATACAATCACAAATTTGTCTAGGTACGACCTGCATACCCAGTTCATCAAATCCATAAACACTACCGAAGCATTCGTCAATCCAAATGGCATCACCATGAACTCATAATGCCCGTAACGAGTCCGGAATGCCATCTTTGGTATATCCTCTTTGTGAACTCTCAACTGATGATATCCTGACCGAAGATTAATCTTGGAGAAATGCGTTGCTCCCTGCAACTGGTCGAATAGATCGTTGATTTTGGGAAGTGGGTATTGATTTTTAACAGTCAGCTTATTCAATTCCAGGTAATCTATGCACATCCGGAACGACCCATCTTTCTTCTTGACAAACAATATCGGTGCTCCCCACAGCGAGTTACTTGGTCGGATAAAACCTTTATCTAACAACTCTTGCAATTGGCTTGACAGTTCCTGCATCTCTAACGGCGCCAACCAGTAGGGTGTCTTTGCTACGGGCGTCGATCCAGGAACCAAGTCGATGCGGAACTCCACTTGTCGAGGGGGAGGTAAGTCCAAGAGATCATCAGGAAATACCTTTGGAAACTCTCATACAATAGGAATATCTTCTAGCTTTCTCTCATCCTCCTTCTTCTCTACTACGTTTGCTAAGAATGCATAACATTTCCTCTTCAAACACCACTGGGCTTTCATACAGGAGATGAGTAACACATTTCTTCCTGATCTTCCCCGTGAATCTTGAGCACCTCACCATTAGGCATCGATATTCGCACCACTATTTCTCGACAGACTATCTCAGCAGCACGTTTTGATAACCAATCCATTCCCATGACAACATCAAAACTTCCCAACCTGAAAGGTATTAAATCTATATCAAAGGTATGATCCTCTAGCATTAATGTGCAACCTCTAATAATCTCATTAGTCTCTACAAATTCACCATTAGCCATTTCTATTGAGTAACTGGTTTCTAAACAACTAGGGTTTATACAAAGCAGGGAAACAAATTCAGAGGAAATGAAACTATTATCTGCCCTGATATCAAATAATACAGATGCAAAGTGGTTGTTGAGAAGATACGTTCACGTGCCAACATTAGGGTCCTGACAAGCATCATTTGCTCCAATTACAAAAGCACGACCACGTGCAGTATTTTCTTGGTTCACCTAACCCTAATTTCTAGCAATCGCCACCACTTGATTCTGATTGTTACCATTTAGAATAGGTGCCCGGTTCAGCCTAGGGCACATATTTTGATAGTGCTCAGGGCTACTGCATTCATAACATGCCCTTAAATTTCCTGCTGGGTTAGCCATGTTCATCGGTACTACCATATTAGGCGCCACCTTACAACTCCTCACAGAATGACCCGGATTACACAGTTCAGGCACACCCAGCACTGTACAGCCTGAGGATGGTGATAATTACACTTAGGGTGTGGCCCAGTGTACTCTTTCCGTCTTTGATTCACCACCTCAAAGTTTCTCGTCACCTTCACCTTCTTGTCGAACTTTACTTGATTGTCTTCTTGATTCCTCGATATCTTTCCTCTTCTCACTACCTTTACCCAGTACACCAGTTCTCACCATCTCATCACTTAATGTGCCAGCCTTCAGATTTGCACTTTGAATGGTTGGGGGAGCAGCTGCAGTTACCATAGCTCGGATTTAGGGGACCAGAGCATAAATGTACCTCTCGATTCTTTTAGACTTAGGGGTTAGCAAATTTGGAACGAGCCTGGCCAACTTATGAAAGCGATCTATGTAAGCTGCGTGTCCAGCTCCCACTATGGCATGATTCCAAAACTCATGTTCCAACTTTTGCATCTCATTGAGTGGGCAGTACTTTTTAGTGATCAACATCTTGAATTCATCCCAGGTCATCTGCATTGCTGCCTCTCTTCCTCTTGCCTGGATTTGAGTTTTCCACCAAGTTAACTCTTTATCTTGAAGTGAACAGGTGGCGAACTTGATCTTCTGACTATCCAAGCACTCACTGATATCAATCACCGCCTCCATCTTCTTTAGCCACCTTTTTAATACTATTGCTCCACCCTTACCATCAAACTCTTGTGGCTTACACGCCATAAATTCCTTGTAGGTGCATCCCCGTCTTCTCCAACCAGCTCCAGGTTCATTACCATTTCCTCCACCATTGAAATTTCCATTACCCAAACCATTGTCACTCTCATTCTTATTTCCCTTTCCATCCTGGTTGTCATTTCTACCTTCATAACCAGCTTCACCATCTTCCTCTCCTCCATTATCCTTTCCATTATTACCATCATTGTTGTTGTCTTCACTACCATTGTTGTGATTCAGAAGGTTGTCTCTTACTTGTGCCACTATGGTCGGGATCAGGGCAGTCAGTTGCTGAGCACTCATGGCAGCTAATTCAGGATTTCCGGCACCATGGTTGTTACCAGCCGGTTCTCCTTCACCTCTTCCACCTGGTGCTTCACCACGACCACCAGCACCTCTACCTCTTCCTCGCCCTCTGCCTCTTGGTGCATCAGTTCGAGTGGCTCTTCGGGGCGGCATTTTCTAATCAATCAGAGATAATACGTAGACTTCAACACATTTAGACTATTATCAATTGGTTATCAACGCATACATGACACAGCTTGCAATCCAGATAACTCACAATTCACATACTTTGCTAGGCCCATAATAATATAGGGTTTCAAAATCAAACGATTGTATCTTTAAACATATATCATAAGCATGTGCATACAATAGTCTAAAAGATTCAAAATACAATTTATGAATTAAATGGATTGCAACTCCCGTGTCACGAGGTATAGATTTGGGATGATTGTGCTAGCTATGACTGTTATTTCTGGCAGGTTTGCTAGACTTCGCATGCACTGTAAATTACAATTACGTGTGCACCCGTGATTGAAATTTTCTTTGCATGATCAACCCCAGCTCATCCTAACCAAGCTAACCAGCCTTATCAAGTACAGTGTGCTATCCATTGTCATGAGACCAAGGATGTCCACAACTCACCCATGTAAGCATATCACAGATAGCATTCCTTCGTATTTTAATGCACACATAATCCTAATTCTCTATAACCAATGGCTCTGATACTAATCTATCACACCCTCGCTTATAGCGGAAACATGAGGATGTAACAGACGGGATCGTCATAACAAATTGTTAATTAATAGAGATGCATTAAATGATGTAAGGTCAACGTGTCATGACGTCACCCGACCCAAATGGAGACTTGTGTCGTAGTTAGTTGTAACACCCAAAAATTTTAATAAAAAGAAAGGAAAAGAAAATTATTTTGAAAGAAAAGAAAAGGAGCACAAGTGGAGGGGGCCAAAGTGTAAAAAGTACAAAACCTTATTATTTTAATGTTTAAAAGGTATGGCCGCCCTTGCATCCCCTCTACTTTCTGCTTTTCGGCTGGAAACAAGAAAGAAGAAGAAGAACAGAAGATCTCTTGATTCTAGAGAGAGAAAGAAGCTGATTTTTTGCTAAGGTGAGTATTTTCTTGTGTATTTGGTTCGGTTTTGCTGGGTTTTCAACCTTAAAACCAATTTTTATATGTTCTTTGTGCTTGGTTGTGTGTTTTATTGTGTTTTTAGGTGTTTGGACTCTCTGTGCCCTCAAGTTCGATGGAGTTTTACTTGAAGGCTGCATTAGGTGAGTTCTAGATCTCCGGTTGTGTGTTTTTAAACTTCTTTGGGGCTGAAAATGCATGTAAAAATGTTTTACAACTTGTATGTATGATAATTGTATGTATGTTTGTGTATTGTTGGTTGTGTTGTATGGTTTTATGCTTGTTTTAGTGCCTTGTAAGTTAGTTATGGGTTGAGAACCATTTAGGATGATGATTTGGGTCTGGACAGTGTAAGTTTTCGAACTAAGTTTGCTCATGTGCCTGAAATTTGCTTAAAATGCCTAAGTCCCTTTCTCATGCTCCCAAATAGGGCTCATGCGCCTGATACTTAGCCAAAAAGACTAATTTCCACCCCATGCGCCCCAAACACTATCCATGCGCCCACTGCCCAAAATGCCTAAGTGTACCTCATGCGCCCAAATAGTATCCATGCGCCCAGAAACCTTCTCATACGCCTAAGTGTAGTTCAGGCGCGTAACTTTCCATGTGCCTAAATGTTGGTACGCCTGCATAGTACTCATGCGCCTGCATAGTGCTTATGCGCCTAGAAGACTTAGAAAAATTTCTGAAATTTTGAGAAATAGAAATTTTAAGACTTAACCCTGGAATGTTTTGGTGGTTATGTTTGTTGATGTTATGCTTGTTTGTGGTCTGTTCTTATGTTCCATATTACGTATTATTATGTGACATTACGTGGTGTGATTATGCTCGTATACGTAAAGTATTATCATACATGAAGTGAAAGATTAATGATAACGAAAAGTGGAACTTAACGAATAAATGAAAGTCTTGCAAGCAAAATGAAAGGAGGTTCACAGCCACGGGTTGTCAGCTTAACTGTGTGCGGGTTAGTTACCCCATGAGCATGCATTGAGATTGACGGGACCCTTGTTGCTTGCCCCAGGTACTGGAGTCAGCTTCGTGCATTATGTTCAGGGTCTATTTATAGACCTCGGGCCCAGTACCAGCTTCGTGCACAATGTTCGGGGTATTGCACATTAATCTGGTAGAAAGTGAAAGATAATGATAAAAGTATGGAATGAATGAGAAGAATGATGAAGGATAATAATGAATGTTACCTTGTTGTACGTATGATGTGTGATCACGTACGGAAGTAACGGATTTATGAAAAGAAAGTATTTTAAGGAAAATAAAGTTTTTATATATTTAAACAAAAGTTTCAATTCTAAAACTAGAACTCACTCAGCAACGCTGACTTTTATGTATTTTCAGTTGGCAGGTAATTGTTGCTTAGGATGGCACGCGGGGAAAACTACTTGGCGGGCAAGACTAGCATCCATTCGTGCATGATAATTATGTTGTTTTGTAATGCAACTAAACGTTTCTTTCGTAATTCCTATTATACATTGATGCATTATTTGGCAACATTAAATATTAATGCAATGAATGGTTTTTGGTAATCTAATCCGCTGCGATGTTTAAATTAAATGTACGTAATTTTATGTAAATAATGTTGTGGTTGACCAACTGTGAGGTTTCCAGGAACGGGGCCTTACATTAGTCAAACCCATGACAAACATAGTCAAATAGTCAAATAAAATTTAATTCCCACAACCCGGGAACAAGTGAACAAAACATGATCAACAAAGATAATCCAAATCATAATTGTCAAAGACACCGAACAAGTTTAAAAATGCAATTTCTATGGTCATCACTAAGGCATCGTCCCTAGCTATCCTCAATGGTTATTACCTGAAAAATATGCTCAAAAATGTCAACATATTGTTGGTGAGTTTGCAGCAGAAAAACAGTGAGCATACTTTTCCCCCAAAATTTATAAACTGTAAATAAAATGGGGTCTCGAAACTCACCTTAAGATGATACTAAATAAGATGAACAAAAGCTTCAGAAGATGAGATCAACGAACGATCAAACACCTATAATTAATTATAACTTAAAAACTTAAAATGTTTCTAAGGAAATTAGATACATTTGGTTGGTTTCGGGTCGGATCGGGTTGGACGCGCTACACGCACACAAAATATGTACTTAAATTATCTACTTAATAAATACTAACTTGTATGAAGTTATGTATATATATATATAATTAGTCCATGTTCACCCACTATTATTCACCTTATATATATATATAAATATATATATATATATATATATATATATATATAACTATAACTTACTATTCACACACGTCGCACACCAAAATGCACTCGATTATGAATACCACCATATCCACACACTACCATGCCTATACCTTTGATACACACACGTTTTTTATATTTAATCAAACACACACGCATATATAAATATATATATATGTATATCATTCATACCCCTCACACTATATATAAAAAATGTAAATGAATAAGTAAGATAAAATAAAACACACACCACTCACGCATACTTAACACACACACATACTCATACATCATCCATACTCACAAATGGCACACACTTATGCACATTGAAACACACAATTTACATACACACCCAAGACACACTTAAGCATATACATTGCAGTTCATCCATACACACACATACATTGCTCACACCACCCACACCAAAAGACACACCCATATACACGGCATTTGTATACACACACAATAACACACATGATTTACACACACTCACACCCATACACACAGCAGCCTTTGGATGATGTGTTTAGTTCTCTCGACCAACACACACACAACACCATCCACGCACACACTGCACGCACACACACACCATACGGTCACTCGCATATATATATACACACACACATTCGTACACACACACGCATATATACAAACATGTAGACATACAAACACAGTGACAAACATACATACAAGCATCGAAAACATAGCACACATACATTACTATTATACGTACATACGCATGGTACGAACCTGCAACCGAGCACCGACGATATAACCGAAACATAGACATGGAATCGTAACCGATACCTCGACACGACAGGGGAATGAGTGCCGGAGTTGGAACACGCTCAAGGAGACTTACTGGAGGTCACGGTGGGAATCAACGGTAGTCGCACATGGTCGTCGGGCAAGAAAAAAAAATTGGCAACTAGGGTTCGGGAGAGCTTCACGACAAAGAGTTTAATATAAATCCTATTTACATTAAGGTCCCTCATGTTTGATTGATTAACCAATTAACACTAAACTATTATAATAATAATAATAATAATAATAATAATAATAATAATAATAATAATAATAATAATAATAATAATAATAATAATAATAATAATAATAATAAGAATAATAATAAGAATAATAATAACAATATTAATGATAATAATAATAATAATGGTGATAATAAGAATAATGTGTATATATATATATATATATATATATATATATATATATATATATATATATTGTTATTTATTATAATCATCTTAGTAATAATTGGTTAAAATAATAAAAATAAATATAAATAAATAAAAATAAAAATAAATAAAAAATAAATAAAAAGATGCACAAGGAGAGATAACGAGCTTCACGTCAATTAACGGACCTAATAGTGACGGATGTCACAATATACATACATCTAGATAATATCATTATTATCTTTCACCATCGTTCTTAATCATTCGTTTTTGTACTTTCTTTCATTAACATCATTCATTTTTATTTAAATCCTGCCATATGCTATGCCTCATCATTGTGCACGAAGCAACTACCGTCTTTAGGTCAAGTGACAAGGATCCCGTTTTCGTACGTCTTGATCAATCACAAAGATTGACCCCCCCCCCCTATGTGCATCCTCATGGGTTAGCTAAACCGCATACAGTTAAGCTAAGAACCCAATGGCTGTGAACCTCCATTCATTTGCTTGAAAGACTTTCATTCATTCATTATGTTCCACTTTTCATTATCGTTATCTTTCACTTTTATTACATAATACTTTACGTACGTATACATATCATGCCACGTAAAGTCACATCATAATACATAACATGAAATATTAATATTCATAATAGCAGCACATAAAAAAAGAATCAAACATGCAATTTAAGCCCCTGAACTTATGCTAACTATCAACTAGCAAACACCACAATAAAACTAATACTTCCAAAGGCAGATGTAAGCTTCGGAAGAAAACAAGCTTCGAAAGAAATAAGCTTCGGAAGAAATAACCTTCGGAAGTCGTACGTTGAGTCCTTTTGAATATTTCTTCTACTTTCTCCCTCTAGAACCGGTGGGAGTCCTTTTTCTCTCTCTAAAGTTGTTTTTTGAGTGTATGGGAGAGTAAGTATGGGCGGCCATGTCTTTTTTTTAAACCCCATTATAGGTCAGTTTGGCTCCTATATACTTTTAACCCTTGCTTTTGAAAATAAAACTCATTTGCTCCCTTACTTTTCTTTTCTTTTCTTTTCTCTCTTTCTGAAATTTCTAGGTGTTATAAATCCCCAACTAATGTCAAGGATATCCAAAGGTTAACCAGGAGAGTTGCAGCCGTAAACAGATTTATATCGAAATACTCTGAGAGATGCAAAGATTCTATGATATCCTGAAAAAGAATAAGAAGTTTGAGTGGGGACAGAAACATGAAGACGCTCTTCAAGCTCTTAAAGAATACCTTGCCTCAGTCTCTCTATTGATGAAGCCTAAAGATGAAGAGCAACTATCATTATACCTGGTAGTATCCCGGACCATTGTAAGTGTTATTCCTATTAAGGATCATGATGGGAATCAGCATCCTATCTATTATGCGAGTAAAAGTCTACTTGATACTAAAACCAGGTATTCTTATTTGGAAAAACTTATTTTAGTTTTGATAATGGCTTCTACTAAGCTTAGGCATTATTTTGAAACACATAGGATATGTATTACAACAAATTATCCAATTAAAAATATGCTTAGAAAACCTGAGATATCTGGTAGGATGGCTAAATGGTCTATAAAGCTTAGTGCCTTTGATATAATATATAAGCCTAGGATTGCTATAAAATCCCAAGCCTTAGCTGATTTTGTGGCATATTTTAGTCAGGATATCCAGCAAGAAGTAGACTTAGAAGTTCACAACTTAGAATCTAATAATGAAATATGGACCTTGCATACTGATGGACCATCTAATATAAGAGGAATAGAACTAGGAATCATCCTAAAATCACCATAGGGGGACATACTACCCCAAGCCATTAGATGTGAAATCCAGGCTACGAATAATGAATCAGAATATGAAGCCCTCATAGCAGGATTGTAAATGGCTAGAAATATGAATATCAAATGCTTGCATGTTTATGTTGATTCCTTGTTATTAACTAATCATTTTAATGGCTCATATGCTGTAAAAGGAGATAAATTAGCTAAATATCTCTAAATTATTTAAAAAATAGCAAAATGTTTCGAAATATTCTCCATAGAATAGGTACAAAGAGATGATAATGCTGAAGCGGATTCTTTGGCTTATCTTGGATCGACTGTCAAGATACCATAAGGGGTAAAGATACCATACCTATCACCCATATCCTGAAACCAGCTATAAATGATGATGAACTTGTTACTGAAGATGTCCAGGGAGTGATGACCACTGAGGATGAAGAGCTTTAGGATCCTGATCAGGATACCAAATCCTGGACTCGTCCAATCCTGAACTACATAAGGAATAGGGACATCCCGAAGGAAGAAAAATCAAGAGCCTTCAAAGCCAAGGTATCTCGATACACTATTATTAATAATATATTATATAAGAAATCTCTTGCAGATCCTTATCTGAGATGCTTGGAGGAACCCGAAACCAATGAAGTGCTTAAGGATATCCACGAAGGTGACTGTGGGAATCATTCTAGAAGCAGGTCGTTATTCTCAAAGGTATTGCGAACAGGATACTACTAGCCTACTATGAGGAAGGATGCCGTGATATATGCTCAAAAATATGATGCTTATCAAAGGCATAGTAACATTCTCCATCAGCGTGCTAAGCCTATGTACCTGATTGTATCCCCATGGCCTTTTATGAAATGGGGGATGGATATTATGGGGAAGTTGCCAAAAGCTCCGGGAGGAAAGGTGTTTATGCTTGCAATGAAAGATTACTTCTCCAAATAGATTGAAGCTGAGGCATTTGCTCAGGTTACTAAAAGAGAAGTGGTGTCTTTCATCAAGAGAAATATCCTGATAGGATTCGGAATCCCGACCGAGATAACCTGTGATAATGGATCCCAATTTATAGGAAAGAGAACAACAAGTTTCTATGAAAGTTGGGAATAAAGATGATAACTTCAACTCCAGTCCATCCTTAGGCTAATGGACAAACAGAATCCTCAAACAAGATCATCATCAAAAACTTGAAAAAGAGATTGAAGGAGGAAAAAGGTAAACAGGCAGAAGTATTACCATTTGTACTTTGGGCTGATAGAATGCAATAGGCCAAACCTCATTCTCATTGATATTTGGGGCTGAGGCCATAATCCCGACTGAAATGACCATCCCGACAACAAGATCCAACCTGCAATCCACTAAGGATAATGACCAGAATATGATTGATGATTTGGAAGCCCTGGATGAGCTTAGAGATGCTGCTAAAGTCAGAATAGCAGCTCATCAGCAAAGAATTACAAGAGCCTACAATAAGAACTTGAGAACTAGAAGATTCCATGTAGGTGATTTGGTGTTAAGAAAAGCATTCCAGAATACTACTAAGGCAAGCGATGGGAAGTTAGCACCAAAGTGGGAAGGCCCTTACATGATTGATTTTGAGGCTGGGAAAGGAGCATATTGGTTGGCTACCTTGGAAGGAGATATTCTGCCCAGATCTTGAAAAGTAATTCATCTTAAAGCATATTTCATGTGAGGTAAACCAAGATTCCTTGGAATCAAGACTGGTACGTTTGTTATCCCTACCAATATTCTCAATCATATTCCTAGCTATATCCTGATGTATATTCTGTTTTAATTTTTTATTATTATTGTTAAAATCATTACTGACTTAAGCATTGGAGGGGTGTTAGCCTGGCTAACACCCACCTCACCAAGGTTTGAAGTGTTTTGCAAAAAAATCCCAAAGATATTGCTCAAGATACCGGTTCAAAAGATTAGAGGTTTGGCCCCCTCTCTAAGTTTAAGATATCCTGGACATCTTCTAAAGGTTTAAAGGTTTTCACCTTTCTCAGAAATTGAGTTTAAACACTCTGCCTGGAGCACACGAATATTTGGGTATGGTTGAGATTCTGGAAACGGTTCACGCTTGAGTGGCCGGCAAATTCATGATCCTCACTCATATTCCAAATTGGACTAAGAATGTTTGAACACATTGTCTACTGGTTTTAACACTTATGTGTTAACTTAATGCTTAAAGGTATTCACCTTTAATCTGCGGCTTGTCCCAAGGAAATGCTAAGGTTTTGGCATATACGTGTCACTCAAGTGGTTTATCCCAAGTTATATCCTAAGTTATATCCAGAGTGATATCCTAAGTCTCGTTTGGCCCACGTTATTCTGGCTTGGCCCGCGTTATTCTGGCTTGGCCCATGGATGTCTGGCTTGGCCCATGATTAAAATGGCATTGCCCACATTTAAATACTTAAGAATGGTTTTTGTCCATTCACTTATGTGTTTGCAGAAGTAACACGTGCTGGATTACCAACCTATATCTTGAAGCATATTCCTAGGCGATATTGGGGACAATATCCCGAAGGGTATTCGAAGACTTAAAGTTTATGTTATATCCTAGAAGTAGACTAAGTCAAAGAATTCTGGTATGACTCTCCTACTCGTTTATCTTTGGATACTAATAAATTCTAAATTGAAAGTACTCTCAAATTTTTTATGAACCTATTTTCGAAAAGTTTTTCAGGATATCAAATCTCAAAGCCTTATTCATAACCAACAAACAATTTCAAATATTAACACAACAGAATAAAGATAAGGGTAATATATCCCGGGCTTTACCACAAAATAGGACCCATCCACCCAGGACACCAGGCAGAAAATGATACCCCTGTCGGGATACCCAGAATTATATTAAATATTATTCTAACTAAATTGGGGCTTTGTCCTAAAACCCAGGATCCCTCCACCTCAATTTTTGCTCAAAATGCAAGAAATTAAAATTATCAGTGTAGGAAAGTTAAATGATGAAACAGGAACTTGACATCAAGATATCTATATCTCAGATAATAGAAAATAGGTATCAAGATTTTCTTCAGCAACAGAAGCCTCAAAGGCGGGATGTTCTCTTGACAATAGGGATCTCCTGGAACTGGTCTGTAATGGAGTTTTAAAAAATTAACAGTTGTTAATGGTTATAACAACTGTCAATTTTTTGGGACAACTGTTATGGGTGAAAATCTTGTGCAGTATTCTACTCAGTATTCTGGTGCTCTGGATATGCAGACAGGTTTGGTCTCTTGAACCTTATTCCCAACAAATATCCCTAACATACTTCTTGTAGATATTGACATTTTTAATGGAGGAAATAATTGCATGACTTGGTCCAAGCTAGAAGATCGGGAAGTGATTAAATACATAAATGTTGAACACATATGAGAGACTTCCAATGGTCATTTAATGAGTTATAATGAATAAATGGTTGTTGTAATAGCTAAAGACTTGGTCTATGCTGAAGACCCAGACTTATGGTTGTTAGAAACATGTAGCAAAGTCTTGTAACCATTAAAAGTAGAAGAAAACATGTTCAATTAGCGGGATAACAGCTATCTGGTCAAAGTAACTGCTGAGGATCCCGGAAATCTCGCAGAATATCCCGAAAATATCTCACATTTTGTTTATTTCATGTACTATATATAATGAGGTTTGGTTGATTGTTTTAGGTCGCTTATTCATGTTCACACACCTGATCTCTGTTCATAAACACTCAAACACACTCAAATAATCATTGTAACACTTAGATACGATCATTCAAGCTCTCGAGTTGTACTTGTTTTTCGTTATTAATCAAAGAACTGGCCGTTGATGTTTTGTCAGGCGCCAAGGGGTTTTTTGTGCCGAAGATCAGTTTGATCAGGGGGTTTTTCCCCTTCAAAAGTTCGTTGTCTTTGTTCTTACTTAATTTGATTGTTCATTTTTGTAATATCCTGATTGATATTTCGGTGTTAGTCAGATATTTCAGTTAGTATTCTGATATAGCATACTACCTCACTTGACTAATTTGTTCATTAATTACCTTGTTAATCTTTTACCAAAACACATATGACGCAAGTGAGTGATTTTACGGTATGAAAAAACGGTCCATCCGGGTTGCCATGGACAATTCTACCACCATAATTTCACACTGATTTATTTGACAACCAAACCAACCATGGTGCTAAATATGCTAACAGGACGCAAGAACTATATCCTCCATTTTCGGAGGTGCAATATGTTTATATTCCATTATACATTCGACTTGTGGATGAGTGTTTACTTTCTCATATCAACTTGTTCACAATGCAGATGACTCAATATCAGTCCAACCACATATATGCCAAAGGATATGATCATCTGCTATTCAGCCTAGAATTAGACCATTTTCAATATTGTTTTGGTGGTTGTTAGATGGAACTCAATACTAGAGCAATTACAATGGACCTTATATAACATTAGAGAGTAGGCGGCTAAATGTACATGTTATTGATGAGGAATTTCTACCAAAGGATAAAGCTGATCTTGATGGTGATTCAGGGGTTCTCGTTTGTATGTTAATGAAATATCTAACCGACAAAGAGCCACTAGTTATGGTTGGAGATTTTATATACAAGTGCATGAAGTACCGACATTTACATTTTATAAGAGTTGCATATTACCCAGCTAGATTGACTCATAATTTTATTGTTCAATCTTTTTGTTTTAGCCTTAAGGATTTGAATCAAAATGTTTTCATTTATTTTGATTGTTTGCTAGTTGTATTTATATTATTATGTATTTTTATCTAAAGATTAATGTTTATTTATTATTGTTGTCTTGAATAGGTAATGTTATTTATATTTGTATTTAATTTATATTACAACAACAATTAATAATTTTAAAACAACAACAACTAATAAAATTTAAACAACAATAACTAAGAATTTTAAAACAATAATAACTAATAAAATTAAAACAAGAATAACTAATAATTTTAAAATAATATTAACTAATAAAATTTAAACAACAATAACCAATAATTTTAAAACAGTAATAAGTAATAAAATTTAAAACAATAATAACTAAAAAAATATAGACAACAATAACTAATAACTTTAAAACAATAATAAGAAACAATAAGTAAAAAAATTACATCAACTATGGGTGCGAGTTTGGACACTTATTTCTTCAATGGCTGATTTGCTTACATATTCCACATCTTTGGATGCGTG
Organism: Flaveria sonorensis; assembly: GCA_025506505.1. NCBI lineage: Eukaryota > Viridiplantae > Streptophyta > Magnoliopsida > Asterales > Asteraceae > Flaveria > Flaveria sonorensis. The sequence continues at coordinate 32,400,709 of CM046425.1, read as the reverse complement.
GTTCATCATGATGATGAACATCCATCTTGTTATGTATTCTTCTTGGCCGCCTTCTACCTTGTGACGTGGTAATTTTTTATGAATCTAGTTTAATCATCCAACCTGGGTCTGTCCGATAAGCAGGGTGATGTAGTGGGTTAAATTCATTGTCGTACTATGCTTGGTAAGTAGCAGCAATGTAAAATTCATTCATATATTCAATGGTGATTCTCCTCTTTGACGGCAAACTACGATAGCGTGGGAGCATGGAAAACTTTTCATTTGCCACTTAATGCATGTGCGTGTTCTGTTATGATACTCCACGGTATAACTGTTTCCACCAGGTTCATTTGTTTGTAACTTTGATAAAACCCTATACCATTGATTCAACATAAAGAAGCCTATGATTATTTCCATGACTCTCCCACACACTTCAATCTAGAAGATGCTACAAACCAAATTGACCTGAATGGTTCTAATCTTCAGGTATCAATCCAGGTAGATGCCATTCCTACTTTAAGGATACATAGAAATCATTCACTGTCAAACATTATTGTTCATCTTGATGAACGAGTGACTAGAAGCAAGTCAAGTGCAGCAAACATCTATCTCTTCTCCTATTTTCTATGTCAAACTGTATTAAAGAACATCAAGTAAGCTCTTCAAGACAATAGCGGGATAGAAGCAATGTAAGCAGAGTTGCTTCAATTCTGGAAACAAGAAGTATGGCCACTTGTTGACCTTCACGAAGGACAATATCCTATCCAAACCAGGTTGCTATATAGAAACAAGACTGATAAAAGAGGCATTGCCATCATAAATAAAGCAAGATTGATAGCTTAGGGTTAAGCTCAAGAAGAAGTAATAGATTAAGACGAAGTGCTTGCACCTGTTGCTAGATTGGAAGCAGTCAGACTATTTCTTGCCTACACTTCATCTATAAAGTTCATCGCGTACCAAATGGATGTAAAGTATGCTTTCCTGTATGGGAAATTTTCTTAAGAAGTATATGTCAGTCAGCCACCAGGCTTAAAAAACCTGGATTTCCTTCATAGGTTGTACAAGCTTGACAAAGATTTGTATGATTGAACGCTAAGATAAATATAAATGCTTGTTGGATTGATAATCTGTTCAAAAACTTACAAAGAATTAGGGTATACGTTTATTTATAGCCTATGTATATACTATGTACAATTACAAAAATACCCTTATGTAAAAACAAATTACATAAAATCCTAAGTCTATAAGCTATCCGTTGTGGATGATGACTTGTACACTGTGGATGATTAGTTGTTCACTGTGATTGTTGAATGGTCTGTCCGCTATGATCACAATGTGTCCGCTGTGATCAAATGTGTCCACTGTGAGCACTATAGTTGTTCGTTGTTAACACTTGGATGTTTGCTTGTTGTTGTCCATTGTGGAGTGTTCATCCGTTATGGATATTGAACATCCGTTATGGACTTGTTCATCCACTGTGTTGATTGTTCATCCGCTATGCATGTGCTCATCTGCTATCTACACTTGGACTTCTTCATTCTTCATCCGCTGCTGACAGTTGGTCGTCCGTTGTGGGCAATCCTTCATCAGTCTTGGACACTTGCAAAAATGTCTTCATCTAAAAAATTTGAAAAAGAAATTTAAATAATAATTGGTGTTTGATATGAATGTTAATATTGTTTGTATGTTATTAAATGGTTTTTTGGATGTTAGAACACATTTCATTGATTATGGAAGACATTATCCTTCAATGAACTTGTTGAGTCCAATAGAAGTGGTATGAGCATTATCATCTTTTCTCTTTGAACACATATACGAGAGAGGAAAGACTGACCTTACACTAATTTGATAGAAGAAAAGTTATGAGTTGTTGCTAGTTCAAATTTATATGGATGATATCCTCTTTGGCTCAACAAACAAACAACTTTGCAAGGAATTTAAAGACCTGGTACATTCCAAATTTCAAATTAGTGCTATGGGAGAATTAACTTTCTTCTTAGGGTTGCAAGTAAAACAAACAACAAATGGAATCTTCGTTAACTAGTCAAAGTATGTGGATTCAATGTTAAAGAAGTTCCATATCATAGATTGTCAGTTATACAAACACCTATAGATACAAAGATGAAAATTGGTCCAGATCCAAATGGAAAATCGGTTAATCAAACACGATATCAATCAATGATAGGATCACTTATGTATCTCACACCAAGTAGACCATACATCATGTTTGGAGTATGTGTTTGTGCCGTATATTAGGCAGATCCCAAAGAATCTCATGTGAATGCTATGAAAAGAATATTCAGATATCTCAAAGGCAAACCTACACTTGGATTATGGTATCCAAAGGAAGGAAACATAAACTTATATGCATATAGATAGTGACTATAGGGGATGTAACTTCAATCGAAAGTCCACATCTGGTAGTTGTCAATTCATTATCCCGGACTGATTTCATGGCAGTGCAACAAATAGACGAACATGTCAATTTCCACTGCAGAGGCTGAAACCTAGCAGCATCCGCTTGGTGTTCTCAATTTCTTTCGATTCAAAACCAGATACTTGACTATGGTTTAAACTTTTTGCACACACCAATACATATTGACAACAAAGTTGCCATGTATAAAACAAACAATCCCATTTAGCACTGAAAAAACAAAACATATTGAGATAAGATATCATTTTTGAGAAATTTTTTTGAAAATGGGTTAATCAAGTTAATACAAATCCACACAGACAATCAACTTGCTGATTTTTTTACTAAGGCATTTGAACCTAGCCGATTAAAGTTCTTGGTTCAAGCAATAGGCATGATTAAACTTGAATAAATTGTAAATACATTTTATCATTTTATTTTTTCATCTTGCTTTTGAATACTACAAAAAGACAAAAACATTTTAAAATAGACAAAATTACAAAAATATTTGTATTTCGTTTGAAATATCAAAAAGTCAAAAACAAATAAAAATCATGAAAAACCCCAAAAATATGTCTTTAAATTTTATAAAACAGAATATACCAATTTCAATGTGAAATGATATATCTATAGTCGGTATATCATTAGCAATGCATTTCATAAATTATCAAAGACTAACATGCCTTGTTTGATATGTGGGTAGGCTCAGCTTGGAATTGATGATATATGCTTTTGTGACAAACTAAAGATACTCATTTCCACTATGAAGCTATCACCTTAGGGTATAGGTAAGAATTAACTCATTCAATTGGGTGTGTGTGTATGTAGTAACCTAAACACACTAGGTAATGATACTTTATGATTTTCATTTACCTACATTAGTTTCTCCTTTCAATCCATCTAGAAACTTTCAAATGAAGTACTAATATCCATGTGGGTAAATTGCTAGGAAGAAGGGGTTATGACCACGATGGTGAATGTTTCAGGTGAAAGGATATATTTACCCATCATATGCAACCCACGTGCAGTTAATTAAAGTCTTAAATGGATGGGTGTTATCCCAAAGGTTAAAATGGTGACAAGTTTTCAAATAAAGGTCATTAAGTAAAAGTGTTTTTCTAAAAAGGTCTCATTCCATGAAAAACTTAAAGGTTATAATTTGTAATTTAGTTTAAATATAATATAAAATCTTTTCAACTTGGTATGATACAAATTAGTTAGTAAGGAACTTAGAAAATTGACTTAAAGAATTGTGTAGACTAATAGATATTATATGTGGTTTTATTATGGGGTGTAATTTACAACGTGGATAGGAAGACAAGTGCTACTCGCAAACTTACATTACAAAGAATTAAACTATTAGTGGTGACATTTTTCACTACAAAAGGTCCCTGATATCACCGCGCCGCTAAAAGTAATAGCGGCGACATGTTGCCGCTAAAAGTAATAGCGGCGACATGTTGCCTCTAAAAGTAATTGCGGCGACATGTCGCCACTAATATGTTGCCGCAAAAGGTTAGCCGCAAATGTTCAAACTTTCACCGCTAATAAGTCGCCGCTAATGATATTACAGCAAAAGGAATTATTAGCGGAGATACGTGTCGCCGCTATTTATTTAATTAAAAAAAATGCTAGGAGACCATTAGTGGCAACAAGTCACAGCTAATGCTCAGTGTTTTTTTATTGTTTTTTTTATATTTTCTTGTTTCTAGTTTTACAAACCAATCAATCATACACCTAATCTAGATTTTCCAATAACACAATATAAAATGTTCATAAATGACATACAATGTTCACATGAACATAAACATTAAGTAAGTTAGCTTAATATCATGTTTAACTTAAACATAAGAATATCTAAAAAAAACTTAAACTAGTCATCCAACACCCTATTCATCCCCCTCGTCCAAATCATCTTTGTTGGCTTGATTTGGAGCCTAGTGTAAAGTAATAAACTGTGTAACTTGTGACATAAAATGTGGATCTTGAAATATACTTGAAATTTGAGCCTACAAGACAAAATATAAATTATAAGTTGTTGCTTTTTGACAAAGTATATATATTATAAGGTGACACAACTAGCTTTTAAGTATATTATGTGTGTTTGGATCATTTTGACCATTATAAACTAAAACCAAGATCATTTAAGTTTTAGTAATGTTCCAACAGGTCAAAATGACCCAAACACAATTGATCTACTTGGAAACAAACATTTTGAGTTAAAAACAGATCAAAATGGTACAAATTAAGTTAATAGACTTCGAGAGTGTTTCAAAGTGGGTTTATGTCATTTTGACACGTTGACCCGTTTAAACCCAAATTATAGTGTTCTTAACAATATCAAGTTTGTTTGGATCATTTTGACCCATTTTAACTAAAACATAAATAACTTAAGTTTACTTTAGTTCAAACGGGTCAAAATGACCCAAACACACTAGATATACTTAGAAACATCCTAATTTGAGTTTAAAAATGAATCAAAATGGTACAAATAAAGTTTAATACACTTAAGGAGTGTTTCATAGTGAGATTATGTCATTTTGACCCATTTTGACCCAAATTATAGTGTTTTGTAACTATCTCAAGTGTGTTTGGATCATTTTGACCCATTCCAACTATAACCTAGATCACTTAAGTTTACTTTAGTTCCAACGCGTCAAACTGACCCAAACACACTTGATATACTTAGAAACATCCTAATTTGAGTTAAAAATAGATCAAAATGGTACAAATTAAGTTCAATAGACTAAGAGAGTGTTTCAAAGTGGATTTATCTCATTTTGACTCCTATTGACCAATTTAAAATCAAACTATAGTGTTTTTAACTATATCAAGTATGTTTGGATCATTTTGAGCCATTTTAACTAAAACAAAGATCATTTTAGTTTACTTTAGTTTAAACGGGTGAAAATGACGCAAACACACTTAATATACTTAGAGACATCCTAAATTGAGTTATAAACGGATCAAAATGGTACTAATGAAGTTTAATAGATTTAGAGAGTGTTTCATAGTGAGTTTATGTCATGTTGACCCGTTTTGACTCATATTAACATGTTTTTAAATTTTCACCCATTTTTACTATAACCTAGATCACTTAAGTTTACTTGAGTTTTAACGGATTAAATGACCCAAACACACTTGGTATACTTACAAACATCCTAAATTATTTAATAACATATCAAAATGATAAAAATGAAGTTAAATAGACATAGAGAGTGTTTCAAAGTGGGTTTATGTCATTTTGACATGGTTTCACCCAAATTAAAGTGTTTTTAACTATATCAAGTGAGTTTGGATCATTTTGACCCATTTTAACTATAACTTAGGTCACTTAAGTTTACTTTAGTTCCAACGGGTCAAATTGACCCAAAAACACTTGATATACTAAGAAACATCCTAATTTGAGTTAAAAAAACATATGCAAATGGTACAAATTAAGTTTAATAGACCAAGAGAGTGTTTCAAAGTGTGTTTATGTCATTTTGACTTGTTTTTGACTAGTTAAACTCGAACTATAGTTTTTTAAACTATAATAAGTGTCTTTGGATCATTTTGACACATTTTAACTAAAACCTAGATCACTTAAGTTTACATTAGTTCAAACGAGTGAAAATGACCCAAACATACTTGATATACTTAAAAACATCTTAATTTGAGTTACAAAAGGATCAATGTAAGGTTATACTTGAAAGGTTGCTGTAACCAAAGAAGCCAAAGTAACAAAAGAGCCTCCAGCTTGCATGCATATTATGCAGAGTAGAAGTTACTTTGGAAGTTTTACACTTCTCACAGAAAAATATTCTAAGTGTAAAATTTTTCGAAGCCAAAGACCAAATCGTCTGAAGCCAAAGATGAAGTCTTCTGAAGTTTCAAAGACAAAGTCTTCCAAAGCCAATGAAGTGAAGACTGATTTCTTCCGAAGACAGAGAAGGCATGTTTTCTCTGATATACTTTTGTATAAAGCTGACCCACTTTTTGCTGCAACTTTAAAGACTCACCAACTTATATTAGTTGATGAAAAGGTCCATGCTTTTGCAACTGTAGATTATGGTTTAGAGTCTGTAACTTTCTACTTTGTACCTTTTATCCTTTTTATAATATATTAGGATGTGAGCTATGCCATGTCATAGTCACTTGTCAAAAGGCAACCCGCCTTTTGACTTTACATTGATCTTGTTGTCTAGATTAGTGTTTCCAGCTGGCCATCAAAGTAAGGCTGGCAATAGGATGTAGTATAAAGTATCTCAGGTTCTTGTATTTCTTTTTATGCTTCGTAACACTTGTAAATGAACCTAAGACCAATATACAACATTCTTGAAAACCATATTAATCTGTTCTTGTTCTTAGTGCTATCTCATTGTCTACTTGTGTTCTTAGTATCCTTCATATAAACTCGGTTCCCTATTTGATCTGTTAAGTGTTCTAACACTCTCCTCATTATGAGACTGATTGTTTGACCATCCCTTAACCGGTCCTGCAATTGGTATCAGAGCCTTTTAGGCTCTTGATTGTAAGATCTCACCATCTTAAATCCTATCAGTTTCACAAAATACTTAGCAACTTAAATGGCAGCTATCACAAAGGCTGATATGGAAACCGATACCATGACAAAGTTTCCACTCATCACTCCTGATGATTTTGATACTTGGTGCCAAAGAATGGAAGACTTCATCAAGTCTCATGTAACAACCGACCTCTAGGTCATAATTCTAACCTTTAACCTCCTACATCATTATCCATACAATTAATATAAATGTTAATATCATTATTATTATTATTAGCATTAGCATTAATATTGTTATTGCTATTATTGTCATTTTTGTTATTTCATGTGCTTTTTGAGATGATTTAGCTAAATCTAGCCTTAGCATAGAGTAACTTCGTGTTTCGGGAAAGTCAATTAGTCATCCTTGCAAAAATTAAATCTTAGTTGAAACAATTAAAATATGTATATACACACATAAATTCACGGTTGAAAACACACATATGCATGCTCAATGCATAATAACTAACTAGAGTTTACCATCAAAAATACTATACTACACTACAAAATAATACTACATAATATTAATTACTAATAAAAACTTAAATTAAAACCACTCCACTACACTCCAAGCTCGGCCGCCCCTCTCACCACCCTCTCCACCAATCCATTCCCTTCTACACCACCCACAATTGCCACCATCCTCCACCATTACCTTTGCATGCAAACTTGAACACACTCCACCCTCATTCTCACCTCTCATTCCCTCTTCTCTCATCTCGGATTCTCTCTAGCAGAAACACACACACACCCATGGTTCTAACACCATTTCAGCCATAATCATCGAAGAACATCATCAAACATCATCGGTCAAGCATCAAACTAGTAAGAGGGTGTTATCTTGTGAGCTTTTGATACATAGTTTCATCAAGTTTGACTTCTCCAAACCTTGTTTGAAGATTTCCAGATTTTTTTTTCCCTCCACACTCTCCAAATCGTGATCCATACAAAGAGTAAGCTTCATCTTACCCAAAACAAGCTATGTCATGTGGTATTCTTTCTTTTATCCACCAAAAACCTTACTTTCTTTGTTCTAACAGAAGTCTAATGCTATAACCTTGTTCTTGAGGAGCTTATAACATCCTTGAAGGTATCTCACTTGATATGTTAGTGATTCCATGGGTGGAACTCGATTTACACCATGAAAACCCTCTTTTTGGGTGATGTTTGCACCATCTAACTTGCACATCTTGTAACCCTCCAAAGTAAAGATAGTAACCTGCTCAAAAATATTTTTCTAACATTTTAATAACCTGTTTTTAAAGTTACAAAAGGATTTGGTAATGTTTAAGCATGATCCATAACGTTTTACATGTGTGTAATGGGTGAAAATGGTGAAACCACGATTCTACAACTTGTTATTTGGTTATATGCAAAACCCGTGAGTTAGAATCATTATTTCAGTAGGTTTTGGATGTTATTGGGTGTATGAAGTGATGTCAAAGGCTGAAAAATAATAAAAGTAGGGATTGTAAGCATTTTGAGCTCATTTTGGGACCCGGAAGATGGTAAAATGACTTAAAAATAAGAAAAATTAGATTTAACCATATTAAAAAGTATTACAGGCTCTAAAAGGGTTAACCAAGTGACTTGGACCAGATTTGTTGAATAAATGGTCAAAAGACAATTTAAATGGAATTTTTAGCTAAAAACGGGCCCTAACCGAGTAACTTTTGGAAGGACTCTTGAAAATAAAAGGATAAACCAAAAATCTAGGTAAATTATATTATTTCAGTAAGTTGACACCTCTAAGACTTGAAGTTGATTAAAAATTTGGTCTAACACCTTTCGAACGTTCGGATTCGGGTGAAAACGCGTTTTAACGAGTTAAACTTAAAAACGAGACTTTCAACAAAAAGGGCTTGAAAATACATTCTTGACAGATTATAAAGCTTGTTAAAAGTCTTTAAAATAATATTTAAAGTTTTAAGACATAAAACTATAAGATTCAATGCTTAACCGTTAAAAACCTTCGGTTTTACCGTAAACAGTGACTTAAAACATATGTTCACCAACTAAAATTCAAAATCTAGAAAATTTGGGAGTTTAACATATTAATAATGTAATATTTAACTCCAAAAGTTGGTTATGGGGTCATAAAGGTCATTAAATGTAAAGAAGCAAACTTTAGGGTAGAAAATGTAAATTTTGAAACTAGATGGACTAAACTGTAAAGTCTGCCAAACTTCAATAAACCGACCCCTTGGACTGTTAATCACTTGATAAACTTAATTTAACTTGTGTCATTGATCTAATAGTGTAAAAACATGAATTCCCCTTAAGAAACCCTAGCTTTCTATAAAAGGAAACTTTTAAATGCAAGCCTTAGCAAATATAAGCTAGTTGAACATTTAACTTCTTAACACACTTTGTCCACCTCGTGTGACCTTAGAACTAGTGGCTTATCACTTAATCTTGATGGTAGGGTGCTAGACTTGAAACTCTCCCGGTACTCGAAGAAACCGTTGCTTGAAACTTAAGGTGAGTTCTAGTGTCCCCTTTTTACTACTGTTTTTGGGATGAAGCATGCTCTGTTTAAACTGAACTATTTTCTGTGCTATATTATGATGTTATATGTTGTGGAAATGTTAGAACCTGCTTTTACTTTTATCACGATCATTAATTCTTGTGTGAACCGCTTGTTTTATATGGGTAGATCTACTTGGGGAATCCCCCACACACAGTGCCTTCCATGATGAACGGGAAGAGTACCACACTGAGATCCTACGGGGTTGTTTATGTTATGACCTCTTGTATTTTGTGAAACGTTTGTTAAACGTCGTTATCTCATGTAAGGGCTTATTTTGTCATTAATGCAAATACGAGGGCTTATCTGTATTTCCTTTTATTTTTATCTTAGTTGGTATTTAAAATTATTAAAATTCGTTTTATTATTAGATAATTAAGTTAATAATAATAATAATAATAATAATAATAATAATAATCATAATAATGAAAATAATGATAAAAATAATAATAATAATAATAATAATAATAATAATAATAATAATAATAATAATAATAATAATAATAATAATAATAAACATAATAGTTGTTAAATCTTGAAAATAAATCAAATCAAATAAATTTAATAAATTAAAAACTTGTAACATATTACTTTGGGCATAAAATAATAACATCAAAACATCAGGGACCAAACTATAAATTGTTTTAAAAACAAAGACATAAGTTTAGGGCCGAAACGCACATTATATAACCACAGGGACCTAAGTGAATTTTTTTTTTAAAACCCAACAACAACTCACGTTTTACCGGTCGCGGCGCCGACGACCCTAAAAACTACTTAAAAATTTAAATTGAAACTTCCAAACCGCTCCTGAACCTCTCGCCAACCTGTTTCGAACTCACAACTCATGTAAATCGATATTAATTGCATCCTAGAACTCGAAACCGAAACCATTAACACTCCAATTCGTTTCAACCTGCAAATTAATGAAATTAATCATGCTATAACGACCATATAATCATGTAGAAATCAATAGCACGATTAATTTCACCTAAAACGGATTCAATCACGTTCAATTCGATTAAAAACAACCGAGAACAACATGGAACTCGTGGAGTACTCAAACGGATAAATTAACCCTATATAATAGAGGCAAAACATCCCATTTGGGTTTCTTAAACTCTCTGCACACTCAATTTCACCTGAAAACACACACGCATTGAAATCCCAATCAAGAACAGTCGAAGGCATATCGAACTTAAAATCGTTGATTACAACTGCGAATCAGGTAATTGGTTACATGAATGTGTGCGGTTTGATGTGGGTAACAAGAGCCCCATGTTTAATTTGGGTAATAACAACAATGCGGGGTTCGATTTAATCATCAAACGAAACTAGGGTTCATGTGATTATCGGGATTATATGTTTTAATTCTTCATTTCTGAAATATGACACCAAACAGGGCTTTGGCCCGGCGGTTAAGGTGTTGTGTGGTGTGGCTAAGGGCCCGGGTTCGAACCTGAGGCCCTGCCATTATTTTTTTAAAAAGTTTTTTTTCCTTTTTTATATATATATATTTAAATTTCTGAAAATGTTTAAATACTATTAGTAACCATATAAAAATTATTTTTTATCAAAAATGAAATAAAATTATTTTCCTTTTAATTTTATTTAAAATTCACTTTAGAAACTTTTATTCTTGTTTTAAAAAAAATTATAAAAATTATTATAAAATATCATTTTTATATTAATTCTAAATTGTAATAAATCTCATTCAATTTTTAAATAATTTCAACTTAATAAATTCTTGATTTTTATAAAATATAGTTACAAACTTATTTATATATATTTTAATATATATATATATATATATATATATATATATATATATATATATATATATATATATATATATATATATATATATATATATATATATATATGTACATATTTAAATGTACACCTATTGTAATAAAAAAATTTTAATCATTTGGATCTACAAAATTACTATTTTATTTAATAGTAAATAATGACCATTTAATAATAAAAGTTTAACTTTTATTAATAGTAGTAATCACTAAAATTCTTATTTAAATCATTTAAATACCAAAATAATCTACATCTATTTAATAATTTAAAATCATGGACTAAATGGTTTATAAATATACCACTATAATCACCATGATTAACTTAATACGACGTTCATTTAGGTTGAACGTTAATGAATCCTCGGCATTATATACGAGACCTTCTTATTTGACATCCTTATTATACCAAGTGAGTTTTTCCATACCCCTTTTATATATTTTCACACTTTGGGATGAAACATGTTAACTTTATGATAATTGCACTTGTAAACTCATTTGAATCTTGTAAACACTTGGGTAATTCATCTTATTTGTCATGGTTAGTTGGACTTTAGTAATTACCATGTGATGACTAATATATGTACAATCATTAACTATTGCTAGCCTAGCGACGTCATAGATCTATGGGCCTGACAAGCCTATTTGGTTAATCCAAGTACACTTAGCTAATCGTTTAATCTTGTAATCTTGTAATCTTGTAATCTGTCAAGGTTTGATTGTTACATTTGTTCATCCATCCCTAGTTACTTTATTCAATAACCTATGACATGAATTACCATCTTTTATATATATATTTATGTATGAAAACTATAGAAAACTCACCAACATTATGCTGACATTTTATTTTTAACATGTTTCAGGAAATATTAATGCTTAGCTTGGTATGAAGACAATGTCACATCTAGGACTGGACCTAGAATAAAATAAAAATACATTTGTTATCATTGGACGTTGAAATTCCTATGTTTTGGAACATATTCTATTTCTTAAATGTATGTCTTGAATATTGAGCTTTAATAATATTGTCATTTTTAATTAGCGTTGTGTGGCATGAACAATCTTAACCCTCACATCTCGATTTTTCTGCCATTAAGGTTGGGGTGTGACAGATTGGTATCAGAGCCCATAACTATAGGGATTTAGGTTATTAGAAATGGTGGCCTAGACTATAGTTAAACTAGGAATCCTTTTTATGACAATTGCTATGATCTTGTATGTATGCTTATATGTCTATCTTGATGCATGACAAATTCCCTTATGTGCTATTTGCTTACCTTTAGAAATAGTACCTTAGTATTATGCCTTGATGTGACATCCGGTAATTTTCCGTTACCAAACTCCGTTTGTTCCGTTAAGTCTTGCATACACGTGTCGTGCACACACACTAGTTGTCGTTGAACGTTGGTGACTTAACAATAATCAGTAATGTTAAATTGATGATAATTAAGTTAACAATGTGATTATTAAGTTATGCTTATGTGATTTAAATGTTAACTGTAATTTTATCGCGTAACGTGGAAACGCGTGTATTTAACCTGTATGTTTTGTATCTAATAAAGGTGAAATATATTATTGTCATTGTTAGTTTATATGTTTGTGGTTGTAGTTAAAAATCTTTTAAAAAGAGTTTAAAAGCTTAATTTTTATAAAAAGTAAATTACAAGGGTTTAAGGGGTAATTACCATAAATTAATAAAACAAAATCCCAACCCTAGCCCCCACACCCCCTCTCAGCCGCAACACCTTCAAACACACACACAAACCTGCGATTTCAAGCAAGAACAAGCAAGAAAGCTTCGAATTTGATCGATTACAAGGCATACAACAAGTTAGAAACATCAAAACTTGTCCATTACACGTTTAAAGGTTAGATTTTTATATGTTTTTGATGATTCTTCATGTTGGCCGAATGTTTCATACGAAAACTGCAATTGGTGGTTGATTGATGCCTAATTGTTGATTTTAATGTGTTTACTAGATAAATTACATGTTAATTAACGTCAAGTATGCAATAAAGGTTGGATTTTTACAAGTTTTTATGGAATTACATTAGGGCCGAAACCCTAATTCGAAACTTGCAATTGGAGGTCGATTTGTTGATGTTGGTTGGTGTTATTATGTTAGTTGGATTGTATATATGCTAGTTAACGTCGATTATGCAAGAAAGCTATGATTTTGATACATTGTTCATAGGTTACTAATAATAGTAACTTTATTTTGCATGAATTGATGATTGGTTGATGTATGAATGTTATGGATGTGTTTGTGATGATGATTAGATGCTAGATGGTTGATATGAATGTTAGGAATTCAAGAATGCATGTTTTAGTTCATACCTTACTAAAGATAGTAACTTTTGGGTATGAAAGTTGATGAATCATGATGATTAGGTGTTGTTGATCATGTTTAGTTGTTGTCATGGACTTGAATTGGTATATAATTGATGAATTCATGAATGTTGTGTGAGTTTGATGAATTTGGGATGAACTTTCCCAAAAGGGAAACTTTAATTGTGCAAATCCTTGAATTGGATGATTTGAGCATGTTTGGGATATTAGGATCATGCTAGTGTGTTCATGGATGGTTTCTAAGGTGATGAAATGTGTTGTTTAGGTTATAGGGATGTTGATTTGGTTTGTTACCTGTTTTGGCCTGTTGTGATTCGCATGACTTGTGTGATATCTAGTTGTATGACGATCTAGGTAGTACATGTGGTTAATGAAGTGATATATGTAATCAAGTTGTATGAGAACATGTATGATATGCTGTTGTGTTAGTATTAACGAGTTATCACCTATAATGTCACCAACGGGTCAAACGGGTCAACTGGGTCAAATGTGTCTTGTCTTTCTTAAACCTTGAGTTCTTTGGTTTGTAGAGCACTTAGTGTTTCATGTTGATTTTGTGTACACGTGCTTATGTACTCTTGTATTCTAGGTGACCTTTGAAGGTTGTCTTTCCCTCTTTCTTTCAAGTTAAGCTCTAAGTTAATTCTTGCGCGTACCAGGTGAGTTCTTGCCCCACTCATTTTACATAATCTCTTTTGGGGGAGATAGCATACTGTTGATCACAAACGCTTTTATATATGAGTGTGTATAATATTGATATAGTGCTGTTTACCATGGAAAGTCCTCATACTTTCGGATTGTTAATATTGAATAGCGGGGAAATTTTGGGTAGTACTACTGGGTCTGACGAGCCCCCCCTGTGTGACTCGAGGTCATACGGGTGCAATTTTGTCCTAACATATATTCGTCACGACCTGGTAAGTCATGACGGGAGGCAACAAACGTAACACAGTCAGCTTCGATCGCGAAATCACTATGATTAATATTTTTATGTTAATAGACTAGCTATCTATTGCAATACACTACTTATGCTCTGGAAACTGTTGATTGGTTTATATTTTAACGCAAACTCCTGAACTCACCAACCATGTGTTGACTTGTTTAGTATGCTATTCTCAGGTTAAGGTTGCCAGTTGCCTAGGAGCACGCACATCAGCATTGTTGAGTTGTCTACATTGCCTTGTTTACAAATTTGGGATTATTTTCATATTAAACATTTGTGTTTGGGGCGCGTATGTTTTGCGCATTCTCTTTACATACTACTTGTTTTGGGTTTTCTGTTTTAAAAACGCTTTCGCAGTATTTTAAACGTTAACTCTGGTTTTGTTTATTAATCATATAGAGTCGTTCTTGGTAACTAATGACTGAGATCCTGGTATGTCACGCGCCTCGCGGTAAAACCCCGCATGCGGATTTTGAGGGTGTGACAAATTGGTATCAGAGCCATTGGTTATAGGGAACTAGGTTGCATACACACACTAGACTATAACCGCACAGTTGTTAGTTACTTATCGTTTACTCTCCTTACTGTATACTCATTGGCATACGCAACACGTACTTCGCAGCATGGCATCGTCGTCCAGAAATTTAGGCAAGAGACCTGCACGATCTGAGTCACCTCCTACTTCTCCCTTACCAGATAGGGGATTTAACTGGCCATGACATCCTTATCCTCCTAGCGAGTTAGACTGGGATCAGCCTTTCATACCTCCTGAGCTCGATCCTCCGCGTAACTGGGATTTCTACCCCACTTACATAAACCGTATGGCTTATAGAGAACGCGTACCACCTGTAGCACCTACACGACCTAGGACTAGGTCATCAACCACCTCTACTTTGCCTACACTTCCTACCTTGAGCATCCCCCCGGAGCAGGCATTTGCAGCTTTGGTAGCCACACTGGACACAGAGCGACAGCGGATTAGAGGACTCACTGATGAGAACTCTGCATTACGATCTGATATGTGTCAGCTGCGTTACCAGGTAGATACGCTTCAGGAGCGACTTTCGATGGCCATTGGTGGACATCATACGCTGGCAGGCAACGTGGTAGCACTTAGTGAGCGCATGGACGCACAGGATCACCATAATATGGAGATCGATAATAGGTTTGCTGAGTTAGAGGCACAGCTAGCAGCACTTCAGATTGCTGAAGCCCCTGCACCTTTGGTGGACCCTGATGAGGAAGACCCAGAAGAAGAACCCGAGGAAGCCCCCAAAGAAGAACCAGTAGAGATGGATGAGGACAGTGACGGATCTGATGTACTGGACTGATCCTACCTTTTAAATGACTTAGACTATGTAGTGTTTCTTTTCTTTGAAACCTATGTGGGAAGGGTTGTTTCCCACCCAACTGACAAACTTAAATTTTGACATTGATGGAATATTTTGTGACTCAATTGCAATTTATTTATCTTTGATTATTATTTCTGTTATAAATGTTGTGGTTGTGGTGAATACATTATTTCTTATTGTTTACTATACCTTGATGAGATTCATGTGTTGGATGTTACTCATTATTGTAATTGTGAATTTTAAAGTGAAATATGGACGCACGTGGAAGAGGACGTGGGCGTGGTCGTGGACGTGGCGCCGGAGGCCGTGGAGCCGGAGCCATAAACATGATGCCTGCGGAATTGGCGGCATTAATTAACGAACATGTTCAGGCGGCAGTGGCTGCTGCCCAACCGGGACAACCAGCAGGTACATGATAACAAGAGGTTAAACTAATTATCCTAGTTAATTTCCTAGGATATCTGACTAATGTTTGGGATTGTCAAAACAGGACCACCACCATGTACCTACAAGTCCTTCATGGACTGTAAACCTCATACCTACAGCGGGAAGGAAGGAAGGAACTGTAGGGCTTGTAAGGTGGTTTGAGAAGACAGAGTCTGTCTTCGCGAAATGCAACTGCCCGCCTGCTGATCAGGTGAAGTATGCCACCGGGACATTGGAAGGCGCAGCACTTTCCTGGTGGAATGCTCAGGTACAAATGCTGGGTCAAGCCATGGCCAATGAACTACCTTGGGATGAGTTCAAGGGGATTATGACTGAAGAATACTGCCCCCGAAATGAAGTGCAGAAACTGGAGATTGAGTTCTGGCAACTCAAAATGCAAGGCTCAGAAATTGAAGCCTACACGACTTGTACTCATGAGTTAGCCACTTTATGCCCAGGGATGGTGAATGAAATGCACAAGAGGGTGGAGCATTATATACGGGGATTGGTGCCCGAAATTCAAAGTATGGTAACTGCCTCTAACCCCACTACCATACAACAAGCAATCCGAACAGCCCGCAGGCTGACTGACCAGGCAGTTGAGCAAGGACGGTTACCCAAAAGGGGTACGGTGGCAAGCGTGCCCGACCAGAAACGCAAGTGGGATGGTTCAAGCAACAAGGGATCGTCATCCAGCAGCCAATCTCAACCTCAACAACAGCAGCAAAGTCAGCAACAGCAACGGAAGTTCGATAACAACCGAAGCTTCAACCAGGCGACTCCCTCAAATCAAGGACCCGGTGGGTATGGTGGAAGACTGCCGAAGTGCAACCGGTGTTACTACCACCATGTGGGTTGATGTGATAACTTCAAGTGCCAACGTTGTGGGAAGATTGGTCATGCAGCCAAAGACTGTCGGGGTGAACTGATGAAGAAGCCTCAACAATTACAAGAAACTCCTAAAGGTTGTTTTGAGTGCGAAAAAGAATGCCATTACAGACCCAACTGTCCCCAGCTTAAGAGGAATGGTAATGGCAACAACAACAATGGGAACAATAGCAACAATAACAATGGCAACAACAATAACAACAACAATGGTAATGGCAACAACAATGGAGGCAATAACAACACTGGAGCCAAAGGAAGAGCCTTCGTCATTGGCTCAGGTGAGGCTCTAAACGATCCTACAACAGTAACTAGTAAATTTTCGGTTAATGGTTGTTTTGCTATCGTATTATTCGATACCGGAGCCGATAGAAGTTTCGTGTCCACTAGGTTCTGTAGTCTTTTAAGTGATATACCGTCAACCTTAGAAACTAAATACACCGTGGAGTTAGCTGACGGTACACAGATTCACGTAACGCATATTCTTAGAGACTGCAAGATAGAGCTTGCTGGTCATACATTCACCATAGATCTCATGCCTGTTACACTAGGAAGCTTTGATATGGTAGTAGGCATGGATTGGCTTTCTGATAAACAAGCAGAAGTCATATGCCACGAGAAGATCATACGGATTCCCCTTGGTGAAGAAGTACTTACGGTCAGAGGTGATAGGAGTGGTACGGTGATAGGCATCATTTCGTTCATGAAGGCACAAAAGTTGTTACGAAAGGGTCGACTAGCCATATTGGCACTCGTCACAGATAAACAGGTTGAGGAAAAGAAGATAGAGGATATCCCGGTAGTTCGTGAGTTTCCCGAGGTGTTTCCGGAAGACCTGCCTGGATTACCGCCTCTTCGTCAAGTTGAATTCCAGATTGAGTTGACTCCAGGAGCCGCTCCAATTGCAAGAGCACCGTACTGGTTAGCTCCGAACGAACTGCAGGAATTATCCGCCCAACTACAAGAGTTGTTGGATAAAGGGTTTATCCGACCGAGTTCGTCGCCCTGGGGAGCACCAGTTCTATTTGTGAAGAAGAAGGATGGTACATTTCGAATGTGCATTGACTATAGGGAACTGAACAAGGTTACTATCAAGAATAGATATCTGTTACCTCGTATCGATGATTTGTTTGATCAACTGCAAGGATCAAGCTATTACTCTAAGATTGATCTGAGGTCTGGGTATCATCAGCTGAGAGTTCGAGAAGAGGACATCTCGAAGACTGCTTTCCGTACACGATATGGTCACTATGAATTTTTGGTCATGCCATTTGGGTTGACGAATGCACCAGCAGTATTCATGGACCTCATGAATCGCGTGTGCAAACCCTATCTTGATCAGTTTGTTATCGTCTTTATTGATGACATACTGATATACTCAAGGACCGAGGAAGAACATGAGAAGCACTTACGTTTAATCTTAGAATTACTTAGAAAGGAACAACTGTACGTAAAGTTTTCTAAGTGTGATTTCTGGATACGTGAGGTACAATTCTTGGGTCACATTGTCAACGAGAAGGGAATACATGTTGATCCTGCTAAGATTGAAGCGATAAAGAATTGGTCTGTTCCTAAGACACCAAGTGAGATACGACAATTCCTTGGATTAGCGGGATATTATCGAGATTCATTGAAGGATTCTCTAAGATTGCACAACCTCTCACAGCCTTGACTCACAAGGGAACAACATACAAATGGGGTGAGAATCAGGAAACTGCTTTTCAGTTGCTGAAGCATAAATTGTGTAGCGCACCAATATTAGCGTTACCGGATGGTAGTGATGACTTCGTAGTCTACTGCGATGCGTCTATTCAAGGACTTGGATGCGTCTTGATGCAGCGGGATAAGGTGATAGCTTACGCCTCTAGACAATTAAAGATTCATGAGAAGAACTATACCACCCATGACTTGGAACTGGGTGCGGTAGTTTTTGCCTTGAAGATCTGGAGACATTACTTGTACGGTACCAAATGCACCATCTACACCGATCACAAGAGTCTTCAGCACATCTTTGAACAAAAGGAATTGAACATGAGGCAAAGGCGCTGGGTAGAGTTATTGAATGACTATGATTGTGCTATCAAGTATCATTCGGGAAAAGCAAATGTAGTTGCTGACGCGCTGAGTAGAAAAGAGACTGCTAAACCTCGACGAGTGCGAGCTCTGCAACTAACGATTAGTACGCAATTAACTGAACAAATCCGAGAGGCTCAGACGGAAGCTCTGAAAACAGAAAACATTGGGTCTGAATCGTTAAGGGGTACGGAAAAACAATTGGAAGTAAAAGCGGATGGAATTCGTTACTTCATGGATAGACTATGGGTACCTCTACATGGAAATCTAAGAGACTTGGTGATGAGTGAGGCTCACAAGTCCAAGTATTCTATACATCCTGGATCTGACAAGATGTAACACGATTTGAAGGCGCACTATTGGTGGCCTAACATGAAAGCAGATGTAGCTACTTATGTGAGCAAGTGTCTGACCTGCTCGAAGGTTAAAATGGAGTATCAGAAACCATCTGGTCTACTACAACAACCCGAGATCCCTATGTGGAAGTGGGATCAAATATCAATGGATTTTATTACTAAGTTACCTCGCACTTCTACGGGTAGTGATACAATATGGGTTATCGTGGATCGATTAATAAAATCTGCTCATTTCCTAGCGATAAAGGAAACAGATAAGATGGAGAAGTTAACCTGACTTTATCTGAAGGAGATCGTTTCGAGGCATGGAGTACCGATCTCAATCATTTCTGATCGCGATTCTCGTTTCACATCACACTTCTAGCAGTCGTTGCAGAAAGCTTTAGGAACGCGATTGGATATGAGTACTGCTTATCATCCACAGACTGATGGTCAAAGCAAGCGTACTATACAGACTTTGGAGGACATGTTACGTGCTTGTGTGATTGACTTCGGGAATAACTGGGAAGTTCACCTACCATTGGTGGAATTTTCTTACAACAACAGTTGTCACACTAGCATAAAGGCAGCACCTTTTGAAGCTTTATATGGGAGAAAGTGTAGATCACCAGTTTGCTGGGCTGAAATTGGTGATAGTCAATTAACGGGTCCCGAGTTAGTACACGAGACAACTGAGAAGATTGTTCAGATAAGAAACCGCATGGCCGCAGCGCGAGACAGACAGAAAAGCTATGCTGATAAACGACGAAAACCTTTGGAATTTCAGACAGGTGACAAGGTTTTACTAAAAGTCTAACCGTGGAAAGGCGTAGTTCGGTTTGGTAAGCGAGGAAAGCTAAATCCGAGATACGTTGGACCATTTGAGATAGTGGAAAGAATAGGTCCAGTAGCTTATCGACTAGCCTTACCTGATTCATTGAGTGGAATCCATGATGTATTCCATGTTTCAAATCTAAAGAAATGTTTAACGGATGAAACGATGGTTGTACCGCTGGAAGAAGTTCAAGTAGATGAACAATTACGTTTCATTGAGGAACCTGTCGAAGTGATGGATCGTGAGGTGAAAACGCTTAAGCAAAGAAAGATACCCATTGTCAAAGTTCGTTGGAACTCGAGACGTGGACCAGAATTCACGTGGGAATGTGAAGACCAAATGAAGCTTAAGTACCCTCAGCTATTCGAAAGGACGATGCCAGCCGGCGAAGGTACTGATTAAATTTCGGGACGAAATTTCTTTCAACATGGGGATGATGTGACAACTCATCCAAAACTCGCACGATTTCGATTTCCTTGTGCCAATGCAGTAGACCAGTGATGGAACACTCACCATGTAACGCAATTTTCGGGACGAAAATTCTTTCAACATGGGGATAATGTGACATCCGGTAATTTTCCGTTACCAAACTCCGTTTGTTCCGTTAAGTCTTGCATACACGTGTCGTGCACACACACTAGTTGTCGTTGAATGTTGGTGACTTAACAATAATCAGTAATGTTAAATTGATGATAATTAAGTTAACAATGTGATTATTAAGTTATGCTTATGTGATTTAAATTTTAACTGTAATTTTATCGCGTAACGTGGAAACGCGTGTATTTAACCTGTATGTTTTGTATCTAATAAAGGTGAAATATATTATTGTCATTGTTAGTTTATATGTTTGTGGTTGTAGTTAAAAACCTTTTAAAAAGAGTTTAAAAGCTTAATTTTTATAAAAAGTAAATTACAAGGGTTTAAGGTGTAATTACCATAAATTAATAAAACAAAATCCCAACCCTAGCCCCCACACCCCCTCTCGGCCACGACACCTTCAAACACACACACAAACCTGCGATTTCAAGCAAGATCAAGCAAGAAAGCTTCGAATTTGATCGATTACAAGGCATACAACAAGTTAGAAACATCAAAACTTGTCCATTACACGTTTAAAGGTTAGATTTTTATATGTTTTTGATGATTCTTCATGTTGGCCGAATGTTTCATGCGAAAACTGCAATTGGTGGTTGATTGATGCCTAATTGTTGATGTTAATGTGTTTACTAGATAGGTTACATGTTAATTAACGTCAAGTATGCAATAAAGGTTGGATTTTTACAAGTTTTTATGGAATTACATTAGGGCCGAAACCCTAATTCGAAACTTGCAATTGGAGGTCGATTTGTTGATGTTGGTTGGTGTTATTATGTTAGTTGGATTGTATATATGCTAGTTAACGTCGATTATGCAAGAAAGCTATGATTTTGATACATTGTTCATAGGTTACTAATAATAGTAACTTTATTTTGCATGAATTGATGATTGGTTGATGTATGAATGTTATGGATGTGTTTGTGATGATGATTAGATGCTAGATGGTTGATATGAATGTTAGGAATTCAAGAATGCATGTTGTAGTTCATACCTTACTAAAGATAGTAACTTTTGGGTATGAAAGTTGATGAATCATGATGATTAGGTGTTGTTGATCATGTTTAGATTTTGTCATGGACTTGAATTGGTATATAATTGATGAATTCATGAATGTTGTGTGAGTTTGATGAATTTGGGATGAACTTTCCCAAAAGGGAAACTTTAATTGTGCAAATCCTTGAATTGGATGATTTGATCATGTTTGGGATATTAGGATCATGCTAGTGTGTTCATGGATGGTTTCTAAGGTGATGAAATGTGTTGTTTAGGTTATAGGGATGTTAATTTGGTTTGTTACCTGTTTTGGCCTGTTGTGATTCGCATGACTTGTGTGATATCTAGTTGTATGACGATCTAGGTAGTACATGTGGTTAATGAAGTGATATATGTAATCAAGTTGTATGTGAACATGTATGATATGCTGTTGTGTTAGTATTGACGAGTTATCACCTATAATGTCACCAACGGGTCAAACGGGTCAACTGGGTCAAATGTGTCTTGTCTTTCTTAAACCTTGAGTTCTTTGGTTTGTAGAGCACTTAGTGTTTCATGTTGATTTTGTGTACACGTGCTTATGTACTCTTGTATTCTAGGTGACCTTTGAAGGTTGTCTTTCCCTCTTTCTTTCAAGTTAAGCTCTAAGTTAATTCTTGCGCGTACAAGGTGAGTTCTTGCCCCACTTATTTTACATAATCTCTTTTGGGGGAGATAGCATACTGTTGATCACAAACGCTTTTATATATGAGTGTGTATAATATTGATATAGTGCTGTTTACCATGGAAAGTCCTCACACTTTCGGATTGTTAATATTGAATAGCGGGGAAATTTTGGGTAGTACTACTGGGTCTGACGAGCCCCACCTGTGTGACTCGAGGTCATACGGGTGCAATTTTGTCCTAACATATATTCATCACGACCTGGTAAGTCGTGACGGGAGGCAACAAACGTAACACAGTCAGCTTCGATCGCGAAATCACTATGATTAATATTTTTATGTTAATAGACTAGCTATCTATTGCAATACACTACTTATGCTCTGGAAACTGTTGATTGGTTTATATTTTAACGCAAACTCCTGAACTCACCAACCATGTGTTGACTTGTTTAGTATACTATTCTCAGGTTAAGGTTGCCAGTTGCCTAGGAGCACGCACATCAGCATTGTTGAGTTGTCTACATTGCCTTGTTTACAAATTTGGGATTATTTTCATATTAAACATTTGTGTTTGGGGCGCGTATGTTTTGCGCATTCTCTTTACATACTACTTGTTTTGGGTTTTCTGTTTTAAAAACGCTTCCGCAGTATTTTAAACGTTAACTCTGGTTTTGTTTATTAATCATATAGAGTCGTTCTTGGTAAATAATGACTGAGATCCTGGTATGTCACGCGCCTCGCGGTAAAACCCCGCACGCGGATTTTGAGGGTGTGACACTTGAACCTTGTAAAACCTAAGTTTCTAATCCTCTTCTTATGCCTCTACGTTTTACCGCGTCTAATCTTTTTCCAAACCTTATTCTGGGCTACATGTGGAAATCTACGCATCCTATCAAGTGGAAAAATTCCTTAGACGATATGTTTAAATCCTTAAAATCTCATCGAGGTTTTAATTCTAATAGACTTAGGGAAGTGTGTGACACATAAACACCTGTATTCTTGATTTCCTGGCAAAAGGCCCTCGGGCTAAGGCAAGCATTTCGTATAAATCTCATTGCGAGACCTGTTATGCTTACCTGGGGATTTCTGGGATGAGTGCTAAATTATGGTCAACATACACATTTTTCCCGAGGAAATTAGGATTAAGTCACCTCGACGTGTCCATGTTCCTATTGGTTATGTGGTACCAATTGGAACCATCCTGGTTGTATATAAAATATCTAAAATTCCTGCTTTTCTTTGAACTGATTATTTCTGAATATTAATATTTTTTTATTTCTATCTTATAGAATGTCTCGTCACCAAGGAAGGCGTGCTACATCCGACCGTAAACTTGCTGCAATGATCGCCCTGCAAATGGCCGCTGTACTTCCAACGATGGTTGCTGAACTTAGCAGCACCCTAATGGCCAACAACAGCAACAACGCCAATGGAAACAATGGTAGTGGTGACAACAATGGTCAAGGGGAAAATAGCAACAACCAAGGTGGGAATAGTCGCACTTGCACATTCAAGCACTTCCACTCGTGCAAACCCACTAGCTTTAGTGGAAAGGAAGGAGCCACTGGACTTCTCGAGTGGTTTGAAAGTATGGAAAATACGTTTATCGTCAGCGAATGTCCCGATGAACTCAAGGTCCGATATGCTGTAAGTGTCTTTCAACAACGGGCACTCACTTGGTGGAATAGTGAGAAAAGGAACCGAGGAACTGAAGTTGCCTTGGCGTTGCCTTGGGAAGGATTTAAGGACATAATGATCCAAAAGTTCTGTCCGAGGAATGAATTGCAAAAGCTGGAGGAGGAATTCTGGAACCTCAAACAAGATAGCGGGAATCATTTGGCTTATTCCACCCGGCATCATGAGTTGAGCATGCTCCTACCTCACATGGTGGATACCGTTCCCTGCAACATCGAGAAGTTTATTAAGGGGGTACCACCTCAAATTCAAGATGCTGTGGTGGGTAGTAGGCCCACAACTTTGGAGGAGGCGATTAATATCACCGCCCAGCTCACTGAAAACCATATTAGAGCTGGTACTTTGACGGTGAAAGGTGCCAAGACTGCTGTGAAGGTAACTCCTGAGGCTACAAAGGAGGTGAAGGCCGAGTCGTCTTTCAAAGGCAAGAAGCGCAAGTTCACACCGGCTCGTAATTATGCAGTGACAGCACCAAATGCCCCTTAAAGGCAAGCTGTCGTTGCAAATCAAGCCCCCGTGGCGAGGGCTTATACTGGACCACACCCGATGTGCAATACTTGCAAGTACCATCACGCGAGTAACACTCCTTGTCGAGTTTGCTCGTTGTATGGAAAGTATGGGCATCTGGTGGCTACTTGCCTTCGTGCTCCTAATAATACGGCGTTGGCTGCAAACCGAGTCTGCTACAACTGTCGCGAACCGTGTCATGTCTGTCCACAATGCCCCCGCAATGCGGGAAATGTGCCACAGGCTCGTGGAAGGGCATTCAACATCAATGCCAACCAAGCTCAAGCCAATAACGACGTGGTGAATGGTACGTCATTAATTTCTTTTAATCGTTCTTTTGTCTTGTAAAATCCCTACCTGCGTTCATTATGCCAATAATAAGTTATTATTTGAGCAGGTATGTATCTTGTAAATAGTCGTTATGCTTCTGTGCTTTTTGATTCGGGTGCGGATAGGAGTTTTGTATCTTTAGAGTTTGAGCCTATTCTTTCTAAGGCACGTTCTAATTTAGAAAGATCTTTTACGGTCGAAGTAGCCGATGGTAAAACCATTGAAGTCAACGTCGTGATACGCGATTGCGCCTTAAGTCTTAACGAGCACGACTTTCGCATCGACCTTATTCCTATGCAACTGGGAAGCTTCGACGTTATTATTGGCATGGATTGGTTAGCGAAGCAACACGCGGAAATTATATGCTTTGAGAAGTGCATTCGAATTCCTTTACCATTGGGTGATACCTTAAAAGTTTTTGGGGAGAGATCATCCCAAAGACTCAAACTCATGTCTTGTATCAAGGCCCGCAAGTGCTTAAGTAAAAACTACATAGTATTTATGGCTTACGTAGTCAACACAAAAGCCAAGGGTAAAGAACTGAAGGATATACCTGTCGTGCGGGATTTTCCCGAGGTGTTTCCCGAGGATCTTAGTGGGTTACCTCCTGTACGAGAAGTTGATTTCAAAATCGATCTGATTCCTGGTGCAAATCCCATGGATAAGTCGCCTTATCGTCTTGCACCATCTGAAATGCAAGAACTAGCTAGTCAACTGCAAGAGTTGACCGATAAGGGTTTCATTCGACCTAGCTCTTCACCATGGGGTGCACCCGTGCTATTTGTGAAGAAGAAAGATGGTTCTTTGCGTATGTGCATCGACTACCAGGAACTCAACAAGCTCACTATCAAGAACCGATATCCTCTTCCTCGAATTGATGATCTCTTCGATCAACTTCAAGGAGCTACATAATTCTCGAAGATCGATCTATGTTTTGGATATCATCAATTATGTGTTCACGACAATGATATTCCAAAGACCGCGTTTCGTACTCGATATGGACGTTATGAGTTCATGGTTATGCCTTTTGGCTTAACTAATGCACCTGCTGTCATCATGGATCTCATGAATCGGGTATGTAAACCGTATTTGGACAAATTTGTGATCGTGTTTATTGATGACATTCTCATCTATTCCAAGACAAAGACCGATCACGAGTCGCACCTACGTCAAGTCCTCGATCTTTCGAAGAAGGAACAATTATATGCCAAGTTCTCCAAGTGTGAATCTTGGCTTGAAGAAGTCCAATTCTTAGGACATGTGGTGAATAGCCAAGGAATTCACGTTGATCCTGCAAAGATAGAAGCTGTGAAGAATTGGTGTGTTCCCACGACCCCAACCGAGGTTCGTTCTTTTCTGGGTTTAGCGGGTTATTACCGTAGGTTCATTGCAAACTTTTCGAAGATTGCGAAACCGCTTACGGTGCTAACTCAAAAGAATAGACTTTTTGAGTGGGGGCCCGAACAAGAAGATGCGTTCGAGACGTTGAAACACAAACTGTGTAATGCTCCTATCCTAACCCTTCCCGATGGAAACGATGACTTCACTGTATATTGCGATGCGTCTAGTCAAGGTCTTGGTTGCGTTTTCATGCAACGAGGTAAGGTCATAGCTTACGCGTCGAGACAATTGAAGGTTCATGAAGTGAACTACACAACTCATGAGCTCGAACTTGGTGCCGTAGTATTTGCTTTGAAGATTTGGCGACATTATCTCTATGGAACGCAATGCATAGTCTACACCGATCACAAGAGCCTTCAACACGTGTTTAATCAAAAGGATCTCAACATGAGACAAAGAAGTTGGGTTGAACTAATTAGCGACTACGACTGCGACATTAGCTATCATCCTGGAAAGGCGAATGTTGTAGCCGACGCGCTGAGTCGTAAGATCCACAACAAGACTGTCTCGCTTCAAGAAATCCAAGATCGAAGAAAATGGTTTGACACGTTAGGAGAATTTGACACCGAGATTCATGTGGATGTTAACGAGGCCACTATCATGCTTCAAAACATAAGGATTGATAGTGATCTCGAGTTTTGCATCCGCGAGGCTCAACAAGCGGCGTTAACCGAGGAAGGGAAAGATGAAGATCTAACGTATAACGTTCGATCACAATTGCAGACAAAACCGAATGGCATGTGGTATTTCTTGAATCAACTTTGGATCCCGAATCGTGATAATCTCCTTCACTTCATTATGAACGAAGCTCATCAAACCCGATATTCTATTCATCCTGGATCCGATAAGATGTATATGGATCTACGTGGCCAATATTGGTGGCCAGGAATGAAGAAAGATATCGTGTCTTATGTTTCTAAGTGCCTCACATGTGCAAGAGTCAAAGCCAAACATCAACGGCCTAGTGGTCTACTTGAACAACCTGAAATCCCTATGTGGAAATGGGAACACATATCCATGGATTTCATAACCAAGTTACCACGTACCTCTCGTGGCCATGATAGCATATGGGTGATTGTTGACCGTTTGACCAAAACGGCACATTTCATACCAATACGAGACACATACAAAGTTTCAAGATTGGCTTGTATCTACATCGATGAAATTGTGAGTCGTCATGGTGTGCTGTTGCATATTATTTCCGATCGTGATGCTCGATTCACTTCACACTTCTGGTCTTCCATGCAAGAACTCTTGGGTACTCAATTGGATTTAAGCACGGCTTACCATCCTCAAACGGATGGTCAAACCGAGCGAACAATCCAAACCCTTGAGGACTTACTGCGTCTTTGTGTCCTTGATTTTGGTGGTGACTGGGATACGCATCTGCCTTTAGCGGAATTTTCGTATAACAATAGTTATCACTCGAGTATCAAGATGGCACCATTCGAGGCTTTATATGGTCGTAAATGTCTTTCTCCGATCTGTTGGACCGACATAGGTGAGAACTTCATTACTGGTCCTGAACTTATTCAAGAAACGACCGACAAAGTCTCCAAAATTCGAAATGACCTGGGGGTGGCTAGAAGTCGTCAAAAGAGTTATGCCGATAAAAGACGAAAGCCGTTGGAATTTCAAGTCGGCGACATGGTTCTTCTTAAGGTCTCTCCATGGAAGGGTGTTGTTCGCTTTGGGAAGAAGGGTAAGTTAGCCCCACGTTTTGTAGGACCTTTCAAGATTCTGAAAAGAATTGGGAAAGTGGCTTACAAACTGGAACTACCTTTCGAACTTAGCGGGGTTCATCCTGTCTTCCATGTCTCAAACCTGAGAAAATGCCTGGCTGTTGAAAATTTGCATGTTCCTTTGGAGGAAATCCAAATCGATGAGTCGTTGCACTTCGTTGAAAAACCTGTTGAGATTATGGACCAAACGTTGAAGAAGACCCGAACAACTACCACGCCCATCGTCAAGGTTCGTTGGGAAAACAAACGAGGAGCTGAATTCACGTGGGAACGCGAGGATTTCATGAAGAAGAAATATCCCTATCTGTTCGTTTAGTTTTATCTTTTAATTTCAGGACGAAATTTCTTAAAGTTGGGGAGACTGTAACCTCTTGTATTTTGTGAAACGTTTGTTAAACGTCGTTATCTCTTGTAAGGGCTTATTTTGTCATTAATGCAAATACGAGGGCTTATCTGTATTTCCTTTTATTTTTATCTTAGTTGGTATTTAAAATTATTAAAACTTGTTTTATTATTAGATAATTAAGTTAATAATAATAATAATCATCATCATAATAATGAAAATAATGATAAAAATAATAATAATAATAATAATAATAATAATAATATAATAATAATAATAATAATAATAAACATAATAGTTGTTAAATCTTGAAAATAAATAAAATCAAATAAATTTAATAAATTAAAAACTTGTAACATATTACTTTGGGCATAAAATAATAACATCAAAACATCAGGGACCAAACTGTAAATTGTTTTAAAAACAAAGACATAAGTTTAGGGCCGAAACGCACATTTTATAACCACAGGGACCTAAGTGAAATTTTTATTTAAAACCCAACAACAACTCACGTTTTTCCGGTCGCCGGCCAGCGAAGCTCCGGCGACCCTAAAAACTACTTAAAAATTTAATTGAAACTTCCAAACCGCTCCTGAACCTTTCGCCAACCTGTTTCGAACTCACAACTCGTGTAAATCGATCTTAATTGCATCCTAGAACTCGAAACCGAAACTATTAACACTCCAATTCGTTTCTACCTGCAAATTAATGTAATTAATCATGCTATAACGACCATATAATCATGTAGAAATCAATAGCACGATTAATTTCACCTGAAACGGATTCAATCACGTTCAATTCGATTAAAAACAACCGAGAACAACATGGAACTCGTGGAGTACTCAAACGGATAAATTAACCCTATATAATAGAGGCAAAACATCCCATTTGGGTTTCTTAAACTCTCTGCACACTCAATTTCACCTGAAAACACACACGCATTGAAATCCCAATCAAGAACAGTCGAAGGCATATCGAACTTAAAATCGTTGATTACAACTGCGAATCAGGTAATTGGTTACATGAATGTGTGCGGTTTGATGTGGGTAACAAGAGCCCCATATTTAATTTGGGTAATAACAACAAAGCGGGGTTTGATTTAATCATCAAACGAAACTAGGGTTAATGTGATTATCGGGATTATATGTTTTAATTCTTCATTTCTGAAACATAACACCAAATAGGGCTTTGGCCCGGCGGTTAAGGTGTTGTGTGGTGTGGCTAAGGGCCCGGGTTCGAACCTGAGGCCCTACCATTATTTTTTTAAGAAGTTTTTTTTTCCTTTTATATATATATATTTAAATTTCTAAAAATGTTTAAATACTATTAGTAACCATATAAAAATTATTTTTAATCAAAAATGAAATAAAATTATTTTCCTTTTAATTTTATTTAAAATTCACTTTAGAAACTTTTATTCTTGTTTTAAAGAAAATTATAAAAATTATTATAAAATATCATTTTTATATTAATTCTAAATTGTAATAAATCTCATTCAATTTTTAAATAATTTCAACTTAATAAATTCTTGATTTTTATAAAATATAGTTACAAATATATATATATATATATATATATATATATATATATATATATATATATATATATATTTAATGTACATATTTAAATACATTAATAATAATTAATCATTTATCTATTACTATTTTATAATGACCATTTAATAATAAAAGTTTAACTTTTATTAATAGTAGTAATCACTAAAATTCTTATTTAAATCATTTAAATACCAAAATAATCTACATCTATTTAATAATTTAAAATCATGAACTAAATGGTTTATAAATATACCACTATAATCATCATGATTAACTTAATACGACGTTCATTTAGGTTGAACGTTAACGAATCCTCGGCATTATATACGAGACCTTCTTATTTGACATCCTTATTATACCAAGTGAGTTTTTCCATACCCCTTTTATATATTTTCACACTTTGGGGTGAAACATGTTAACTTTATGATAATTGCACTTGTAAACTCGTTTGAATCTTGTAAACACTTGGGTAATTCATCTTATTTGTCATGGTTAGTTGGACTTTAGTAATTACCATGTGATGACTAATATATGTACAATCTTTAACTATTGCTAGCCTAGCGACGTCATAGATCTATGGGCCTGACAAGCCTACTTGGTTAATCCAAGTATACTTAGCTAATCGTTTAATCTTGTAATCTTGTAATCTTGTAATCTGTCAAGGTTTGATTGTTACATTTGTTCATGCATCCCTAATTACTTTATTCAATAACCTATGACATGAATTACCATCTTTTATATATATATTTATGTATGAAAACTATAGAAAACTCACCAATATTATGCTGACCTTTTATTTTTAACATGTTTCAGGAAATGTTAATGGTTAGCTTGCTATGAAGACAATGTCACATCTAGGACTGGACCTAGAATAAAATAAAAATAAATTTGTTATCATTGGACGTTGAAATTCCTATGTTTTGGAACATATTCTATTTCTTAAATGTATGTCTTGAATATTGAGCTTTAATAATATTGTCATTTTTAAGTAGCGTTGTGTGGCATGAACAATCTTAACCCTCACATCTCGATGTTTCCGCCATTAAGGTTGGGGTGTGACATATGTCATGTGACAGGTTTTTATAAGATACTAGGGTGAACCATCCGGCAGGTATGGTCCATTGTATGAGGCTCAGTTCTTCCTTCGGGATTAACCGGTACAACATAACTTTTAAAGAGGCTAGCCGGGACTGAGTGCGGGGTTGATTGTGATCCCCATAACAATGAAACTATGACTTTTAAATCAAATGTGGATTTTATTGAATCCTTTTGTGTTTAAATTTTAAGCACTTGAATTCACCAACTTTTTAGTTGACAAAATTTTCTTTGAGCATGTTTCAGGTAACCCGTGATGAAGGTCTGGCCTTTGTAGAATACTTATGACGACCTAGCACCTGACCCATGGCATTTGTTTTGATTAGTTTAAAAACTTTTGGAACAAGCTAAATTTGGTTATCATGGAACAATTTGTATTGTTGAATTTATGTACTTTTATTGGTGGCTAGACCTACTTCTTGCCCGGTTTTTCTTTAAATATAATGCCATGTGATGTTCTCTCCTTTTGTGCTCTTATGATGGTTTGTTTCCGCTGCCATATGTTGTTGGTAGTCTGTGACGTCCCACCCTACCTGGGCCCGGGGTGTGACAGATTGGTATTAGAGCCAAAGGTTGTAGAGAAGTCGGGAATACCATAGTAGACCCTAGGCTACAACCCTGATACCTTAGGACCGTCCTTGTGGGAAAGTGTTGGGATGATCGGGTAGGGTAAATTAATGATTACACTTGATCAACGTAATCATGAATTTACCGGACGTGCAAATTCCAGCATGGACCTTTAGGTAATGATTGGACCATTTTCGTTTGAGATTTATGATTTCTAAAACTTACTTTGAGTGGTCTAAAGGTTTTTCCTAAAACGAACTACTTTACTTGTTATTATTTGAAGAGACTACTAATTTCTGATACTATTGCTTTCTGATACCTCTGGTTATTGATACTGTTGGGATATCTGATACTATTGCCATCACTACTACTATAAGTACTATTATTATTATAATCATGAGCTATGAGAAACCAAATTACTCATGATATTTCTTATAGGAGATCAAAGCTATGGCCGACAAAGGGAAGGCACTGGCATACCCAACTGACGGTACTACACTAGCGGAGAGCCAGAAGAAGGCGACGCCGCGAACGGAGTATGAAGAATACCTGAGGAGATGCGGACATCCGGGCTGGATATCCGTTACATCTGACGACACTGAGCCATCAGAGGACTCTTCCTCGACATCCCCCTCCAGGAGCCGGACGCGCTCCCATTCACCGCATGTCGCAGCTCCTACTCACTCACCTATCCCACCTATCTGGGATAGGGGTGTATGTGTTATCACCCGTCCACGCAAAAGTACAAAGCCAGGACCCTCAGTCTCCTTTAGGATGCCACCTCTTCCTGCACCACCGATGTTTGACCCGCTCCGACACCACTCACGTGATGAGCACTGGATGCCACTGAGGCACAGCATGTATGATGGCCCTAGTGTGCTAGTTGGTGACCGGTACTCCCAGTCTAGCCGCCGGGCAAGCGGCGTAGGTCCCTCTGCTGCTGCATTGGATGAGATTCTGAAGACCGTCTGTCGTCACGAGCTGACACTCTAGCACGCCACTCGGACCTCTCAGTATGCTAAGTTTCAGGACATGATGGCTTCGCATGGGGTCCAGCAGTTGGAGCAAGAGCAAGGGAAAAAGAACTCAGGGTGGCTAGGGTGACTGAAGAAGAAGTGGATGTGAGAGCGTGGACAAGAAGTAGGATTGTCTGTCTTTTAGACAGTTAAAGGAAACAATTTTTATTATTATCAGATACTATTATTATTTATTATGGGGGTGATGGCACCTTCCAACTTGTAAGAGTATAACTCTGATTCAATTATGTTTTGCTGATACTATTAACCCAATCTATCTATGAAACTATTTCTATTGATGCTAAATTTCACAGGGTAATTTGTATTGAATTGAAATGTGTCATGTTATACGTTGGGAATTTTGTCTTGTGTCCATTCAGGGTGAATTGTCCTAAATTAATTTAATGGAACATATTTAGAGGTATTTAGTGGTGTGTATATTACACTCCCTCCTATTAGAACACGGTATATTAGGATAAGTGATGCATGGGCTACTTGAAACCAAAAATTATGAGATGCTAAACGAATTTATCTATGATGCTATCAGAATGCCGACCAGACAAGGAACCCGTATTGGAAGACAAGGAGCTACTAGAGGTCATCGTGAGGGAGCTAGACAGACCAGAAACCAACCCCCTACTCCACCAGGAACTCCTCGTGGAGAGAATGCCAATCAAGGGAATGATGAGAGAATTGCCAACCTCGTAGCACAACAAATTGCTAACACCATTCCGACCATCATCGCTCAGATCAATGCGGACCGGAGCAACCCCGGTGGTAATGATGGATTCGGGAATGATGAAGGAAACAATGAGGAAGCTGAAGCATTAAGGAATGGATGCTCCTATAAAACCTTCATGGCATGCAAGCCAAAGGATTTCTATGGTACCGAGGGTGCGATAGAGACGTACCGATGGATTGATGAAATGGAAGCTGTCTTAGATATCAGCGAATGTAAGATGGAACACATGGTGAGGTTTGCTTCCTAATCACTCAAGGGATCGGCACTGGAATGGTGGAAGACTGTTACTCAGCCCCGGGGAAGAAACGCTGCTAACTGAATGAGTTTGACCGAATTCAGGGAGTTGATAACCAACAAATACTGCCCAATCAATCAACTGGAGAAACTGGAGTCTGAATTCCTGAGCATAGAAATGAAAGGTCCTAACTACACTGAGTACATCAACCGCTTCTTAGCCCTGTCTCGACTAGTGCCACACCTGGTGACACCGGAATCCAAGGGCATAGCACGTTTCATTTAGGTACTACATCCTAGAGTCAGGGGTATGGTTCGATTCTCCAGGCCCTCAACCCTGCAAGCTGCGGTTGACTTCACCAGTAGTTTGACTGATGATTTAGTCAGGGCTGGATGGACTGAACAAACTAGGGCAGACGAAAAGAGGAAGCCGATAGGAGTGAAGAGAAAGTGGTTTGATGTAAAGAAAGCAATTGGTAGCAGTAGTGGGTCAAGCAAGAAGGGTTTTGAAGGTATGAGGCGCGATGACCAGGGTGGAAGGACTCGGAAGCTATACTCGGGTACAAGCCCATTCTACAACAAGTGCAAACTGCATCATCAAGGGGAGTGCAACCCGATGCCCTGCTTCCGATACAAACGACCAGGTCATTTAATTAACAATTGTACGCATGCTCCAGGTAAACAATGCTACGAGTGTGGAGATCCAGGGCACATGAGGAATAAGTGTCCTAAGCTGGGGAGAGATAAGGACGCCAGACCCAACAAGCCCAAGGGACGAGCATTCGTGATGGATCCAGTCGGTGCTCGTAAGTAACCTGATGTGGTCAATGGTACGTTCCTTATAAACAACCATCCTGCTACCGTTCTATTTGATACTGGAGCTACTTCTAGTTTTGTCTCTAGTACTTTTAGGCCTTTGATTGACTTGAGTGCATGTGTCCTAACTGATACGTTTGCCATAAAATTAGCTGACGGTAACATCTTAGAAACTAATGAAGTCATCAAAGATTGCTTAATGAATCTAGAAGGAAGTACATTTAAGATAAATTTGATGCCTATTAAGCTAGGAGGATTCGATGTGGTTGTTGGTATGGATTGGCTGGCTAGGCATAGAGTCGAAATCGTGTGTGATGAACGCCTACTTAAGATACCATTGAATGATGGGAAGGTGTTAGTTGTTCATGGTGAAAGAAGTAGCACGCTATATTCTATGATATCCCATTTAAAGGCAACCAAGAGTCTCATGAAGGGATGCCCAGCTTTCATTGTCTATGTAATGAAAGCCAAAGAGGAATAAAAGATTGAGGATATACTAGTGGTTTCTGAATATCCGGAAGTATTTCCCGAAGACCTACCGGGACTCCCTCCGACTCGTCAGGTTGAGTTCCAAATAGATCTATTGCCTGGTGCTGCACCAGTAGCCAAGGCACCGTACCGACTTGCCCCTCCCGAGATGAAAGAACTAATGCTACAAATCCAAGAGCTACTCGACAAGGGGTTTATACGACCGAGTGTTTCTCCATGCGATGCCCCGGTACTATTCGTGAAGAAGAAGGATGGAACCCTACGTATGTGTATTGATTACCGGGAACTAAACAAGCTGACAATAAAGAATCGTTACCCTCTTCCGAGAATCGATGACTTATTAGATCAACTGTAGAGGGCAAGCTATTTTTCCAAAATAGATTTAAGATCAGGGTACCATCAACTAAAGATAAGAGAGGAAGACATACCTAAAACAGCCTTTAGAACTAGATATGGACATTATGAGTACTTGGTCATGCCTTTTGGACTGACTAACCACCAGCAACATTTATGGATCTCATGAACTGAGTGTGCCGCCCATATCTAGACAAATGTGTGCTCATGTTTATCGACGACATCCTGATCTAGTCTCGTTGTGAGGAAGAGCATGAGAAGCACCTTAGGCTGATTCTCGAGTTGCTCAAGAATGAGCAACTATATGCCAAGTTCTCCAAATGCGAATTTTGGATGCGAGAGATCCAATTTCTAGGACATGTCGTAAATAAAGATGGGATTCAAGTGGACCCTTCAAAGATAGAGGCTATTAAGAACTGGAAAATTACGGAAACTCCTACCGAGATAAGACAGTTCCTTGGATTGGCCGGATACTACAGAAGGTTTATCAAGGACTTCTCGCGTATCGTGCAACCGTTAACTGCCTTGACTAAGAAGAATACAACTTTTGTGTGGGAACAAGAGCAGAATGAAGCATTCGAAACACTCAAGGAAAAACTGTGTAGTAAACCTATCCTCGCCCTCCCAGAAGGAGTTGAAGATTTCGTGGTCTATTGTGATGCCTCGCGTCAGGGACTAGGA
The DNA here is from genome assembly GCA_025506505.1 of Flaveria sonorensis. Classification (NCBI taxonomy): domain Eukaryota; kingdom Viridiplantae; phylum Streptophyta; class Magnoliopsida; order Asterales; family Asteraceae; genus Flaveria; species Flaveria sonorensis. The sequence goes on along the minus strand of CM046425.1, from coordinate 32,364,420 downwards.
TGCGTGCTAATGCAGCGCAACAAGGTAATTGCTTATGCATCAAGACTGTTGAACGATCATGAGAAGAACTACACAACGCATGATCTAGAATTGGGTGCCGTGGTGTTTGCACTCAAAATGTGGAGGCATTATCTCTATGGCACAAAGTGCATTATCTACACTGACCATAGAAGTTTGTAACACATTCTTGACCAGAAGATGCTAAACATGCGTTAGAGAAGATGGGTTGAGCAACTGAATGATTATGAATGCGAGATTCGCTACCATCCCGGCAAGGCCAATGTAGTGGCAGATGCCTTGAGCAAGAAAGAAAGAGAAAAACCCCTTCGTGTCCGTGCATTAAGTATGAGCGTGTATACCGACCTCATCGCGAAACTAAAAGAAGCATAAGGCGAAGCGCTAAAGGAAGATAACTTAGCAGAGGAATCGTTAACAGGAATGCAGAAGCGATTTGAGATGAGTAACGATGGTATATATAAACATGAAGGTAGAACGTGGGTACCAAAGTATGGGGGAATTAGAGAGGTGATCCTAAACGAAGCCCACAAATCTAGGTACTCGGTTCACCCCGGAAGCGAAAAAATGTACCAAGATCTAAAGGCACTTTTCTGGTGGCCTGGAATCAAAAAATCAATTGCAATTTATGTTGGGAAGTGTCTGACGTGCGCCATGGTAAAGGCTGAAAATCAAAAACCGTCAGGGACGTTACAACAGCCCGAAATTCCAGAATGGAAATGGGATAACGTAATGATGGATTTTGTTACAAAGTTACCCAGAACTTTCAGAGGTCATGATGCTATCTGGGTAATAGTGGATCGGTTAACTAAATCAGCTCACTTCTTGTCGATTCGAGAAGACTACGACCTGACAAAACTGGCCCAACTGTACATCGATGAAATAGTAACCAGGCACGGGGTGCCACTATCAATCATCTCCGACCGTGATAGTCGTTTCACTTCTCGTTTTTGGAAGTCACTTCAGCAGGCTCTAGGAACCCGTCTGGATTTAAGCACTGCATACCACCCACAAACTGACAGTCAGAGTGAAAGAACCATCCAAACCTTGGAAGATATGCTAAGGGCTTGCATGATTGACTTTGGTGGGAACTAGGATAACCATCTTCCTCTAGTAGAGTTTTCCTACAATAATAGTACCACGCAAGTATAAAAGCAGCTCCGTATGAGGCCCTATATGGCAGGAAATGCCAATCACCGTTGAGTTGGAATGAGATCGGTGATAGCCAAGTAATGGGACCCGAGTGATGGAGACCACCGACAAAATATTTAAAATCAAGGAGCGTTTAAGAGCAGCCAGAGACAGTCAGAAGAAATATGCTGACAGAAGGCGAAAACCTTTAGAATTTCAAGTGGGTGATAGAGTAATGCTAAAAGTAGCACCATGGAAGGGAACTGTGAGGTTTGGAAAGAAAGGAAAGCTAATCTTGAGATACATAGGACCATTTGAGATACTAGCAAGAATTGGCCCCATGGCGTATAAATTATAGCTACCTCAAGAGTTAAGTTACATACATGACACCTTCCATGTGTCAAATTTGAAGAAGTGCATGGTAGATAAGACCATGGAGTCACCTTTGAAAGAAGCGAGGATTAATGACAAGTTGAACTTCATGGAAGAGCCTACAGAGATCACCGACCGGCTGGTCAAGAAACTCAGGCGAAGTCGTATACCCAAGTTCAAGGTAAGATGGAATTCTAGGCGAGGACCTGAATTCACTTGGGAGCGAGAAGATGAGATGAGAAAGAGTTATCCGCACCTCATCAAACCCACTCGTTCGGGAATTTATCGAAGCTAAAAATTTCGAGACGAAATTTCCTAAACGGTGGGAGAATGTAACAATCGACCTCTAGGTCATAATTCTAACCTTTAACCTCCTGGACCATTATCCATACAATTAATATAAATGTTAATATCATTATTATTATTAGCATTAGCATTAATATTGTTATTGCTATTATTGTCATTTTTGTTATTTCATGTGCTTTTTGAGATGATTTAGCTAAATCTAGCCTTAGCATAGAGTAACTTCGTGTTTCAAGAAAGTCAGTTGGTCACCCTTGCAAAAATTAAATCTTAGTTGAAACAATTAAAATATGTATATACACATATAAATTCACGGTTGAAAACACACATATGCATGCTCAATGCATAATAACTAACTAGAGTTTACCATCAACAATACTATACTACACTACAAAATAATACTACATAATATCAATTGCTAATAAAAACTTAAATTAAAACCACTCCACTACACTCCAAGCTTGGCTGCCCCTCTCAGCACCCTCTCCACGAATTCATTCCCTTCTACACAACCCACAATTACCACCATCCTCCACCATTACCTTTGCATGCAAACTTGAACACACTCCACCCTCATTCTCACCTCTCATTCTCTCTTCTCTCATCTTGGATTCTCTCTAGAAGAAACACACACACCCACAGTTCTAACACCATTTTAGCCATAATCATCGTGAACCATACAAAGAGTCTTCATCTTACCCAAAACAAGCTATGTCATGTGGTATTCTTTCTTTTATCCACCAAAAACCTTACTTTCTTTGTTCTAACAGAAGTATACTTCTATAACCTTGTTCTTGAGGAGCTTCTAACATCCTTTAAGGTATCTCACTCAATATGTTAGTGATTCCATGGGTGGAAGTCGATTTACACTATGAAACCCTCTTTTTGGGTGATGTTTGCACCATCTAACTTGCACATCTTGTAACTCTCCGAAGTAAAGATAGTAACCTGCTCAAAAATAGTTTTCTAACCTTTTAATAACCTTTTTTTAAAGTTACAAAAGGATTTGGTAATGTTTAAGCATGATCTATAACGTTTTACATGTGTGTAATGGGTGAAAATGGTGAAATCACGATTCTACAACTTGTTCTTTGGTTATATGCAAAACACATGAGTTATAATCATTATTTCAGTAGGTTTTGGATGTTATTGGCTGTATGAAGTGATGTCAAAGGCTGAAAAATAATAAAAGTAGGGATTGTAAGCATTTTGAGCTCATTTTGGGACCCGAAAGGTGGTAAAATGACTTAAAAATAAGAAAACTTAGATTTTAACCATATTAAAAAGTATTACAGGCTCCAAAAGTTTTAACCAAGTGACTTGGACCGGATTTGTTGAATAAATGGTCAAAAGACAATTTAAATGGAATTTTTAGCTAAAAACGGGCCCTAACCGGGTAACTTTTGGAAGGAATCTTGAAATAAAAGGATAAACCAAAAATATAGGTAAATTATATTATTTCAGTAAGTTTAGACCTCTAAGACTTGAATTTGATGGAAAATTTGGTCTAACACCTTTTGAACGTTCAGATTCAGGTGAAAACGCGTTTTAACGAGTTAAACTTAAAAATGAGACTTTCAACAAAAAGGGCTTGAAAATACATTCTTGACAGATTATAAAGCTTTTTAAAAGTCCTTAAAATAATTTTTAAACTTTTAAGACATAAAACTATAAGATTCAATGCTTAACCGTTAAAAAACCTTCGGTTTTACCGTAACCGGTAACTTAAAACATATGTTCACCAACTCAAATTTAGAATCTGGAAAATTTGGGAGTTTAAATTATTAATAATGTAATAGTTAACTACAAAATTCAGTTATGGGGTCATAAAGGTCATTAAATGTAAAGAAGCAAACTTTAGGGTAGAAAATGTAAATTTTGAAACTTGAAGGACTAAACTGTTAAGTCTGCCAAACTTTAATAAACCGACCCCCTTGGACTGGTAATCACTTGATAAACTTAATTTAACTTGTGTCAATGACCTAATAGTGTAAAAACATGAATTCCCCTTAAGAAACCCTAGCTTTCTATAAAAGGAAACTTTTAAATGCAAGCCTTAGCAAATATAAGCTAATTGAACATTTAACTTCTTAACACAATTTAACCACCTCGTGTGAACTTAGAACTAGTGGCTTATCACTTAATCTTGATGGTAGGGTGCTAGACTTGAAACGCTCCCGGTACTCGAAGAAACCGTTGCTTGAAACTTAAGGTGAGTTCTAGTGTCCCCTTTTTACTACTGTTTTTGGGATGAAGCATGCTCTGTTTAAACTGAACTATTTTCTATGCTATATTATGATGTTATATGTTGTGGAAATGTTAGAACCTGCTTTTACTTTTATCACGATCATTAATTCTTGTGTGAACCGCTTGTTTTATATGGGTAGATCTACTTGGGGAATCCTCCACACACAGTGCCTTCCGTGATGAACGGGAAGGGTACCACACTGAGATCATGCGGGGTTGTTTGTGTCATGTGATAGGTTTTTATAAGATACTAGGGTGAACCATCCGGCAGGTATGGTCCACTGTATGAGGCTCAGTTCTTCCTTCGGGATTAACCGGTACAACATAACTTTTGAAGAGAATAGCCTGGACTGAGTGCAGGGTTGATTGTGATCCCCACAACAATGAAACATAACTTTTGAAGAGAATAGCCTGGACTGAGTGCAGGGTTGATTGTGATCCCCACAACAATGAAACTATGACTTTTAAATCAAATGTGGATTTTATTGAATCCTTTTGTGTTTAAATTTTAAGCACTTGAATTCACCAACTTTTAGTTGACAAAATTTTCTTTGAGCATGTTTCAGGTAACCCGTGATGAAGGTTTGGCCTTTGTAGAAGACTTATGACGACCTAGCACCGTGACCCATGGCATTTGTTTTGATTAGTTTTAAAACATTTGGAAAAGTTAAATTTGGTTATCATGGAACAATTTGTATTGTTGAATTTATGTACTTGTATTGGTGGCTAGACCTACTTCTAGCCCAGTTTTTCTTTAAATATAATGCCATGTGATGTTCTCTCCTTTTGTGCTCTTATGATGGTTTGTTTCCGCTGCCATATGTTGTTGCTAGTCTGTGACGTCCAACGCTACCTGGGCCCGGGGTGTGACATCTCAAGACTCCAGGATGTGGGGATCTATTGTCACTGGACCTCATGTACCATCCACCTCTTCAGCTGCTGCTGGTGGTGGTATGATACCAAAGGAAGTGGCTGACTACTCTGAAGAAGACTGGAAAATATAGATGTAGATTAGAAAGCCATGACCACCCTCCAAACTGCTCTTCCAAACTCCATCTACAGAGGCTTCAAGAAGTTCAAGACTACTAAGCAACTATGGGATGCACTAAAGCTTATGTATGAGGGGTCCACTGAAGCAAAAGAGAAAAAGAAGGACCTCTTGAAGCAGTTGTTTAAGAACTTCACCTTTAAGGCAGGTGAAACCATGACTCAACAATATTAAGGTATGTTGAGATTGTGGATACTCTAATGCATGTTGGACTAACTCTTGAGAACAGGGACATTGTGAGGAAGTTCATGTCCTCTCTTCCCAGACAATGGACGCACTATTGTGTGGTCATTAAGAGGACTGAAAACCTTAAGACCCTTACTCTCACTAAGTTGTATGGTATCCTCAGTGGCTACCAAATGGAGATGAACATGAAAAATCCATCTGGTAACTCCAACAATCAGTAGAGTTCATCCATTCATGTGGTTGAAAGGGATTGTAGAGAACCACCGCATCATCTCATCTGCTACCCTGACAACTCACAAAAGGATCCTTTCATCACCTTCCTGGAGACACCAAGGGAGAGCTACATCCAAGGAAGCCTATTCCAAGAGACAAGCTCTTGACAAGCTTTTGTGTCTACTGATGAAAGCACAAGCAACTTTCTCTTTGCCCTTGAAGACCTGGACTGTATCTATCCAGATGATCTGGAGTACATGGAAATAGTTCAGCAGATGGCTCTTCTCACTCACAGAGCCAAGAAGTTCTATAAGAGGACAGGGAGGAAGTTTCTTAGCAATGCAATTAGTGGAAAGTTTGGGTTGGACAAAAGCAAGGTGAAGTGTTACAACTGTAACCAAATAGGATATTTTGCTAGAGAGTGAAAGGCACCAAGAATAAGTAGTGGCCAAGCACAAAGCAGACTAAACTACACTGATGGAGCTCCCTAGAATGAGAAGCCCAAGCATCAAGTAGCAGTTGCTGTTGAAGAAGAAGGCTTTGACTGGAGCTTTCAGGTTGAGGATGCATCTCCAAACCAAGCACTGATGGCAGATCATGAAGAAGCCGAGGTATTGGAACATCTTTGTACACCTAAATGTATTGCTAAAGTTAACATATATAGGTCCTATAACTTAGAGATATGATCTGATCATCAGTCCTTAAACATTTTAAAAGCTGATTTCAAAAGAGATGAAAATGATTACAAACTTAAAATATAAGATTTAGAGAAAACCATTTCAACTACAGGACTCAGATAAAAGTTCTTATCACTAAGTTAACTGAATGATAGGCTGAGCTTAATATCCACAAAGCCAGGGCAGAAAAATGTGTTCTTGAAGAAAAGACCTTCAAGAACATGATATCCTCATCCTTGCATGCAAAAGTTTGTTATCAGAATAAGCAGGGACTGGGATCTACTGAGATAGCTCCTCCATACACTCTATTGTCAGTAAGTTCTCCAAGGTGTGGAACTTGTGAAGATGAGCATCCCCTCATAGACCCCATTAATGAAGAGGATGAAGAGAAGATAGTGAAGGATGATTCTGAGAGGAGTGAAGAAGATCATTCTAAGAAGGGTCACTATTCTCCTGAGGAGAGAAAAGAATCTGGGATGACCAAGTCTAAGAAGGGTTATTCCAGCAAAGAGAAGAAGGCTGATCAGTTGTGTACCACTGCTACACAGCCTGAACCATCCAGTTCCAAGAGCAAACCTCACCCTAAGAAGCTTGTTGCATCATCTGTGAAGATGAAGATGGAGGTGGAGAGTGATCAAGTTTAGTCTTTCTCTTAAAAAAAGACTCTTAAAAGGAAGCAAATAGATTGCATCATGTGTTGTACTACTTCTCATCTTGCTAAGGATTGCATCTACAATCCTAAAAGTACTATTCACATGATCAAAGAGAAAACTTCTAAGAAGACGAAAGAAAAACTAGCTTTGGAAGGAAAATATTTTCCCTTCAAAAGATCCAAGGTGAAAAAGAAGACAAGTGAAAACTTACCTTTGGAAGAAAATTTGGTCTCAGAAGAAAGAAATGCTTCCGAAGTACTGAAGCCTGCTGTAATGAAAGCAAGATCTTTCAAAGGTCCAGTCTCCAAAACTTCTAAAGTTGTTAAAATTTTCGAGGTGTGGAAGGTCAAGTCTAATCTTTCAAAGATGGTGTGGAAGATGAAGGAAGACCAAGTGACTGAAAGTTCTTCATCAACAACAGCTAGTGAACCTCAAAACCTGAACATAGGATAAATTACTGTTACATTGTCTTCAACTCACTTTGATAATCCCAAGACCAATGAGGTTTTGGTTTCCAAATGTAACTAAACATCTCTTTTTATGTAGGAATAGCTAAAGACCAATAAATAGGTATGGATCATTGATAGTGGCTGTTCTAAGCAAATGATAGGCAATGGTTCTCTATATCAAAATCTTGAGAAAATTGATGGAGGGCCAGTTGCTTTTGGAGGAGATGCTGGAGATTACATTATTAGAAGGGTAGGGTCACAAATGGTAAGCTCATCATTGAAAAGGTAAACTTTATCAAAAAGATTGGGTACAATCTACTGAGTATATCCTAATTTTGTGATCAGAGACACAACATGCACTTCACTGAGAATGAGTGCTTTGTTCTCATGCCTGGGGTGGTCATTCCTCAAGAGCATATCTTGCTCAGAGCCCCTATGAAAGAGAACATGTACAAGATGGACCTGCAGGAAACATCTCCCTTAAGAGAAGTTTCTTGCTTTCTATCTAAAGCAAATAGTGATGAGTTTTTCCTCTGGCATAAAAGAATATGCCATGTAAACTTTAAAAACATGAATAAATAAATTAAGAATGATTTGGTAACTGGAATGCCAAAGAAAGAGTTTACAAGTGATGATCACTGTGTAGCATGCCTAAAAGGGAAGCAACACAAAGTGTCTCACAAGCCAAAGGAAAGAAACTCTATCACTACTCCCCTACACTTATTACATATGGATCTCATTGGCCCCACCAGTGTAATGAGTTTAGGAAGGACCTCATATTGTTTGGTGATCAGAGATAACTTCACAAGATTCACTTAGGTCTTTTTCCTTAGATCTAAGGATGAGACTTTTGAGATCTTCAAGAACTTCATTCGGAAAATTGAGAATCAATGTGATCACAAGGTCAAAACCATAAGATGTGATCAAGGAATAGAATTAAATAACCAAATCCTTGACATATTTTGTGATGAAAAAGGTATTACAAGACAATATAGGACTCCTTAGCAAAACGGTGTTGCTGAGAGGAGAAACATGACACTTATTAAGGCTGCAAGAACCATGTTGTCTGACTCTAAACTTCCTATCATCTTCTGGGCAGAGGTAGTCAACACAGCCTGTTATGTGCAGAATAGAGTTTTAGTGGTTAAGACTCATGGTAAGACTCCTTATGAGCTGTGGCACAAAAGGAGACCGTTTATTGGTTTCCTCAGGTCATTTGGATATCCTTGCATCATCTTGAATACCAAAGATCAAGTAGCCAATTTTGTTGAGAAATCAGATGATGGACACTTTATTGGATACTCTTCCCAAGCTAAGGCTTATAGAGTATATAATCTCAGAACTAGAGTAGTTGAGGAGTTAGTCAATGTGACCTTCAATAAGCACACTCCTAGGGTGAAAGGTTCTGGTCGTGATTGGATGTTTGATCTTGATTTTTAGTTACCAACTATTTTAACAAATCTTGTGAGAATGTTTCAGGATCTACAGGTAACTTATCAACAGGAGATCCTGACCCAAGATTTGAGCTGAGAAGCCCAAGCAAGCATACTACCTCTGCTCCAAGGGTAACTAACCCTGCAAGTGAAGATCCTATCAGCACCAATATGACAAATTCAACTGATACATCTGAGGTGCTTACTAATTCCAGCTCAGAGGCTCAAAACTTAGTTGAAGGAGCTTCAAATGTAGGAGGAAAAGGAGGTGGTGATAGTGATCAAGAATTTCTTGATGTTGATAACCACTCCATAGAAAACAACATAAATGATGTCACACACTCATTGGATCAAGTCTCTCTTGATAAGTGTGTTGATGTGGTGGGTGATACTCCATTGCAGATCTAAATTTCTCAAATTTAGATCTTTCTAATCAACTTGCTGTGATCCCTCAACTCAAGATTCACAAGTCACACCCCACAACAAACATCATTGGAAATGTTGATACAGGAGTAAGAACAAGAGGACAAACCCATGACAAAAATGTTTGTCTATACTCTTGCTTCTTGTCCCAGATAGAGCCAAAGAAAGTTGAGAAGGCTTTGAAGGATGGAAGTTGGGTTGAATTAATACAAGAGGAGCAGCTTCAATTCAAAAGACAAAAGGTTTTGAACCTACGTCCTCTTCCTCAAGGGAAGACTACCATAGGAACCAAGTGGGTTTTTAGAAACAAGAAGGATGATAGAGGACTTGATATCAAGAACAAGGCCAGACTAGTTGTTCAAGGATACACACAAGAAGAGGGAATTGACTACACAGATGTTTTTGCTCCTGTAGCAAGACATGAAGATGTTAGAATATTCCTGTCTTTTGCTGCATTAAAGGATTTCAAGGTCTACCAACTTGAAGTCAACTGTGCTTTCTTATATGGGGTGATTGATGAAAAGGTGTATGTCAAACAACCACCAGGCTTTGTAGACTCAGATCATCCTGATTATGTCTGCAAGCTTGATAAAGCTCTTTATGGGTTGCACCAAGCTCCAAGAAAGTGGTATGAGACACTATCTCAGTATCTCTGTCAACATGGCTATAAGAGGGGTACTATAGATGGAACTATCTTCATCAAAGGAACAGGGAATGACTTAATGTTGGTTCAAGTATATGCAGATGAAATTTTCTTCGGATCAACTAATCCAAAGCTCTACAAAGACTTTGAGAGGCTGATGAAGAATAGATTTGAAATGAGTGCCATGGGGGAACTCAATTTCTTTCTAGGAATTCAAGTGAAGCAAGTTGACAATGGCATCGTCATAAGTCAGTCAAAGTATGTACAAGACATCCTTACAAAATTCAACATGACTAATTGTAAGGTTGCAAAGACACCCATAGCCAGAAACCACTCCCTTGGGCCTAATCTTGAAGGGGAGTGTGTGGATGAACATCTCTATATGGCTATGATTAGGTCTTTTATGTACCACACAGCTAGTAGGCCTAATATCATGTTTGCCACATACATCTATGCAAGATATCAAGCCAACCCAAAGATGTCACACCTGGTTGCTGTCAAGAGGATTCATAGATATCTCAAAGGTGCTCCTAAGCTTGGCCTTTGGTATCCAATGCATTGTGACTTCAATCTGTATGCCTATACCGATAGTGACTATGGTGGCTATAACATGACTGCAAAGTCTACATTTAGCGGATGTCAATTCCTTGGTGGAAGGAAAGTCTCATGGTAATACAAGAAACAATCCTGTGTGTCTGCATCAACTACTGAAGCTGAATACATTACTGTTGCAAGCTGCTGTGCTTAAGTGCTTTGGATTCAGAATCAGATGCTGGACTATGGATTCAACTTCAAAGAGACTCCTATCCACATAGACAACAACAGTGCTATCTCTATTAGAGAGAATCATATGCAGCACTCAAGGACAAAATACATCAACATCAGGTATCATTTGATTAAAGAATTTTGAAAAAAGGATTAATCAAACTAGTTAAGGTTAACACAAATGAATAATATGCTGATCTGTTCACTATAGTTTTTAATGAACAGAGATTCAAATATCTTGTATCAGCTATTAGGATGATTAACTTTAAGTGGATTTTCTTAAACTTAAATCAACTCTATTTCTAAAAACTGTGTGTACTAAGTTGTCTATTTTATCACCTTCATAAGCCCAGTTTACTTTGGAAGAAAATTTTTCAATTGATATATCTTAAATTTTTGAAAATTTTTCAAACATATTTTCTTTTAGAGGACATCAAATTGTCTTCGGAAGAACATTATGTCTTCAAATCAAATAACTACTTATAAGACATTTACCTTTGGAAGAAATTCTGATATATCTTCCGAAGCCTAAATATGCTTCTAAGTACTTACATGTATTTGAAGGACAATTTTCTTCCAAAAGCAATTAACTCTCGGAAGATTTATTCTCTTTAGAATAAAACTTTCAAGTCTTGATCTCTTCCAAAACCAAACATGTCTCAGAAGTGAAAATTCTCTAAGTATTTTCCATCCGAAGCAAAATTTTCACAAACCTTAGGAATATCTTCCAAAGCCAAAATTGGCTTTGGAAGCATTTATCAAAACTTCCAAAGACAAAATACCTTCGGAAGATTTTCGACTTCCAAGAAAACTACCTTTCTGGGCACTTTTTCAGAGGTGGGACTGACATTCGGATTTCAAAGTTTATCCTTTTGCATTAACTTTGTCTCAAATCCATTTCAAATATATTCACTCAACAGTTCCCCCTCTTTCACTATCTTCTTCATCTGAAAATTCTCTAACCTAAATTCACCCACAAACCGCCCTTGTTCTTATCTTCCTTCACAAAAAAGCTACCTCAAAATGGTCAACCTTAATCATAGAAACCAACCTGATTTCTCCATGCAATTTCACAGGAAACATAATCAAGTTGCTCTGTTGAACTCTGAGAAAGATCCTAAGTTCTCAGAGGTCTGCCGCATTCTCACTCTATCAAACTACTTCACCTCCCTCACCATTGATCCTCCACTATATGAGGATCAACTATTAGAATTTTGGAGGACCTGTCAAGAGGTCACCATGGATGGGGAGAAGGGATTGTCTGCCACAGTGCAGGGGAGGACAATCTTTATCACTCCAGCATCCATAAACACACATCTAAGGCTGGATGATGTAGAAGGTGATTTGTCCTTCCATATTTTCATTCACAGTCTATCTAACAAGCATGGAGGATGGGACCAAGTTCCAGAGGACCTTTCCTAATAGTCCATGGGATGGTTCAGGGAGTCAAGTTCAGGTATTCATAATTTGTATACACTAATTTACTTGTAAACTTGGACTCCTTAGAGTATTATATGTTCCCTAGATATGTCCAGCATATTCTCAATAGTGAACTGGGCTCATAATTAAGGGGAACAGGCAATATTCTAAAATTGGGACAGATGAAACCCGACATCTTCAAGACTATGAGAAAGCCAACTATTGGCTTCTTAGGGGTAGAAACAACCCTTGTCCAAAAAATGTTTGAGCTCATTGCTCAAGGTGACAACCTAGCAGCATCAGCTAGTGTTGAACCCACACCTTATACTTCTCAACCACCTATACAACCACAAATAACCATCACCTACCAAAGAAAATCCAAACAAACCCCTGCACATGCTACTCAGTTTGTGCAGGCTCCTATATAACCACCCACACAGGAGGAAGTAGACACTGGAGCTTCCACTTCTCCTGAGGAGCAAACCACTCTTATCTTACCAATGATTAATGCTGAGTTTCCTCATGCTCAGCCTGATGAGCTCACAACCCCCAAAGCCTTAAGCCTTCACTCAGAGTCTCAAAACTCTAATGAACAACCTTCAGGGAACAACTACCATCCCCAGCCTCTTGATTTAAACCAACCCATTCCAAACCTAGAATTCTATGATGATGAAGACATGGGATTCAGTGAGTATCATGAGTCTCTCTTCTCCACCCTTGCTCAAGGAGAGATGAGTACTCCTGTTTCTCCCATGTCTAGCCCATATCATCCACCTACTACTAAGGTGGATCTCCCTGAACCTATTCAGGAGGTCCATAGGAAAGAGGCTCTCACTTCAGCAAGTGACTATATCATTAGACCTCAACCATGGCAACCTAGCGCATTGACACTTCACTTGAAGATGTCATGGTTCAGTGGAAATCCAGCAGCCAAGAACAAAGAGCTGGTGATGAGGAAGAAGACCTTGGTCCTATTCTCTCATCCCCCCATGATTCTTCTGATGAAGATGAGGGGAACATGAGACTAAAGGTGCCAAAGCTGACTCAAACCTGCACCTATTTAGTCTCAAAGTTTAGTCACTTGGAATCTCAGGTGACTACCCTGCAAAGAAGGGTTTATGATCAGCAACTTGAGATTTCTGATCTCAAAGAAAAACTAGCTGGGAGACCTTTAAGGAGGACTCAACCAGGAACATAAGAACCTATGGATGTGATAGACCTAACTCCTAGCTCACCTATGCAAGAGGGTGATACTACCGAAAAGGGGGAGAAAGTTTAAGCAATCACAGAACCTGGGAGTTCTTCACAGAGTATGGACTTTGAGGATTCACCACCCTCACTTGCAATTGTCCATACTCAGCAACCTCCTCAAGTCTATATGGATGTGGACTCACTCATACAAAGTTTATTTGAGGAAGGTGTTCTAAGAGCTATGCCTACCCCATCTCATCACTCTGAGAATCCAATCATGAGTTGGAGGTATGACACTAATAGAAGAGCTCTAGTAATCTCTAGCTCTCAGGGGGAATAGGAAATCTTCAACTTCTCCAACCTGAGATTCTATGAAAGCACCTATCTGATGGATCTTCCACTTGCCAACCCAAGTCAAAACCGGCAAGCTGCAAGATTAGCAGATAGGATTCAAGAAAGGGTGGTTGAAAAGTTCAAGCTGAGATCCAGATTATATAGACAGAGGCTAGCAGGTTAGACCATTGGTCAACTAGATGTTGAGGCGGACCCAAAGATTAGCTTTGAAGGAAAAGCCTTGGCTGAAGGCCCAGTGGTTGAACCTATGAACCTTGAGACATAAACTCCTTCAGCACCCATTACCCTCAGTAAGGCACTAGCTGGTGAAGGTGTTTCACAACCTCTCTCTAGCTAGAGCTTGACTGCTGAATCAAGTAATAAAGGCCAAAGCTCTCTTCACCCTGAGTCACCAAGGCCTGTGAGTGACAAAGGGAAAAGGAAACTGACTGCTGCGGAGATTAAGGAGGAGGAGAGAGAGAGAGGAAGAGAAAGCTAAGGGGAAAGAGTTCAAGTAGGTCTCCAGGCTTCATGGAAGCTGCTATTAGGGTTGCCCCCAGGCCAAATCCTCAGGATGATAAGTTAAGGGCAGCCAGGTTAAACTACTTGGGGACCAGGAATTACAACATTGATGAACTCATATCTCTTCCCTTAGAAGAACTAAATGAACTGACAGACACAGAGCTGTTAAAGGAGAAGAAGGAAGCAGAGGAAGCAGAGTCGTTCCTTAAGATCAAAGAAGAAATAAGGAAAAAAAGGCTCAATAAGCATGCTCCTACCCTCTCCCCAGTTGAGGAAAGCCCCAAGAGAGACTATGGCAACTAAACAACCTCAGGTAGACAAGGAAGCTGATAGACAAAACATGATTAGCTACCTGAGTGTCACAGGCCTCTATCAGGCATCTGTACTTCTTTCCTTATCATATGAGTATATTGAATTCGAGTATCTTAAGCAGCTTGAGCAACAAGTTATCAAAGAACAAAAATCTGCTAAGAGAAAGATGAGGGACGAAGCTGCAAAGTCAAGAGCCATCATCCAAAAGAGTCAAAAGAAGTCTGCTGATAGGCAGAGGATGAAGCTGTATGGATTCTCCAGAAGGAGGCTTGGTCCAATGTCTCTATCCACTATGGATGAGCACAATAGAGTGATTAAGTAGAAGATTAAAAAGGGAGAGCTTGTTGACTTGTATTCTCCACCAAGTCAAGCTCTACCTAAAGTTGAGGTAAAGTTTGAACCCCCTAAGACAACACAACCTGGACCAAGAGCTGCATCTCAGCCAACTTCATCTTCTAATCCATAACAGGGTCCTAATCCCTCTCCTTCTAAACTTGTGAGGGAAGAGGACCCAACTAAGAAAGACATAACAAAACAACCTGTTGCTGAAGGCCAGTCTTCTTAGTTAAAGACTTCAAAGAGGAGTTAAAGGATGGCCATGAAGAGTGTTTCTAAGAAGAAGTCCAAGGCATCCACCTCTACACCTCAGGATGAGTCAGAGCATCCTGAGGTAGCACAAGAAGAGGTTGCTCAACCAACTCCAACTCAAGTAGAGCCTCTTGTAGCTGGAAGACCTATCTTTTCTTGTACCTTTTATTATTTTTTTAAAATATTAGGATGTGAGCTATGGCATGTCATAGTCACTTGTCAAAAGGCAATCTGCCTTTTGACTTTAAATTGATCTTGTTGTCTAGATTAGTGTTTGTAGCTGGCCTATAAAGTATGGCCGGTTGTATGATGTAGTATAAAGTATCTCAGGTTCTTGTATATATTTTTATGCTTCGTAACACTTGTAAAAGAACTTGAGAGCAATATACAACATTCTTAAAAACCATATTAATATATTCTTGTTCTTAGTTCTATCTCATTGTTTACTTGTGTTCTTAGTATCTTTCACATAAACCCGATTCCCTATTCGATTTGTTAAGTGTTCTAACACTCTCCTCATTATGAGACTGATTGTAATGACCATCCCTTAACCGGACCTGCAATCAATATGATACAAATTAAGTTTAATAGACTTAGAGAGTGTTTCAAAGTGGGTTTATGTCATTTTGACCTATTTAAACTCAGATTATAGTGTTTTTAACTATATCAAGTAGGTTTGGATCATTTTGACCCATTTTAACTAAAACCTTGACACTTAAGTTTACTTTAGTTCAAACGGGTCAAGATGACCTGAACACGCTTGATATACTTAGAAACATCCTAATTTGAGTTAAAAACGGATCAAATTGGTACTAATGAAGTTTAATAGACTTGGAGAGTGTTTCATAGTAGGTTTATGTCATTTTGACCCTTTTTAACCAAACTAAAGTGTTTATAACTATATCAGGCGTGTTTGGATCATTTTAACCTAATTTAACTAAAACCTAGATCACTTAAGTTTACTTTGGTTCAAACAGGTCAAAATGACCCAAACACACTTGATACACTTAGAAACATCCTAATTTAAGTTAAAAACATATCAAAATGGTACATATTAAGTATAAAAGACTTAGAGAGTGTTTTAAAGTGGGTTTATGTCATTTCAACTTGTTTTGACTCAAATTATAGTGTTTTTAACTATACGATGTGTGTTTGGATCATTTTGATCCATTTTAACTAAAAACGAAGATCACTAAAGTTTACTTCAGTTCAAACGGGTCAAAATGACCCAAACACATTTGTTATAGTTAGAAACATCCTAATTTGAGTTATATACGGATTAAAATAGTAAAAATTAAGTTTAATAGACTTAGGGAGTGTTTCAAAGTGGGTCCAGGTTATTTTCACCTGTTTTGACCTATTTTGACCCAAACTATAGTGTTTTTAATTATACCAAGTGTGTTTGGATCATTTTAACTAAAACCAAGATCATTTAACAGAAATACTAACGTAAATCAAATTTACTAACTTAAAATAATCTACTTTTACCTATGTAAGTGGTTGAGTTGTTTGTTCCTATCACACCCTCAAAATCCACGTGCAGGGTTTTACCGTGATGCATGTGAACAAACCAGGATCCAAGTCATCAGTTAAACAGAATGACTCTATATGTAATATTTAAAACTAAACTCAAAGTTTTAAACTTTAAAGCATTGAGGAAGCGTTTAGTAAATATTTCAAACCCAAAGTACTAAAATGTAAATTGCATAAAATGCACGCCTAAACCATTGTATCAATGTAAGTATAAAACCAAACATAAAGAATGCAAGTTTGAAGAACATATGCTCGACTCGTGCTGTGCTCCTAGGGCCCCTAACATTAACGATCAGAGAAAAGCATACTAAAGTGTCAACACGGGTTGGTGAGTTTAAGAGTTTGTAATTTATCATAAACAATTGTAGTTGTATAACATAAGTAAATGCATTAAAATAGATAGCTAATCTAATTTCATAAGTAATAATAGTAGTGTTTTCCTGATCGAAGCTGATTGTGTTTGTATTTGCCTTCCGCCACGACCTACCAAGTCCTGACAATGTTAGTCGTTTAGGATAATATTGCACCCACTTGACCTCCAGTCGTACGAATTGGGCTTGTTATACCCAGTAGTACTACCCAAGTGGGGAATTGAACTCACCTGATAGGCAAGGGAATAAGGAAAGCAAAGCTAAAGGTGAATGGTAAGACATCTGTAAGGCCCCGTTCCTGAGTCGCTTACAGTTGGTCAATGATCACATAAATAACATAAAACACCTCATTTGCAGCGGAAATATAACTTTTCATTAATAAATAAATACATGTCCAATTATCATATCATTTCGATTACAACCCAAAAATTGTATTAATACATTAACATTTTCAAAATATGGATGCCAGACTCGAATCATCCCCAGTAGCTTATGCATCCATGCCTGCACCACCTTAGCATCATCGATTACCTGCATATAAAAAGTCAGCGATGCTGAGTGAGTTCTAGTTTGTATAATAAAATACTTTACTTTTGATAAAAACCTTTCCTTTACTTTTGTTCGTGATCACACATAATACGTACATCTTGATAATAATCATTTATTATCTTTCATCATCGTTCATAATCGTTCGTTTCGTACTTTATTATCTTTCACTTTCATCTAGACCAATGTCGTATGCTATACCCTAAACATCGTACATGAAGCTGGTACTGGGCCGAAGTCTATTAATAAACCCCTAACATTGTGCACGAAGCTGACTACTGGGGAAAGCGACAAGGGTTCCGTTTCATACGTATTAGTCAATCACAAAGATTGACCCCTATGTGCATCCTCATGGGTTAGCTAAACCTCACACAGTTGAGCTAACAACCCAAATGGCTGTGAACCTCCATTCATTTTGCTTGAAAGACTTTCATTCATTAATTACGTTACACTTTTCATTATCTTTATCTTTGACTTTCATTACAATAATACTTTACGTACATAAGCACATATCACACCACGTAAAGTCACATCATAATACATAATATGGAACATCATCATCAGCCCACAAGCATACATAACATCAACAGACATAAACCACCATAAAACATCAAGACTTAATACTAAATTCTATTTCCCAAAATTTCAGAAATAATCTAAGTGTCTACAACGCATGAACAGTGTATAGTGGACAGCTTAAAATTTCATAAGTGTCCACAGCGGACAGCCAAAGTCCACAGCGCATGACTAAAACATTCTAAGTATCCACAGCGGATGAAAAAAGTCCACAACGGACAATTAATAAAATTTACTAAGTGTCCACAGCGGACAGCATGCAAGATTTGTCTAAGTGTCCACAGCGGATAACATGCAAAATTTGTCTAAGTGTCCACAGCGAACACTTTATGTCCAAAGCGGACAACATGAAAGATTTGTCTAAGTATCCAGAGCGGACGTTCAAAGTCCAAAGCGGACAGTATGCACAATTTTTCTAAGTGTCCACAGCGGACGTACCAAGTCCACAGCAGACACTATGCATAATTTTTCTAAGTGTCCACAGCGGACGTACCAAGTCCATAGCGGACACCATGCATAATTTTTCTAAGTGTCCACAGCTGACGTACCAAGTCCACAGCAGACACCATGCATATACTAAGTGTCCACAACGGACACTATAACTAATACCTGCAATGCATCATACTTACTTTCCAGTCCCTAAACATCATTCTAACATATACTTAAAATAGATCTAACATGTTACACATTTAAAACATAATTTAACATCTACACAACATCATAGAAGTCATATAAAACAAACATTCATCATTTTCAGTCGTACATTTCATGGAAAAACATAGTTAGTGTAGAAAACAACAGTTTAATATGCATACCAGCCCCAAACAAGCAAATACATGTAAAAAAGGGGATCTAGAACTCACCTCTAATAGCTTTCAAGTGAAAACTCCTCAAACCCGAAAGCAACCTGGATTTCTAGCACTTAAACACACAAAAACAAGCTACCAAACACAAAGAAACACATAAAGATCGGTCTAGAAGCTCAACCCAACTGAAAACCGAGAAGAAAACACTAGAAAAATCTTACCTTCTTGAAGAACTTCTTCTTTCTCTCTCTAAACAGGTTAGGAGTTCTTTCTTTCCTTTTTCAGCCGAAGTGTGTATGAGAAAAGGAGGTGTGGGTGGCCATACTCCTTTTTGAATCCTTTTATGGGCAAGTTTGCCCCTTGCACACTTTTAACCCCTTTCTTTAAAGTAATACTCTTCTTCTCCCTTACTTTCTTTTCTTTTCTTCTTTCTGAAATTTCCAGGCGTTACAAGTCCACCCCCTTATATAGGTTTCGTCCCCGAAACCTTTCACTCCTCGAACAGCTATGGGTAATGTTGTCTCATTTCTTCCTTATTCTCCCACATAGACTTGGACCCCTTCCCGTGTCTCCACTGTACTCGCACAAGTGGAACCACTTTATTCCTTAGCCTCTTCTCTTTTCTGTCAAAGATGGTCATTGGCTGCTCCACATAATTAAGTCGTTCATCCACCTCGATGTCCTCTAGTGGCACGATCATATCCTCATTGGCTAATCACTTCCTTAAATGAGATACATGGAACGTTGGATGAATTCCACTTAACTCATCGGGTAGCTCCAATCGATAGGCCACCTCTCCTACTCGAGCAATGATTTGGAAAAGCCCTATGTACCTCGAACTTAACTTTCCCCACTTCCTGAACCGGATGATTCCTTTCCAAGGCTAGACCTTCAACATAACTCTATCACCCACCTTGAATTCAATCGGTCTACGTCTCTTGTCTGCATACGACTTCTGTCTATCCTTTGCCGCCTTCATAAAGGCCTTGATCTTTTCCAACTTTTTGGTCGTAACCTCGATCACCTCAATGCTCCCTAACTCCTTCTGCCCGATGTCACCCCAACATAGAGGCGTTCTACACTTCCTATCGTATAGCATCTCATATGGAGGCATACCAATGCTGGCATGATAACTATTGTTATATGAGAATTCGACTAACGGTAAGTGTTCATCCTAACTTCCTCCGAAATCAATGACGCATGCTCATAGCATATCCTCTAGCATCTGAATCGTCCTCTCCGACTGACCATCTGTTTGGGGATGGTAAGCCATACTGATATGCAACCTCGTCCCCATCACATCATGGAATCTCTTCCAAAACTTTGGTGTAAACCGAGTGTCACGGTCAGAAACGATAGACACAGGCACACCATGATGATTCACAATCTATTTGATGAATAGATCCGCCAACCTCTCAGATGAATACGTCTCGCGAATCGGTAGAAAGTGAGCACTCTTCGTCAGGCGATCAACTATCACCCATATGGCATCGTATCCCCTTGCCGTACGCAGTAACTTCGTAATGAAGTCCATAGTGATGTGCTCCCATTTCCACTCGGGTATATCCAAGGGCTAGATATTCCCGTATGGCTTCTGATGCTCCGCCTTCACTTGTAAACAAGTAAGGCACTTACTCACATACTCCGTCATATCGCGCTTCATTCCCGGCCACCAGTAATCTTTCTTCATATCATGATACATCTTTGTAGCCCTGGGATGAATTGAGTATCGAGTCTTGTGAGCCTCATCCATGATCTTCCCACGTATATCCCCATAACGAGGAATCCACATCCTCCCAAAGCGGGTTCTAACACCAAGAGTGTTCTCCCCTAACTCAACGACTAGACCTTTCATCCTTTCAGAGTTAATCTAATCTTCTTTCAGTGCTTCATCCTAAAATTCCTTAACCTGCTTCATCACATAGAGGTCATAACCAACTAATAAGCCTTCACCCGAATCGGCTCGGGTCTCTCTTTTCGGCTAAGGGCATCCGCCACCACGTTGGCCTTGCTCGGATGGTAGGTAATCTCACAGTCATAGTCTTTGATCAACTCTAACCACCTCCTTTGCCTCAACATGAGATCCTTCTGCTCGAAGAAATACTTCAAGCTTTTGTGATTAGTGAAGATGGTGCACTTCGTCGCATACAAGTAGTGCCTCCAAATCTTCAATGCAAAGACCACAGCCACCAACTCCAAGTCATGAGTAGGGTAGTTAGCCTCATGGATCTTCAACTGTCGGGACGCATAAGCAATAACTTTTCCCTATTGCATCAGCATGTAACCCAATCCCGAATAAGAAGTATCCGAATAGACCACAAAGTCTTCGTTCCCTTTGGGTAACGTCAAGACAGGAGCTCGAGTCAATCTTGTCTTTAACTCTTCAAAAGCATTCTCCTGCTCTTGACCCCATTCAAACTTCAACTCCTTACGGGTCAACTTAGTCAATAGTGAAGCTATCTTGGAGAAGTCTTGAATGAACCTTTTGTAGTAGCCCGTCAAACCCAAGAAACTACAAATCTCGGATGGCGTCTTTGGAGACCTCCATTGCATCACCGCCTCAACTTTTTCCAAGTACACCATGATCCCTTTAGGACTAACTACATAACCCAAAAACTAAACTTCGCGTAACCAGAACACACACTTGGAGAATTTGGCGTACAGCTTCTCCCTTCTGAGCATGTCCACCACTTCCCGAAGGTGACCGGCATGCTATTCTTTGCTCTTCAAATAAATTAGGATATCATCGATAAACACAATCACTGATTTATCTAGCATAGGCCGACACACCCGATTCATCACATCCATGAAAGCAGCTGGCGTGTTGGTTAAACCAAAAGACATCACAAGAAACTCATAGTGTCCATAACGCATACGAAAAGCTGTCTTAAGAATATCCTGCTCCTTCACCTGCAGTTGGTGGTAACCAAATCGAAGGTCTATCCTCGAGAACCAACTGGCACCTTGGAGCTGATCAAACAAGTCATCAATCCTCGGTAACGGTTACCGATTGTTCATTGTCAACTTATTCAGTTCACGGTTCTCGATGCACATCCTCATGCTACCATCCTTCTTCTTCACAAACAAGACCGGAGCACCCCACAGAGAGATACTCAGTCGAATGAAACCCTTATCTAATAACTCTTGCAGCTGAGTCATCAATTCCTTCATCTTGGAGGGAGCAAGACAATACGGCACCATTGCAATAGGTTGGGCACCAGGTATCAGATCAATTTGAACTCAATCTCACGGTCAGGTAGCACACCTGATAAATCTTCCAGGAATACGTTTGGGAAATTACACAGAATCAGTACATCCGACATTCGTGGTACTGTCGCATCCACATCCTTCATATAAGCCAAATAGGCACCACATCCACGCCTCATACACTTTTCTGCCACAACCATTGAGATTACTTTTGGGATCATACTAACTCTATCACCATAGATCATCACCAAACTCCCATCGGGCGCGATCAATCGAATCATCTTCTAACGGCACACGATGTTTGCCTCATAGGCTGCTAACCAATCCATCCCTAGGACTACATCGAATCCGCCTAAGGGCATCACAAACAACCTAGAAGAGAACCTATGGCCTTCCAACTCTATGTCACAGTCTTCTACTATATTAGAAATCCTTGTAGACTTACCAATGACAGTTTCTACATCGAATGGCTCATCAGTCTTTCTGCTCTTAACAGGCAACTTATCACAGAAGGCAGCAGAAATAAAACTCCTACTAGCACCAGAATCAAATAATACAGAGGAACTAGCGCTATTAACCAGAAATGTACCTCATACAACATCGGGGTCTACTCTGGCTTCCTCACGGGTCATGGTAAAAGCTCTCGCCCTAGCCTTCTGCACTTCCTTCCCTTTCTCAGCCTTTTTTCCTGCCTTCGAACTCTCAGCTTTCGGCCTCGTGCACTCCTGACTCATATGACCTGTTTCTCCAAAGTTATAGCACCTCATCACCCCATAATCCTTGGCCATATGCCCAGCCTTCCTGCACTTGAAACAGATATTTGACCCCCACTTACATTCCCCCACATGCTCCTTCCCACACTTATTACACCTCCTCTTCCCTGCACCTACCGTCACCAGCTTCCGGTCGTCCACCCTTGCCTTTTTGTTATTGGGAGTAAAACCACCACTGCCAAATCGTTTCCCGTTCTAGTTTCTGTCACCACCACTTTTCTTACTCACCTCCACTGCTGCCACCTCCTCCCTCTCATCATACAGCCTCCCCGCCAGATCAACTACGGACCTGAACGTACCTAGCTGGGCGGCAATCAGATGTCTACGGATATCCGCCGGTTGACCCTGGATGTATCTCTTGATCTTTCATGACACAAGCATCACCTGATCTGGCATCAGCCTTGCCATCTCATTGAATTTTTTTGTGTACTGTTGGTGTGCCATGGTTCCCGCCTCCAACTGTAGGAACTCTCTTTCAATCTTGTCGAGTTCCCTGAGAGGACAAAACTCCTTGATTACCAACTTCTTATGTTCACTCCACCTCATTCTCCCAATCGCCCTACTACCCTCAGCCTGGACAATATTGTCCCACCAGTGAGCAACAGCATCGTTCCCATTTCCATCGAAAGTCGGGGGATTGCATCTCTGGAATGCCCCGTAACTGCACCCTTTTTCAATTTCCTGCATTGCTTCCTCTTCCTCATCATCATTGGAGACAACCATCTTAGTCTCTGATTGCTCCCTTTCACCTGAACCTCTCTCCTAGCCCTCTCTCCCAACAGTTTTCCTCCTCTCCTATTTCTCTTTCTTTTCATCCTTTCTCACGGCTCTAATAACCTCAGTCACCACAGACGGTAGAATCCTCTGCATGACTTAATGAACTTCCTCCCTAACTGCCTCTTTCACTGAGGCCCTTAGGTTAGCACTCTTGTCACCGCCTTCATCGTGATGAAGCTCGGGCTCTTCAGGAGCCATTTCATCGGTGCTAGCCTTGTTCCTTGTGACACTTGGCCCAGCACCACATCCACCACGGCCTCCACCTTGATAAGCCTTCGAAGATCTACACCAGCCATCTCCAAACACTATAAGATTCAAACATCAACATAGTCATTAAAGGTAATAGCTCTGATTACGTCAAGTATAGTAAGTCCCAAATTACAGTGGCCAGTTGTTATTAGCCACTTACTTTGCTCTTCATTCCCTAATCATTTCCTATCCCGACTACATCAGTATCCAAATCTAATAAGAGCACATAATTCACATAGCACATGCACATAATTCCTTTTCCCATTAATTTACATAAAACGTTTACATAAAACATTTACCTGCATGCATGTAGCTACTAGGACTGGCATCCCTTTCCCTTTCTTGTCCTATTATCAGTTTAAGTTTAGGTTTTTGAAAATAGTTTACCCAATTCTCTTAATCTTTGGCTCTAATACCAACTTGTTAGGCCCCGTTCCTGAGACGCTTACAGTTGGTCAATCATCTCATAAATAATATAAAACACCTCATTTGCAGCGGAAATATAACTTTTTATTAATAAATAAATACATGTCTAATTATCATATCATTTCGATTACAACCCAAAAATTGTATTAATACATTAACATTTTCAAAATGTGGATTCTAGACTCGAATTATCCCCAGTAGCTTATGCATCCATGCCTGCACCTCCTCAGCATCATCGATTACCTGCCAACTGATATGCATATAAAAAGTCAGCGATGCTGAGTGAGTTCTAGTTTGTATAATAAAATACTTTACTTTTTATAAAACCTTTCCTTTACTTTCGTTTGTGATCACACATCATACGTACATCTTGATAATAATCATTTATTATCTTTCATCATCGTTCATAATGGTTTGTTTCGTACTTTATTATCTTTCACTTTCATCTAGACCAATGTCGTATGCTATACCCCAAACATTATGCACGAAGCTGGTACTGGGCCGAAGACTATAAATAGACCCCTAACATTATGCACGAAGCTGACTTCAGTACCAGGGCAAGCGACAAGGGTCCCGTTTCGTACGTATTAGTCAATCACAAAGATTGACCCCTGTGTGCATCCTCATGGGTTAGCTAAACCGTACACAGTTGAGCTAACAACCCAATGGCTGGGAACCTCCATTCATTATTCTTGCTAGACTTTCATTCATTAATTACTTTCCACTTTTCATTATCTTTATCTTTCACTTTTATTACAATAATACTTTACGTACATAAGCACATATCACACCACGTAAAGTCACATCATAATACATAATATGGAACATCATCATCAGCCCACAAGCATACATAACATCAACAGACATAAACCACCATAAAACATCAAGACTTAACACTAAATTCTATTTCCCAAAATTTTAGAAATAATCTAAGTGTCTACATCGCATGAACGGTGTACAGCGGACAGCTTAAAATTTCCTAAGTGTCCACAGCGGACAACCAAAGTCCACAGCGCATGAATAAAACATTCTAAGTATCCACAGTGGATGAACAAAGTCCACAGCGGACAATTCATAAAATTTACTAAGTGTCCACAGTGGACAGCATGCAAGATTTGTCTAAGTGTCCACAGCGGACAACATGCAAAATTTGTCTAAGTGTCCACAGCAGACACTTTTTGTCCACAGCAGACAACATGCAAGATTTTTCTAAGTGTCCAAAGCGGACAGCATACACAATTTTTTTAAGTGTCCATAGCGGATGTACCAAGTCCATAGCGGACACCATGCATAATTTTTCTAAGTGTCAGTAGTGGACATACCAAGTCCACAGCGGACACCATGCATAATTTTTCTAAGTGTCCACAGCGGACGTACCAAGTCCACAGCGGACACCATGCATATCCTAAGTGTCCACAGCGAACACCATAACTAACACCTGCAATGCATCATACTTACTTTCCAGTCCCCAAACATCATTCTAACATATACTTAGCATAGATCTAACATGTTACACACTTAAAACATAATTAAACATCTACACAACATCACAGAATTCATATAAAACAAACATTCATCATTTTTAGTTGTACATTTCATGGAAAAACATAGTTTGTCCAGAAAACAAAAGTTTAATATGCATACCTGCCCCAAACAAGAAGAAACATGTAAAAGAGGGGATCTAGAACTCACCTCTAACAGCTTTCGAGTGAAAACTCCTCTAAACCGAGAGCAACCTGGAGTTCTAGCACTTAAACACACAAAAACAAGCTACCAAACACAAAGAAACACATAAAGATCAGTCTAGAAGCTCAACCCAACTGAAAACCAAAAAGAAAACACTAGAAAAATCTTACCTTCTTGAAGAACTTCTTCTTTCTCTCTCTAAAACCGGTTGGGAGTTCTTTCTTTCCTTTTTCAGCCGAAAGTGTGTATGAGAAAAGGTGGTGTGGGTGGCCATACTCCTTTTTGAATCCCATTATGGGCAAGTTTGCCCCTTGCACACTTTTAACCCCTTGCTTTAAAGTAATACACTTCTTCTCCCTTACTTTCTTTTCTTTTCTTCTTTCTGAAATTTTTCGGGCGTTACAACATCCCATTGAAGGTTACCTAGAACACGTGAGTACATAAGTATGTGTAACCAAAATAGCTTAACAAACCCTAAGTGCTCAATCAACACATTGACCCAAGTGATTTGGAAAACATTGACATGTTAGACCCAGTTAACGCGTTTATGACATGTTAAGTGAAATCTTGCTTGATCAAGTTTAATAATTCACTATCCATGATTATCACGCAAAACCATTCACGTATATCACATTATGAACCTTATGCTCTAGCAAGATCATCATACTCATAGCTTATCATACAACACATACGAACCTCAACCAAATAATCATGCTCAACATAATTAAAAATATATTCCACTAATAAATCACACATTGGGTTGAATCACGCACTAGATGTTAGGTGAAGCAACTCACTACTTCACATCCTAAACCCTGCCAATCCTATTAAGCAACGGCATCATATTCGCAGGCATTTATGACTTTCATCATCATATTCCCAAACATGATTCATACCAATCAAATTCATTAATCATATATAATAATCACATACTATAATCCAAACACATCTCTATGACCTTCTAGCATAACTCATTTTATTGCACTATTTCCTTCACAAAATCAAGATTTCCCAAACAACCAACATAGCATCCAAATGATCAACCAACACATTCTAACACCTTAGACACCACCAACAAGCAATGTATAATGATTGTAAGACAACATGCATGCCCAATTCACAAGATCAAATCAATCATAACAAAAACATTTCCCTTTGGGGAAAGTAACATCCAACAACCAATCTTTCATAAATTTCAACATTTATTCATCACTTTATGCCTAACCTAGTTCATAGGAACCATCTAAGCATAATACATATCAATAATTTATCAAATTCCAATTTCTCAAGAATTAAAGTTATCTCTTTTAGTAACGAATGAACGAGACGTTAATTCTATGAAATTCATGCATAATCCATGTAAAATAACATCAATACAATCCAACTAACATCATAGCATCATCAAACAACATCAATTTCGAATTATCAAGGCCAATTGGACTAGGGTTTGTTCTAGAATCAAAACCATGCAAAACCAATCAAAATCTTACCTTTAATCATGTAAGGATCAAGATTAACACTTGCTAACATGTTGAAATGATTAAAGCTAAGCCAAAACATATTGTATTATGTTGTTCTTGATCAAAAATCTCAAAGGGGATGGGGCTTGGGAGGGTTACGGCCAAATGGGTATTCGGGTTGGGGGGGGGGGGCTAGGGTTTTGATTTTGTTAATTTTAAGTTTTATAGTTTTTACAAAATTAACCCTCCTTGTTAACCCTTTGTAAAATTTACTCTTTTTTTTGTACACTTTTAAATAATTTTAACTACAAAGCACATGAATTATTATTAATCAACAATAATCATATAATCCAACTAGTAAACACTACACATGAATTATATATCACTTATAGTCACTATACAAAGCGAAAACTATAAATTATACTTAAAATTCACAATTCACATAACCACATATTAATAATCAAAATTATTAATTAAGTTATTATTTGTTAACCAAAGTTAACTATTATTAGGTCACCAACGTTTAACGACAACTAGTTTATGCTCAAGACACGTGTATGCAAAACCTAACGGAACTAACGGAGTTTTGGTAATATGTCACATTATCCCAATGTTGAAAGAATTTTCGTCCTGGAAATTGCATTTTATGATTGTGTAACATCACTGATCTACTGCATTGGCATAAAGAAATTGTGACTTGTCACATCATCCCATGTTTAAAGAAATGTCTCCCAGAAATTTAATCATTACCTTTGGCGGTTGTTGTTGTTGTTTTGAATAAATAAGGATACTTAAGCTTCATCTGATCCTCTAATTCCCACGTGAATTACGATCCATGTCTTGAACTCCAATGAACTTTAACTATAGGTATCATACTCTACTGAAGAGTCTTGACTTCACGATCCATAACCACGATTGGTTCTTCAATAATGGTAATTGTTCATCAACGTGTACTTACTCGAGTGGTACACCCAAAGTCTCAACAGATAAGCACTTCTTTAAGTTCGAGACGTGAAAGAAATAATGAACTCCATTCAACAAGTCAAGTAGACTTAGTTTGTACGCCACTTTCCAGAATCTCAAATGGTCCAAGATATCTCGGATTAAGTTTTCCTCTTTTCCCGAATTGAATCACACCTTTCCACGGTGAGACTTTTAGCAATACTTTATCTCCGACCTGAAACTCCAATGGTTTCCTTTGCTTGTCAGTGTAGCTCTTTTGCTGATCTCGTGCTGCAGCCGTAAGATTCTGTATCTGCATGATCTTTTTAGTAGTTTCACGCACCAATTCAAGGCCAGTCAGTTGACTATCACCAACTTCTGCCCAACAAACCGGTGATCTACACTTTCACCCATACAACATCACAAACGGTGCTACCTTAATGCTAGTGTGATAGCTATTGTTGTAAGAAAACTCCACCAAACGTAAGTGAACTACCCAATTGTTCCCAAAATCAATCACACAAGCTTGTAACATATCCTCCAAAGTTTGAATAGTACGCTCACTTTGCCCATCCATCTGCAGATGGTAGGTAGTGCTCATATCCAAACGCGTACCCAAAGATTTCTGCAGTGATTGCTAGAAATGAGATATGAAATGAGCGTCATGATCCGAAATGATCGAAATTGGTACACCATGTCTAGAAACCACTGCTTTCTAGTAAATGTGAGTTACGTTATCCATCTTATTAGTTTCTTTGATGGCAAGGAACTGAGTAGACTTAGTCAGTCGATCTATGATCACCCATATCATGTCACAACCACTAGAAGTTCTGGGTAACTTGGTGATAGAGTCCATGGAAATCTGCTCCCACTTCCATAAAGGAATATCAGGTTGTTGTAGTAATCTAGATGGTTTCTGGTATTCAACCTTCACCTTAGAGTATGTTAAACACTTGCTAACATAGGTAGCTACATCCACCTTCATATTAGGCCACTAATAGGGCACCATTAGATCATGATACACCTTGTCAGAACTAGGATGTATAGAGTATCTAGACTTATGTCCTTCACTCATAACCAAGTCTCTTAGATTCCCGTGCAAAGGTACCCAAAGCCTATCTATGAAGTAACGAATCTCATCAGCTTTCACCTCAAATTACTTGTGCATCTGTAAGGACCTAGTCTTTTGGATTACAATATCAAGTGAAAAGTGAAAACTCAATTCATGTGAGAAGTACAAGGAAGCGAGAACTCCAAGATGATTGAAGTAGAACTTATCGCATGAAAACTTGGAGTTGCGCGCGAGAACTTAAAATTCTCACGCGAGAACATCTAGACAGTATATATAGATGTTTTTCCTTTGTATTTTGTGGTGTGTGTTCATTTTGTAAGAGTGCTCTGAGGGTGAGAGAGCAGAGTGTTGTATGATAGGCCGCCCGAGGGGAGCTCACCTTGGGTGGATCGAGCTTAAAAGATGTATACTCCTTTGATATTGTAATCATTTGATTAATAATATTTATTTGAGTTTGTTTAATGTTCGTTGATATCACACATGCACACATCCGTCTTAATTTGATTATCAAGTGCAACAAAATACGGAATAGATCGTGATCAGGACTTTACATTTGGTATCAGAGCAAGGTGTTGCTCTTAATACATGGATTTTCATTCTGCAATCATCCGTATTAAGACGTTAAACATGAGGATTGAAGACCTGAAGGTTATCGTCAGTTATGGACTGGTTTCGAAGGAGAAGATGATGAAACCAAGAGTGAACACACATGAAATTGACTTTGTTACATGCTAAAATGATGATCAGCATCAATACACTTAGTATCTTCAAGTTATGATGATGAAAATTGATGAATTGAAGTTGCAGCAGTGAATCAAACACAAAAAGTCGATTTTGATGAAGTTTTCGCACGAATAACCATTTTTTGCGAAAACTTGGTCAGTTTTAGCATCGGTAACCGCTTCTTGCGATAACTTGGAGTTGTGGCATGAGAATATCAAGTTCTCATGCGAGAACATCTACCTAGTTCATATGCGAAAACTTCATCAAGCGAAACTTCAACATTCGCGCGAAAACTTTAACTATCAACTTGATTTTTGCGAAAACTTTGTAAAAATGCAAGAACATTGTCTAGATGCAAAAACTTGTTAGTTTGTGAAGGTTTAGAACAAGTGTTTCAGGCCAAATCTAGGGGATGTGGAATGATTTGAATTTTGGTACTTAAACAAGGGTTTTTGTGATGTTTGAACAAGTTCAAGATTCTATATTTATAACATTTGATTTGGGTCGTTCGTGAACTGAAACTTGACAATGTGGGCTTATCTTATCTTACTGATGGGGACAATGATCGAACGGGTTAATTAAGTGAAGAATCAAGATTGTTTGGTATTCTTGCTCTAAAAATATGGGCTTATTACATCTTACATAGGGGGAAGAATACTTTAGATGATCTAGTTCGTCGTCACAGAATCTTGTCATCGGATTGAAGAATCATGTTCTTTGGGAATCCAAAATGGAAGTTGGACCTCTCTATCTTATGCCTAATACATATTAAGTCGTAAGTAATCATGATTGATTTAGACGTGATATCATTTATGAAGCTATACATTAGGAGGAGGTTACAGTTGAGGGGGAAGACTAAAGTGAAAGATACCCAAGGATCAGATAATTCATGAAGATAAGTGACTGAAATCAAACATAACTTGATATCATAATCCATAGGGGGAAATTGTAAGGACCTAGTCTTTATAGATTACAATATCAAGTGAAAAGAAAAAACTCAATTCATTCGAGAAGTACAAGGAAGCGAGAACTCCAAGATGATTGAAGAAGAACTTATCACATGAAAACTTAAAGTTGCCGCGAGAGAACTTAAAGTTCTCACGCGAGAACATTTAGAAAGTATATATAGATGTTTTTCCTTTGTATCTCATGGTGTGTGTTCATTTTGTAACAGTGCTCTGAGGGTGAAAGAGTAGAGAGTTGTGTGATAGGCCGCCCGAGGGGAGCTCACCTCGGGTGGATCGAGCTTAAACGATGTATACTCCATTGGTATTGTAATCATTTGATTAATAATATTTGATTGAGTTTGTTTAATGCTCGTTGATATCACACACGCACACATCCGTCTTAATTTGGTTATCAAGTGCAACAAAATGTGGAATCGATCGTGATCAGGACTTTACATAGTTGGTCTGGAACTATGGCTGCAATTTCAAGTTCTGTGGGGACTAGTTGTTTCACTCTTAATGGTATTCGAGATCTAATTATGAGTGAAGATATCAGAAGAAGGAACTCAGTTGAATTATCAAATAGTGAGATGCTAAATGTTGGTAGGGGTCGGGGTAGTAACAAGATCATGTGAGTCGAGGAAGGAGTTCATCTAAACCTAGAAAGAATGTGAAGTGTTAGAGCTTCAATGAGGTGGGACAGTTAAGAGTCATTATCCAAATAAAAAAGAATGGAACACTGTTGCTGGGGATGTTTCTGATGATGATGCATTGATACTTAATTTTAGAAAACAATATGGACTTTTGGGTCATGGATTCAGGGGCTTCATTTCATGCCATGGACAACAGGGGGAACGATGGTGAATCTAAAACATGGTGATTTTAGATTGGTACAATTAGCCAATGACAAGATACTTAAGGTAACGGGCATGGGTGATATTGATCTGGTTACTTCACTAGGTACTACATGGAACCTAAAGAATGTTAGGTTGATTCTGAGGCTAAAGAAGAAACTGATTTCAGTTGGTGAGCTGGATGAACAATGACTGGAAGTAAGGTTTGGTGGTGGTAAATGGGGGGTGATCAATGGTAATATGGTTATTGCTTGCGGTATGAAGCGTGGGTCATTGTATATGGTTGAGATACCTGCTGAGGGATGTATGACGGTTGCGGTTAAGCACGAAAAAATCCAGTTAGCTAAATCTGGTGCTAAGAGAGTTTATTTTGGTAATGTGAATTCTGGAGCAGGGATGTTAGGTGAACGAGTTCGAAAGTCTAAACCATTCAGGGGATTCGGTGACAGTGGGAGTAGGGGACATGTTCTGGGTACGATTACAAAGAACAGTTGGGTTTTAAAATAGAAAATTCTCTCCTGGTGATTGTTTGCTGAATATGGAGAATGATGGTGATCCTTGGTGTATCGTTGAATCCGGTGGAATGTCTAAACCGGTTAAGAATGAGGATGAGTCATTGGCGGCACTAGCCACAACTAAGTTGGAGCTCGGGGGAGCTTCAACTGGTCCTTCTGGTACTAGATGATGAGGGGCCACTGCAACTAGGAGATGTGATGGAGTCTTAGCTTGTTCTTTGGAAACTACAGGCTTGGAAGACTTATTTAAAGATTACTAAAGTTACTACATGCTAGATTGCTTTGTACTTGAATGGCGGGCAAGAATTTATCGTAAAGCCTTCAAGTGGGAGATTGTTGGGTTTGTGAAGGCTTTAGGCATTGGCCCATGTTTAGTTTTCTTGTTCATTAAGTTGTTAACCCTAATTAGTCTCTATATTCATGTCATGTATTGTAATCTTTAGTACCGAGCAAATAAAGAAAACCCTAGTTGCAGCCTGTGGACGTAGGTCATATAGATCAAACCATGTTAAATCCTTGTGTCATTTATTTTCTGTTTTCTGCGTGATAATCATTTGTGCGTGCTCGTGTGTTGGTTCCTCTACGCCACTTGAGTCCTCACAATGACTATCTATTGGAATCGAAGCCCAAATAAACCGACTAATCTAGATTAAAAATTTATTACTTTAACGTCAATTGAACGGCCATTTCGAATATGGTGTTCTTGTGTGCATCAAATTGCCATTGTAAATAAAATACAAATAAGTTGTGCACAATATCTCCCCTAGTGTATGAATATATAAATGGTAGTGTGAATCCTCCATGGTATTTATTGTAGATTTAAGTGGGGTTGGAATGATGGAGGTCGGATAAGATTGAGTGATGGCAGTGAGCTATTATTTGGAAAATGATAGCATGTTCGAGAGAAAAGAAAGACGTACGATCTACGGAGAGCCCATAATGAAGGGATGACAAATCAGATTTTACCTTCTTTAAATCTTGATATTTTTTTTTGACAGTATCTATATGGCATGACGTCATTAGAAATTAGTGTTTTGAAGATGACACTTTTGTGTTGATAATGTATCGTAAACATGTAAGGCCCCGTTCCCGGGACACTTACGGTCGGTCAATCATCGCATAAAACATTTAAAACACATCATTTGCAGGGAATTAAAACTTTTCATTAATAATTAAAAGCATGTCAAATCATCATATCATTTCTTTTACATTCCCAAAATGTATTAATACAAAACATTCTCTAAAATACGGATGCCAGACTTGAACCATCCCCAGTAGCTTATGCATCCATGCCTACACCTTCTCAGCATCAATAAATACCTGCCAACTATTATGCATACAAAAAGTCAGCAACGCTGAGTGAGTTCTAGTTTTCATAATAAAATGCTTTATATTACGTTAAAACATATCCTTTACTTTCGTTCATGATCATACATCATACGTACATCTAGATAACAATTATTATCTTCATCATCGTTCATCATCATTCATCTCTTACTTCTTTATGGACCCTGCCTCATGCTATACCCCAACTCATGCTAAAGTTGGTGTTGTGCCGGGGTTTATAAATGAACCCCCACTCATGCCGAAGCCGACACAGCACCGGGGTACGTGACAAGGATCTTATCTTAACTCATATGCTACACCCCTGACTCATGCTAAAAGCTGATACTGTGTCGGGGTTCGTAAACAAACCCCCACTCATGCTAAAAAGCTGACACAGCACCAGGGTAAGGACCTCACCTCAACTCATATGCTACACCCCTAACTCATGCTTAAAGCTGATACTATGCCGGGGTTCGTAAACAAACCCCCACTCATGCTAACAACCTGACACAGCACCGGGGTCAGCAACAAAGATCTCGTCATACATTACTTCCATTTTCGTCATTCGTTATCTTTCACTTTCATTACATAATACTTTTGTAGGAACCTCTGAAGTTAAAAGGCTGATGCAACCAAAGGATACCAAAACAACCAAGTCTTCCAACATGCACTTAGGAACAAAGGTGAACTAGCTTTTGAAGCTTTTACACACTCCAAAATATGCTAAGTGTAAAATCTTCCGAAGCCAAAGTTCAGAAGAAACTGCTGCTGAAGCTTTACACTTAACTTGGAAAATATTCTAAGTGTAAAGTCTTCCGAAGCCAAAGACTCAACTCTTCCGTAGTAAAAGATGAAGTCTTCCAAAGCTTCAAAGACAAAGTCTTCCGAAGCTGTTTACAAGACAAGACTAATTTCTTCTGAAGAGAGAGAAAAGATTCCTTTTCCATCAACTTTATCATAAATCAACCTATTTTCCGCTGCATGATCTGGTGGTTCACCTCCTATCACTAGTTGGTGAAACTTCCATGCTTTATGATAAAGTTGATAAGGTCTTCGCCTGCAAGTTTCTCTTTTTGTTCCTTTTGGCTTTTTGTAATAGGAAAAGTCAGTGAGCTATGGCATGTCATAGTCACTAGTCAAAAAAGCAATCGGCCTTTTTGACTTTAGATTGATCTTGTTGTCTAGATTAGTCAAATCCCAACTGTTTTTACATGTAAGTGATGGTTGTAGGTTGTAGTATAAAAATGTCTCAGGTTCTTGTAATTTCTTTATGCCTTATAACACTTGTAAGAGAACTTGAGATCAATATACAACATTCTTGAAAACTAATCTTGTGTTGATTCTTAGTTCTATCTCTTTGATTTACTTGTGTTCTTTGGAGAATCTGTTTTAAGTTACCAGTTCCCTATTTGAATTGTTAAGTGATCTAAGATCTCTCCTCTGTGTGAAACTAAGTGTTAAGTACCCTTACCCGGTCCTGCAATTAGTATCAGAGCATTCCAGGCTCTTGATTGTAAGATCTCACCATCTTCAAATCCTCTTAGTTACACACATCACTTAACACTTCAAATGGCAGTTATCTCCAGGGCTGATATGGAAACTGGAAATATGACAAAGTCCCCACTGATCACTCCTGAGGATTTTGACACTTGGTGTCAAAGAATAGAAGGCTTTATCAAGTCTTAAGATTCCAGGATGTGGGAGTCTGTTGTCAATGGACCTCATGTACCATGCACCTCTTCAGCTGCTGCTTGTGGTGGCATGATACCAAAGGAGAGGGCTGACTTTTCTGATGAAGACTGGAAAAGAATTGATGTTGATCAGAAAGCCATGACAGCCCTCCAAACTGCTCTTCCAAACTCCATCTACAGAGGTTTCAAGAAGTGCAAGACCGCTAAACAGCTATGGGATGCACTGAAACTGATGTATGAGGGTTCAAATGAAGCCAAGGAGAACAAGAAGGATCTCCTGAAGCAGTAGTTTGAAAACTTCACCTTCAAGACAGGTGAAACCATGACTCAATAATACTTCAGGTATGTTGAGATTGTGGATACTCTGGTTGAAGTTGGGATAACTATTGAGAACAGGGATATTGTAAGGAAGTTCATGTCCTCTCTTCCCAGACAATGGACACACTACTGTGTGGTCATTAAGAGGACTAAAAACCTCAAGACCCTTACTCTCACTGAATTGTATGGGATACTCAGTGGATACCAGATGGAGATGAACATGCAACATTCATCTGGTAACTCTAACACTCACCAGAGTTCAGCCCTTCAAGTGGTTGAAAGGGATAGTAGAGAAACACAGCATCATCTCATCTGCTACCTTGAAACCTAACAAAAGGGTCCTTTCATCACCTTCTCAGAGACACCCAGAGAGAGCTACATCCAAGGAAGTCCCTTCCAAGAGACAAGTTCTTCTCAAGCTTTTGTCTCTACTGATGAAAGTTCAGGCAACTTTCTTTTCACTCTTGAAGTCCTAGACTGTATCCATCCAGATGATCTGGCTTACATGGAGATAGTCCAGCAGATGGCTCTTCTCACTCATAGAGCCCAGAAGTTCTACAAAAAGACTAGGAGAAGGTTTCCTAGCAATGCAGCCAGTGGCAAGTTTGGGCTGGACAAGAGCAAAGTCAAGTGTTACAACTGTAACCAAATGGGACACTTTGCTAGAGAATGCAAGGCACCCAAGTCAAATGGTGGCCAAGCTTCATCCAGGCCAAATTACACTAAAGGAGGGCACCAGAATGAGAAGCCAAGACAGCAAGCTGCAGTTGCTATTGAAGAAGGAGGCTTTGACTCGAGCTTTCAAGCAGAAGATGCATCTCCAAATCAAGCACTCATGGCTGACCATGTTGAAGCCAAGGTACTTGAACATCTTTGCTCTCCTGAATGTATTGCTAAATTAAATAGATACAGGTCCTACAACTTGGAAATGAGATCTGACATTGAGTCTTTAAATATTTAAAAAGCTGATTTTAAAAGAGCTAAAAATGACTATAAACTTAAGATAGAAGATCTAGAGAAAACAGTTTCAACTCTTAAACATGAGCAAACAAACTACAGGACTCAAATTAAGGATCTCATTACCAAGTTGACTGAATGCCAAGCTGAGCTTGTGATTAGCAAAGCCAGGGCAGAAAAATGTGTTCTTGAAGAAGAGACCTTCAAGAACATAATATCCTCATCTCTGCATGCAAAAGTGTGTTATCAGAATAAGCAGGGACTGGGATCTAGTAAGATAGCTCCTTCACATACTCTACTATCAGTTAGATCTCCAAGGTGTGGAACTGGTCAAGATGAGTTGCCATCCATAGACCCCAGTGATGAAGAGGATGAAGAGGAGATGGTGAGGGATGACTCTGAAGTGAGTGAAAAGAGTCAATCCAAAAAGGGTCACCATGCTCTTGAGGAGGAGAAAGGATCTGGTTTGAGTAAGTCCAAGAGAAAGAACTTGATCAGAAGAGCAAAAAGAAGATCAAGGAAAGCTCAAGACATCAAGGCCACTTTTGACCCCAAGCAGAAACAAGTATTTATCTCTGCAGGGTTTGAGGTGGTGAAAGCTGAATATTCTGCCAAGAACTCCTGTTCCAAGAGTTCTGCTTCAGCTTCAACTCACTCCAGCAACAACAAGAAGATTGATCAGCTGTGCGTCACTACTACACATCCTAAACCATCCATTTCAAAGAGCAAGCTTCACCCTAAGAAGCCTGCTGCATCACCTGAAAAGGTGAAG
The DNA here is from genome assembly GCA_025506505.1 of Flaveria sonorensis. Lineage (NCBI taxonomy): Eukaryota > Viridiplantae > Streptophyta > Magnoliopsida > Asterales > Asteraceae > Flaveria > Flaveria sonorensis. The sequence goes on along the minus strand of CM046425.1, from coordinate 32,326,970 downwards.
AAGGAAAAGGAAAGTGTTCAAGCTCAGTCTTCTTTGGGAAAGAAAGCACTCAGAAGAAAAGATTTGGATTGTGTTATGTGTGGTAGTACTTCACATCTGGCTAAGGATTGTCAATACAATCCCAAGAGTACTATCCACATGATCAAGAAGAAAACTTCTGAGAAGAAGAAGAAACAAACAGCTTCGGAAGGAAAATCTGTTTCCTTCGAAAGCTCCAAAATGAAGAAGAAGGCAAGTAAGAAATTGCCTTCGGAAGAAAAGTTGGTCTCGAAAGAAAGGAATGCTTCCGAAGTACTGAAGCTTACTGTAGTGAAAGCAAGATCTTCCGAAGGATCTGTCTCCAAAGCTTCTGAAGCTACAAAAGCTTCCAAAGTATTAAAGGTCAAGCCCAATCTTCCAAAGGTGGTGTGGAAGATGAAGGAAGACCTTGAGACTGAAAGCTCCTCTTCAACAACAGCAAATGATCCTCAAAGCCTGAACATAGGATCACTTACTGTTTCATTACCTTCATCTGAATTTTATAAGCCTAAGACCAATGAGCCTTGGGTTTCCAAATGTAACTAAATCATCTCTTTTGTGCAGGGACAGCCAAAGGCAAATAGAAATGTGTGGATCATTGATAGTGGCTGCTCCAGGCACATGACAGGCAATGAGTCCTTACTTCAAAACTTTGAGAAGTTTGATGGAGGGCCAGTTGCTTTGGAGGAGATGCAGGAGGTTACATCACTGGCAGGGGCATGGTCTCAAATAGTAAGCTCAGCATTGAGAAGGTAAATTTTGTCAATCTTTTGAGTGTGTCCTAATTTTGTGACCAAAAACATCACATGCTCTTCACTGAGCATGAGTGCATTGTTATCTGAGATTTATCTTCGGAAGAAATTCTTGAAGTATCTTCCGAGGCTTAAATTTTGGTATAAGTACTTAAATGCATTTTAAGAACAAATCTCTTTTGAAAGCAATTTAGTTTCGGAAGACTCATTTATTTCTTCCAAACCCAAAATTCTCAAAACTCTTTGAAATATCTTTCGAAGCGAAATTGCCTTTGGAAGCTTTGATTGCAAAGCTTCCGAAACTTAAATTGCCTTCGGAAGTTTTACGACTTCCAAGAAAACTACCTTTTTGGGCACCTTTTTCAGCAGTAGGACCCACTTGTGGATTTCAAAGTTTATCTTTTGTCTTAACGTTGTCTCAGATCCAGAGTATATCTTTCCAAATGGTTCTATTTCATCTCTCTACTCTCATTGTTCCTTAACCTAAAATTACCCCCAAATTTCATCTTCTTCTTCCTTTCTTCACTGTAAAGCTTCCTTAAATGGCCAATCTTGATCGTCGTAAGGACCCTGATTTCACCATCCACTTACATAGGCAACACAATCAAGTTGCACTGTTAAACTCTGAGAAGGATCCAAGCTTTTCAGACGTGTGTAGGTATCTTTCTTTGTCTCACTACTTCACCTCCCTTACAATCGATCCTCCTCTCTATGAGGATCAGTTGCTTGAGTTCTGGCGGACCTGTCAAGAGGTCACCATGGACAGGGAGAAGGCACTGTCTGCCACAGTGCAGGGGAGGACGGTTTTCATCACTCCAGCCATTATAAACACCTATTTGCAGCTGGATGATGAAGCAGGTGAGCTGTCCTTTCCAAAAGTTGTTGTCAACCAATCCTTTCCGCTGATGGGCTACGAAGGTGACTTTTCGGTCAAGACCTTCAGGAAGGCAAGGTCTCATTCTAATGGAAATACCTCCTCCATGTAGTCATACATAGCTTATCCAATAAGCATGGGGGATGGGACCAGATTCCAGAAGATATTTCCTTCATTGTCCATGGGATGGTACAAGGGGTCAAATTCAGATACTCTCAATTTGTATTTACAAACTTACTTGCAAATTTGGACTCCTTAGAGTATTACATGTTCCCCCGGTATGTTCAACACATTCTCAACTGTGAAATGGGACCACAATTGAGGGGAACAGGTAATATTCTTAAACTTGCACACATGAGGCCTGGCATTTTCAAGATTTTTAAAAAGCCAACTGTCGGCTTCTCAGGGGTAGAAACAGCCCTCGTCCCAAAAATGTTTTAGCTCATTGCTTAGGGTGACACCCTAGCAGCACCAGCTAGTGATGAACCAACACCCTCTACTTCTCACCCACCTCAAATACAACCTACCATCAAAATCACCTACCAAAGAAAACCCAAACGAACCCCTGCACTTGCTATTGAGCATGTGCAGTCCCCCATATCAGAACCTATGCAAGAGTAAGTGGAATCTAGAGCTCCCACTTCCCTTGAGGAGCAGATCACTCCAATCTTTCAAACAATCAGTGCTGAGGTTCCTCATGCTCAGCCTGATGAGCTCATAACTCCACAAACAGCCTTAAGCCATCACTCTGAGTCTCAACACTCTAGTGATCAACCTTCAGGGGAAAGCTACCATCCCTAGCCTCTTGATCTCAACCGCCCCATACCCAGCCTTGACTTCTACTCTGATGAAGATTTGGGCTTCAGTGAGTACCATGAATCTCTCCTTTCTTCCCACACTCATGAAGAGATGAGTACTCCTGCTTCACCTATTCAGGAGATCCATATGGCAGAGGCTATCACTTTTGCAAGTGATAACATCACTAGGACCTCTACCATGGCAACCCAGCCTCTTGACACTTCTCTAGAAGCTGTCATTAGGCAGGGGAAATCCAGCAGCCAAGAAACCCATGCTGGTGGTAAGGAAGAAGACTTAGGTCTAATTCTCTCATCCCCCCATGATTCTTCATCTGAAGATGAGGGGAGTCTGCAACAACAGGTGCACAAACTGTCAAATCTGTGCACCTACTTTGTGTTAAAGATAGCTCACCTGGAATCTCAGGTGACTATCTTGCAGAAGAGGGTCAATTACCAGCAACTTGAGATCACCGATCTCAAGGGCAAGCTAGCTGAGAGACCCATGAGACCAACTCATCCAGGTCCACAAGAACCTATGGATGTCATGGATCAATCTCCCAGCTCACCTATGCAAGAGGGTGATGCTACCAAAAAGGGGGAGAAAATTCTGACAATCACAGAACCTGGGAGTTCTTCTCAGAGTATGGACATAGAGGACTCACCATCCTCTCTTGCAGTTGTCCATACTCAGCAACCTCCTCTAGACAGTGATCTGGAATTGCTCATTCAACAACTGTTTGAGGAGGGAGTACCAAGAGCAATGTCTGCCCCATCTAAGAACCCAATCTGGGGTTGGGGGTATGACAGTGATAGCAAAGCTCTTGTGATCTCTAGAGCTCAGGGTCAACAAGAAATTCTCAACATCTCCACCCTGAGTTTCTATGAGAGTATAAACTTGGTGGATCTTCCCCTTGTCAACCCAAGCAACAATAGACAAGCAGTAAGATTGGTAGAAAGGATCCAAGACAGGGTGTTAAGGAGTTCAGACTGAGATCAAAATTATATAGACAAAGGCTAGCAAGTGAGATCTTTGGTCAACTGGATGTTGAGGTGGACCCGAAGATTAGCTTCGAAGGGAAAACCTTGACTGAAGGCCCAGAGGTTGAACTTGTGACCCTTGAGACAGGATCTCCCTCTACACCCATTACCCTCAGTAAAACACCAGCTGGTGATGGTACTTCACAGCCTCTCTCTGGCCAGAGCTTGACAGCTGAACCAAGCAATGAAGGCCAAAGCTCTCTTCAGCCTGAGTCACCAAGGCCTGTGGTTGACAAAGGTAAAAGGAAATTAACTGTTGAGGAGATTGAAGAAGAGAAGAGAGAGAGGAAGAGGAAGCTGAGGGGAGAGAGTTCAAGTGGTTCCCCAGGATTTATGGAAGTTGCAATAAGGGCTGCCCCCAGGCTGAACACTCAGGAAGATGAGTTAAGGGCAGCCAGGCTAAACTACCTGGGAACCAGAAATTACAATATAGATGATCTCATCTCTCTCCCCTTAGATGAGCTGAATGAACTAGCTGACATTGAGTTGTCAAAGGAGAGGAAGGAAGCAGAGGATGCTACTTTGACCCTCAAGCACAAGGAAGTAATGAGACTGAAAAGACTCTACAAGAAACTTCCTATCCTCTCCCCAGTTCAAGAAAGTCCCGAGCCAGAGACTGTGGCCACTAAACAACCTCAGGTAGCTACTGAAGAAGAAAGACTAAAGATGATTAGCTACCTGAGTGCCATAGGTCTCTATCAGGCAGATGCACTTCTGCCCTTACCATCTAAGTACATATTGTTTGAATACAATAAGCAGATGGAAGAAAAGGCTAAAAGAGAAAAACAAGCTGAGAAGAAAAGATTAAAGGAAGAAGCTGCAAGATCAAGGGCCATCATCCATAAAAGCCAAAAGAAGTCTGCTGACAGACAAAGGATGATGAGCTTCTTGAAGCTGTATGGATTCTCCGAAAGGAGGCTTGGCCCTATGTCTCTATCCATAATGGATGAGCATATCAGGGTAATCAAGCAGAAGATTAAGAAGGGAGAGCTGGTGGACTTGCATTCTCCACTAAGTCCAGCTCAACCTGAAGTTGAGGTGAAGGTTAAACCCACTGAGACAACACAACCTGAACCTGGAGCTGCATCTCAGCCAACTTCATCTTCTGATCGACAGCTGGGTACTCCTCTCACCCCCTCTGAACCTGTGAGAGAGGAGATCCCAACTGAGAGGGACTCTACTGAACAACCTAGTACTCAAGACCAGTCCCCTCAGTTAAAATCATCTGGGAGGAGAAAGAGGATGGCCATAAGATCAACCTTAAAGAAGAAGAAAAGAAAGGCATCCACCTCCCAACCTCAGGAAGAGTCAGAGCTTCCTGAGGAAGTGCATGAAGAGGCTGCTCACCAAACTCCTATGATAGTAGAGCCTCTTGCCATTGGAAGACCCATTTTGTCTTAGAGTTATGATGAAGACTCAGATAAATGGTATGTCATAAGAGATCAGGAAGGCATTCATGTCAATTCCTCTACAGACATGCTCAATCTTCCTCTGCATGATCTCTTTGACATGAGAAGGATCTATGTTAGTCTGAAGGATCCAGATCTTATGATGAAGAAAGGTATGCTGAGGATCCTAATATGGACTATTAAGATCTGAAGAACTTCTCTGTTTTGGTAGCATCAGCCTAGGGGGAGTTTGTAGGAACCTCTGAAGTTAAAAGGCTGATGCAACCAAAGGATACCAAAACAACCAAGTCTTCCAACATGCACTTCGGAACAAAGGCGAACTAGCTTCGGAAGCTTTTACACACTCAGAAATATGCTAAGTGTAAAATCTTCCGAAGCCAAAGTTCAGAAGAAACTGCTGCGGAAGCTTTACACTTAACTTGGAAAATATTCTAAGCGTAAAGTCTTCCGAAGCCAAAGACTCAACTCTTCCGTAGTAAAAGATGAAGTCTTCCAAAGCTTCAAAGACAAAGTCTTCCGAAAGCTGTTTACAAGACAAGACTGATTTCTTCTGAAGAGAGAGAAAAAATTCCTTTTCCATTAACTTTATCATAAAGCAACCTACTTTTCGCTACATGCTCTGGTGGTTCACCTGCTATCACTAGTTAGTGAAACTTCCATGCTTTATGATAAAGTAGATAAGGTCTTCGCCTGCAAGTTTCTCTTTTTGTTCCTTTTGGCTTTTTGTAATAGGAAAAGTCAGTGAGCTATGGCATGTCATAGTCACTAGTCAAAAAGGCAATCTGCCTTTTTGACTTTAAATTGATCTTGTTGTCTAGATTAGTCAAATCCTAACTGTCTTTACATGTAAGTGACGGTTGTAGGTTGTAGTATAAAAGTGTCTCAGGTTCTTGTAATTTCTTTATGCTTCATAACACTTGTAAGAGAACTTGAGATCAATATATAACATCCTTGAAAACTAATATTGTGTTGATTCTTAGTTCTGTCTCTTTGATTTACTTGTGTTCTTTGGAGCATCTGTTTTAAGTTACCAGTTCCTTATTTGAATTGTTAAGTGATCTAAGATCTCTCCTCTGTGTGAAACTAAGTGTTAAGTACCCTTACCCGGTCCTGCAACTTTACTTATGTACTCATACATATCACGCCACGTAAAGGCACATAATAACCATAGTCCACAAGCATATAACATCAACAGGCATATACCACCACAAAACATCTGAACTTAACACTACATTCTATTTCTCAAAATTCCAAAAAATCCTAAGTGCCCAAAGAAATATGGATGAACATAAGCCAATGTGGCTGAATGTTCAGCAAATGCGGACAAGCAAATATGGATGAAAGTCTCAGAGAATATATTCTAGGTGTCTAAAGATATGCGGATAACACAAATGCGGATGAACAAGTCCAAATGTGGATGAACAAAAGTTAATATGGATGAACAAAACTTAATGCGGATGAACAAAGTCCAAAGCGCGCAACATTCAAAATTATCTAAATGTCCACAGCGGACAGCCAACTCTCACAGCGGACGACCAAAGACCCACAGCGGACAACCAAAGTCCCACAGCGGACGACCAAAGTCCCACAACGGATGACCAAGTTTCACAGCAGATGACTAAGGTTCACAGCGGATGACTTAAAACATTCTAATTATCCACAGCGGACACCTTATCCATGCACAAGTGTCCACATCGGACAGCTAGTGTCCACAGCGGACACTAAGTCCAGTACCTGCCGTTCAACCTCACTTCTAAACATCTACTTAGCATAGATCTACCAGTTATACACTTAAAACATCACCAACAACCATTTAACAACCTGGAAACTTTTTAAAACATACCACATCGCACACAACCATAATTCTATAAAGAGAAAACGTAATTTGGTAAAGAAACATCCTTTTTGGTATGCATAACAGCCCCAAACAAGTAGAAAACCAGTAAAAGAGGGATCTAGAACTCATCTTGAACAACTTTCAAGTAGAACACCTCAAACCCGAGAGCCCACTTGAAGTTCCAGCACCTTAAAATCTCACCTTCCAGCAGATCTTCCTCCTTCTCTCTCTAGAAACCGATGGCAGCTTCTTCTTCTCTTCTTGCAGCCAAAAGCAAATGTGGGGAAATGGGGGTGTGGGCGGCCATCACCTGATTTTTGAACCCACTAGAGGCAAGTTTGCCACTTGCACACTTTAACCCCCTTTACTTTTGAAAAATATTATCTTTCCCCTTTTCTCTTCTTTTCCTTTCCTTTTTATAAATTTTTGGGTGTTACAAAATAACAACCTATTAGCTAGCAATTTACAGAGAAAGAATGAGAGAAATGTTAAAGGATTTCTTGTTTTTATTCTTTTCTCAATTATCAAACACATCATTATATAGGTATACAATATGTAACCAAACATTAAAACATAAGTAACAATGATGATGAAATAAGTGGAAAGTAATGATAGGAATAATGTATGCTTTAATCTATAACCTGTAAACAAATACTAACTATGAGTACACATGATCATTTTCTACCTTGTCCACCTAAGTGTCACGTTAACATTACCACATGTTGTTACATCCTTCAATCTTGAGTTACAAAGAATTTGAAAACTATTAACTCGTATCAATAAAATTAATATTATATTTATGATCCTTTATTACTTTTAATTATTTGATTTTTTTTTCAAAAGTAATAAAAAATTGCTAATTATGTTAGCAAATAATAATAAGTTATTAATTTTAATATTACCGTTTACAACTTTTTGTTTTATTAAATGAAAGTTTCTATTATATTTTCTTTGAGATAACATTTTCTTTTTAATTAATTTTAAAATTCATGATATTATTCATATTTTCGATAATGTTTATTTTTTAACAAACCTTTCATTGATATGACTTTTAGACATACTTTATAACTTTCAATAACATTACACAAAGAAGTATTTATATTTTTATGAACAATTAGTTTTTAATTTTAATTGTTCATTGTCTTAATTACGTATAATTGCTACATACTTTTGTAAATCTTATTAAATTTGTTCATTAGTTATTATATTTTTTATTTTTTTTCAAATATTCTACCTTCATTTGTTTCTATCGTGGAACGTATAACCTTTTGATGCTATTATATTATGATAATTTTCTTATTCTAATTTATCTTTTCAACGTCATATATATAAAGCTATGAATTTATTTATCCATGTGTCATTTTAAGTATTTATCAATCCGTTTAACACAAAGGTCACTAACCTATTATATATATATATATATATATATATATATATATATATATATATATATATATAATAAATTTAAGATTTAGTTATCCTTTTCTGCTTATAGATACACACAAATCACCGAGTGCATTAATTTATGTGTGTTTATTCCTTTAATTTCATCCCTTAAGGGCATTCATAGTAGAAATCTTATTTTTATGTGATTATGTGTCATATATTATGTAGGATTATTATGAATGGTTGTGAGAGAAAATATATGAAAATTGTATCGTGTTTTCTTATATTTGGGGAAACACAATACAACCCCTATAAATTTATTAATAAAGTTATGTGGATTGTATCGTGTTTCTCCAAATATGAGAAAATACGGTACAATCTACATAAATTTTTTAATATTTTTGAAAATGATTATGAGTGGATTAAAGAGAAAAAGTAATGTAAAAATATAAAAATATATTATTGAATTTAAAAATATAAAGAAAAAAATTGTACGTCTAGTATAAATATAGAGATGGGGATGAGAAATTAGTGTGAATGCTCTTAGTAACATAAAATCTTTAAATTATAACATATGCTAATAGATGTTAAATTTATAGTTTCTTTTACAAACTAAGCTTAATGTATCGGTTTTTGACTTTTTGTGATGTGTTTATTTTTATATATGTTTTGATATAAGTTTAACTTTAAATTGACTCTAGTCAAGTATAATTATACTTAACTTTTGAATTCTGAATGTAATGATTATGCCTTTATGACGTTATTATCTTTACCTACGTTTTAATATAAATTTTATTCAAAATCAAGCCCCGCAACATGTACCCAAAACCACGGGTCAAATATATTTTTAGTTTTCTCACAAGAACGTAGTTATTTTTTTAAATTCTAAATATAGTGTTCGCTGCTTATTTATGTCTATGTTTCTATATAAATTATATTCAAATCCTAGCTACACTAATGTGAAGAGTAAAAAAAGTTTGGGTTTGGTGTCAAGTGTAATACCGAAATGTTTAACGAACGGTCATACTAAATAATAATTATATTATTTGCTCGCTTTCATCTTCTCTCGTCACGGTGATTGTCCCCAATTCGCCAACATTCTTCGTCAACTTTTCCGATCTTCGGCAGAACGTGAGTATTCTAAATTATCTTTACCTTCTTCTACAATCCTATTTCTATATGTTTTCTGCGTTTAGACATTAATTAATTCGGATCAACAATTTAAGTCTGATCGAAACTATACGTTTTGATTCGTAGTGCTTTCGTGATATTTGATATTTACATTACATATATCTTTCTGTTTGGATTTGTCAATAATTATAATTATGTGATAAGACGATTGTTTGTATATCGTTGCATGGATTGACACATGCATTTTTTGTATTGAATATATAAGCTTCAACGAGTTTGCTTCTGTTCTCTGGTTTATGGTGGATATTCAGATGCTTTAGCTACTTTACTCTATTATTACTACAAGCACACCCAATACCTGTTTCCTACAACTGTTTTTGTTATGTATTTGAAGCTCCTATTGGTATCTTACATTAAGGGTTTCATTATTCATAAATGAGCAAGTATGAATCTTCCCTGGATGTTTTTGGTAGATCTGAAGATGGGTCTGTCATTCACCAAGCTATTTAAGCGCTTGTGTGCTAAGAAAGAGATGCGTATTCTGATGGTCGGTCTCGATGCAGCTGGTAAAACAACAATTCTGTACAAGCTCAAATTGGGAGAAATTGTCACCACCATTCCTACTATTGGTATGATACAGCAAAGCCTCAATACTTTTTGTTTCTAAATCCAGTATGTTTCATGTTGGTGAGGTAGCGGTTGATTCTGCAATCATCTAGAAACAAAGTAGAAGGAATGCTTGATTCATTAAGCACCAAAAACAAGTTAACACCTACGATTCCAAAATTTATATCATTCATAAAGGCAGTTCAGATGAAGAATTGAGTGTGAAACATAATAGTTTTTGCCTTATGAAACATTTCACAATGAACTCAGATTCTTAAATTTGCATCCCAGGCTCACACGTCATGTTTTTACTTAACATATCTAAAATTAACAGAGTAAACTGGAATCATATATACTCATATTGTGGCAGGATTTAACGTGGAGACTGTTGAGTACAAGAACATCAGCTTCACTGTATGGGATGTTGGTGGTCAAGACAAGGTAATTTTGTCTTGTAATAATAAAAAGGCATTCCCTCATGGAGTCGTGTGTTGGAAATATATATATTAATATATCACCTAACAGTCACCAAGAAAATTAGTTGTTCTTCTTCTGGAGACACAACTCATTTTCCTTACATCCACTTAAAGCAGCTCAATTGCTATCCAAATGGCAATTTTTATGTGCTGAAATGAATATTAGGCATCATATTACAGAAATGCCATGCTACCAAATTGGTAATGTTATTCTTTAACATATCTTCTTTTCTTCTTTAGCTATTTCTTTAACGGGCCAATACTCTAAAACTGGGTTAGAGTGGCAAGTTTGGCACAATATGACTGGTAATGATACATAATATGGGTAGAGGTACTAGCAACTAGCATACATGTGCTACCACTTTGGAATGATACGACATAAGGGTAGAGGCGGCAAGTTTGGCTCTTGACTAGATATGGGTTAAGTTGGGTTTGACAATAGTACTAAAAGGAAACGGAAGAAATAGGTCAGACGGGTCAAATGGGTTGAAAGTGGCCAACGTGACAGGGCCCTAAATTGTTTTATTCAAAAATTTAGATTGTGCTTGTTATTGCATTGTTTTTGTAATCATAAGCAAACATTAATTAATGTTTGCGGGTCAATCTAACCGATAAACACATACTAGAAAATGAATTGTTTCAACCTGAACTTGTTTGGGTCTGTTATCCAACCCACTGACTTTTTAACCTCTTTAGAAGAACGAATTTGAAGCAGATGAGTAGTCAGATTTAGTTGTTTACAGATTCGACCTTTATGGAGGCACTACTTCCAGAACACACAAGGTCTTATTTTTGTGGTTGATAGCAATGATCGTGACCGTGTAGTTGAGGCAAGAGATGAGCTACATCGGATGCTTAATGAGGTATTGTACTGCTCTTGTTAAATTGATATTGTCAATTTAATGGAAATTTGATGAAATGTAAATGGACTTTTGTTATAGGATGAACTGAGAGATGCCGTATTGCTTGTGTTTGCCAATAAACAAGATCTTCCAAATGCTATGAATGCTGCTGAGATCACGGATAAGCTTGGTTTGCATTCTCTTCGACAAAGACATTGGTAAGTTATTCAACATAATGACAAATGCTAGTCATTTTTGTTATGGGAAAAATGACTCTTAATAGAAGATCTAGTCAAGCTTTGATCTGATCTAAGTGAACAGACAAATTAGATGTCAATATATAACCTGTTTCCATTTAAATAGCTCTGATTCAGGTATGTTTTATCTCTAATGGATGAAACAAAAAAGACTAACTAAAATGAATATATAGGTCGAACACATAGCAAGAGTGTCACATAAGTGTCTAAAACATCAAACGATTTTATTTGAAGAAATTAGATTACTTTTTAATAATAATTTTGGTAATATAGTTTTGACATACAAGTTATTTATATAGTAAAATCTTTGGAAAAAAGTGTATCACGACAGCCTAACTTGACTCGATCCAACAAGTTTCAACATATATAAAACTATTAACTGTGTTGACATGTCACCTGTTCGACCCTTTTTTTCACCACCTCTATGATAGGCTCCTCATGATTCATGTTTTAAGATTAAGTAATTATATAGTTTAGTTAATCATGTAACCCTACGAATAAATATTAAGTGATATCATTTTTGAACTTATAGTAGATAGAAGAGAGCCTACCTCTGAAAAGTGGTTTGGGAAAGACGATAGCCTCTCAAAAGCATCCAACTTTTTAATCATTCGGGTTGGCACCCATAATTCAATCTATAACTAATATGGGATTAGATTAAGATTGCCAATGTGTTCAACAAGTCACTTGTGGCGATCTCTAAACATATTAATCTATCTAATTAAAAGTTTAAACTAGGGATAGTGAAGAAGACAACTTGAGAATATCAAAAGGAATCAAGATGAACATTTTAATGTTACATGTGAATTAATGGTTAATGTGCCAAAAACCAAATGATCAACGGTTGATATCCACAAGTACATATTAAATCACATAACTTGAACATTCAAATAGCCGATTATAATTGGAGCTTATCTATGATGTAATGGAGAATTAGGCCTTTAAATATTGCTTCACAACACCTAGAAACCTCTTCAAATTGTCTCTACAAGCTTTGGAACTCTTAACTTTAGTGAGTGAAATGTGAAGAAGCCCTATTTTTTTGTTGAGTAAGGGGGTTATAGGTCTTGTAAACCCTAACGGTGTGCAAATCATGCAACACGACATGGGCATGTAGGTGGGTTAACGCTTAGAAGATGTGTCAATGAACTCCAAGATCTATAATATGAACTACACCATCATGAGCATTCTTATAGATAGGCGTGGAAAGTCATTTAAAACCCATGACCTTTATACCCATTTTGGTTGATTGTCATTATGTTTAACATAGGCGTAAAGAGGTTGCATTTCCTACGTCCATGGTTGCAGTGCTGAACTAGACGAGTCTGTTTTATTTATGTGAAAAGTGATGATAACAATTACATAAAGGGGTCAATATGTAACAAACGACTACGGGTAGCTGCCTACGTTCAACTGCCTCCACACTTAAGAATCTCCCACTTAGAGGCTAATCATTCTAACTGTTCTTTATCTCTGTAATTTTGTACACCATTTCAACCTAGTGTGGTTCCTTTTCTTCAATTATCTTTGAAGGCTAGCTAAAGCTATATAGAGCTTCAACTTATCCAACGTATCCAACTTCATAACCTTGTAGACATACCTGATTATTCGTACCAAGAATCTTATACTATTTAGGTGCACCGTCATTGATGATCAACTATATGATAAAATGATATCTCAACCGGATGCGCTTTGTTTTGCCATAAAATATTGGATTCTTTACAGGATGAATAGCACGCTTATCCTTGTGGTAAAGAAACGGTCTGCTTGTTTCTTGTTTAGCTCTTTTAGAAAGTTCTAACGAGATGAGCTCTTTGTTTGCTTTAGCAACAGTCATGTACTCTGCTTCGATGGTTGAAAGAGTAACATTTTTCTAAAGTCTAGACATCTAACTATTTACTGTCCCTCCTGGCGCAAATACCTAATCATGCTTTTAGTTGAATCTCTGCAGCCACCGACCACCCTGCTCTAAATTTGTGCACTCTCTTAGAACAACCTCTTTTCTTTTAAAACAAAAAGCTACCTTTAAAAGGTAATGTAAAAACCTTTTAACAACTTCCCTGTGTTCTCTCCCTGGATTTGACATGATTCGACTTACAAATCTCATTGCATGCAATAATCTGATCTCATACATACCATCGTATAAGTTAAGCTACCAACCGTTGATGCATATGGAACCTTAGCCATTGCTTTCATGTCTTCATCTGTCTAAGGTGGGTGTTCTTTAGTTAAATTGAAATGAATTCCCAAAGGCATGCTTCTAGTCTTGGCATCATGAAGACTTAAGTTCTCTAATACTTTCCTTATTTACCTCACTTGGGATAATGATATAATACCATCTTTTGTCTTTGATAATGCTTATTTTGAGTATCTGCTCTGCTGCTCCTAAGTCGTTCATCTCAAATTCTTTAGACATATGTCTATTAAATATCTTGATCTTTCTCATGTCTGATCGGCTATAAGCATATCACCAACATAAAGGAGTATGATGTAGGGAGTGTGACAATAGTGATACATTGAAAATCTCTCATAACCGTTTCTACTAATAAAATTGTCGAACTTCAAATACCATAGTCTCTGTGCTTGTTTGAGTCCATACACACTCTTCTCTAACTTGCAGACCAAGTTTTCTTGCTTAGTTATTTGAGAGCCCTCTAGTTGTCTTATATTGTGTCTGCATCAAAGTCATCATGTAAGATCATTGTGTTGGCATCTAGCTGTTCTCGATGCATGTCCTAATTAGCCACAATACATGGTACCAATTTGATTGTAGTCATCTTCACATCTTCACAACTAGAGAGAAGATTACATTGTAGTCAACCCTTGTTTATGTTGGAATTCCTTGATCACTAACCATTCTTTGTACTTTTTGTTGCCATCATGTTCATTCTTGTTTCTAAAGACCATTTATTCTGTAATGCTTTCTTGCATTTCGATACTTCCACTAGTTTTATACTTTTCTAGTGACCTCATTTCTTCTTTTATAGACCATTTTTACTGTAATGAATTTTTTTTAGTAATGAATCTGAATAACACTCGGGTTCAACATTTCTATGTCAAGTGTAGGTAATTAATTGACGGGGAGAATCTTTATGGAGGATATGTGACTCTACTAGGTCTTCTAGCCCAATGTAGAGCTGGAGCTGGAGATGGAGGAGTTGGAATCGGTGGTGATGGATTTGGAGGAGATGAATCTTTTTCAGACTCTATACTCCCACCGTCAAGGATGCCTTCTAAAGTTCCATTTTCATCTGCTCTATTATCTTACATTAAGTCTTCAAACACAACTTGTTCCTTATGCCATTTTAAACCTTTGAATCTACTGTTAGTTTATCCGTGTACATTTTGGTTTTGTTAAAGGTGACATCCTTGCTTTTGATTACTTATTCGTAATAAAAAGTCTAGAGTCTATAACCCATATTCACTTCTTTGACTTCAGATCTAGCTTGTTGTTATCGACATCTTTAACATGAATGTAAGCATTACAATTGAAAACTTTTAGGTGTGTGAGATGAACCTCCCGACCTTGCTATTCTTCTTCTGGAATTCTAAAACCTAATTAAAACAAAGGTCCTGGAATTATGCCGAAACATTTTTGGAAGCCTTGCTTGAACTTAAAGTTCTGTTCATTCCTTCAGCACTGTTCTGCTAATGTGTCTCTGGAACGGTTTTTAGCATCCTTCTTTTTTACTAGCAAAATGGGGTCTCCAAGAATCGAAACGGCAACCTTGATTCACTAGGCCTTGCCAAGACCATTCCAGGCATGCTACATTTGTTGGTTTTAGCATCTTAATTCCATGCTAGACATAGTAGTCTACAAATTCAATGCTGCTATACTCGCCTCTAGTGTGAGACTTTAAACACTTGTTCTTCAAGTTAGTTTCTTTTTCAACATCAGTTTTTCATTTCTTAAAAGTAGTAAAAACATCTGATTTGTTTTTAAGAAAGTAAACACATACCTTTTAAGTCAAATCGTCTATGTACGTGACATAATCTCATTGATGAGAATGATGTTGGTTCGTAAACATCCGCATGAACAAGCTCCAACTTTATGGCTTTAGGCTTCTTCCCTGACTTTGTGAAAGTAACTTGTTTTCAACTTTCCAAACACACAACGCTCATAGAACCAACTTCTACTTTCTTCGGATCTAGAAATTTACTTATCCTAGCTAGCATCTTCATACCTTTTCTCCATACATGGTTGAGGTACGATCAGATGGAGTTAACGCAGTCATTGATGGACTGAGCTCTTCTACACAATACTTTAATCATGGAAACTTAGTTCCTGTCAAGTACTATCAATTAGATATTATGTCTTTAGATAAGCCAACTTGATAGTGTATCCCTCGTCTTCCTACACTACAAGAAAGTGGGTCTATAGCAATGAAAATATGGCACCTTATAGCAATGACATGTCGTCGCTATAGCTAATTTTGACCTATCGCGACGACATGTCGTCGCTATAGAGTTAGTTCGCAAAAGTTAGTTGTAATAGGCTGATATGTCGTCGGGATAGAGGTCGTCGGCATAAGTTTTTCTATAGGAACGACAAATCGTTCCTATAAGTGTCGTGGTTTCTGATTTTATCGAATAAAAAAAGAAAAACATAATTTATAGCGACGACATGTCGTCGCTATAGGTGTTTTTTAATTTTCTTAAAAAAAGGTCGCTATTTTTTAATTTTTTTAAAAAAAGGAAAATAATCTATGGCGACGACATGTCATCGCTATTGATCTCATTTTTTAATTATTTTTATTTTTTTTATTTTATGCAGAACCTTATTTTTTTTAAAATTTAACAAACATATAATCAAGAAAAATCCAATGCAAGTTTAACAAACTAATAATTCATACAACTTCAAATATAAGTTTAACAAACAGATAATTCATACAATTAGTTTAAAGTTCAACAAAATCTAACAAAAATACAAACGCTAATGACCACCAGGTGGTCGTTGCTGCTGCCAGTAGTGCATCATTTCCATCTGCTCTTGAAGTAATCGTTGCATTTCTTGTATTTGTTGTTGTTGGATTTGTTGTTGTTGTTGTATAGTTTCTTGATTTTGTTGTTGCTGTTGTCTAAGTTCTGCAACTTCATCATGCAAATGTTGCGTTGGAGGAGGTTGCGAGCTACAAAAAGCAGGGGTGGGATGTCTCACCACGCGACCAACACCTCGTATATGTCCTCGCCTTTGACCTAAGGCACGCTCAATGCATTGAATCTCATTAACAGCAGATGAGTCTCCACATGTCTCGCTAGAGTATCTCACATACTCCTCTTGAATTCTTTCCTGCATTAAACATATTGAATATTTGTTCAAACGGGTCATTTTGACCCAAACACACTTAAACATACTAGAATCACACAAAAGTTAGTTCAAATGGGTCATTTTAACCCAAACACACTTAAAAATATTAGAATCAATCAAAAGTTAGTTCAAATGAGTCATTTTGGCGCACACACACTTAAACATACTAGAATCACACAAGAGTTAGTTCAAACGGGATTTTCACCCAAACACATTTAAGCATACTAGAATCAATCAAAAGCTAGTTCAAATGGGTCATTTTGACCCAAACACACTTAAACATACTAGAATCACACAAAAGTTAGTTCAAATGTGTCATTTTGACCCAAACACACTTAAACATATTAGAATCAATCAAAAGTTAGTTCAAATGAGTCATTTTGGCGCACACACACTTAAACATATTAGAATCACACAAGAGTTAGTTCAAACGGGTCATTTTCACCCAAACACATTTAAGCATACTAGAATAAATCAAAAGCTAGTTCAAACGGGTCATTTTGACCCAAACACACTTAAACATACTAGAATCACACAAAAGTTAGTTCAAATGGGTCATTTTGACCCAAACACACTTAAACATATTAGAATCAATCAAAAGTTAGTTCAAATGAGTCATTTTGGTGCACACACACTTAAACATACTAGAATCACACAAAAGTTAGTTCAAACGGGTCATTTTCACCCAAACACATTTAAGCATACTAGAATCAATCAAAAGCTAGTTCAAACGGGTCATTTTGACCCAAACACACTTAAACATACTAGAATCACACAAAAGTTAGTTCAAACGGGTCATTTTGACCCAAACACACTTAACATATTAGAATCAATCAAAAGTTAGTTCAAACGGGTCATTTTGGCGCACACACACTTAAACATACTAGAATCACACCAAAGTTAGTTCAAATGGGTCATTTTGACCCAAACACACTTAAACATATTAGAATCAATCAAAAGTTAGTTCAAATGAGTCATTTTGGCGCACACACACTTAAACATACTAGAATCACACAAGAGTTAGTTCAAACGGGTCATTTTCACACAAACACATTTAAGCACACAATTACAAAAATACAAACATACTTACATACAAGTATACAACATACTTACATACACACTTACAAGTATACAAAAAACATAGAAGTATACAACATACTTACATACACAATTACAAAAAACAAACATATAATATACTAATGAACAAACATATAAACATAAATACATACAAACATTCACATACAAAATTTACATAATTACATACATATAAACATATACATAAACAACTAAATACATCAAACCATATACATATAAATTAACACATATAAAAATACATACAAACTTAAAACCATGAAAATATATATATAGTGGCATTTCATCAAACATTTGGTGTGCATAACCTAATCTACCATCAAACTTATATACACTAACATATATATACACTTTTACAATCATGCAAACCTAATCACAAACATATTAACTAAACAACACTTAAATCATAAGCTTTAAACGAATTTCATACCTTCAAATCTTCAAATCCTTTAATTTCAAGCTTTAAACTTTAATCTCACCTAAAACATAAAAATTTAGATAAAACTTATAAAAACAAGATTATATAACTTCATTATAGTAAAATAAACATCATTCTTACCTTCAAACACTTCAATTTGATACCAAATACGCATATAAACCAAGATGAAAATCGGGAGAAAAAGTGGGGTTTTTTTGGGGTGAAAAATGGGGCAGAATGTCTGAAATGCGATTTAAGGGGTCTGCACTCTGTAGCGTCAAAATTAAAAAAATTAAAAAAAGCCTGTCCCGGCGTCATGTCGTCGGCACAGAGAAATTATTTTTTTATATTTTTTATCTATCCCGAAGACATGTCGTCGGGAAAAGTGGATTTTAATTTTATTTTTTTAAATCTGTAAGTCGAGATAGAAAAAAACAAAAAATTAAATGACTTCACATGTCGCGACGACATGTCGTCGGCATAGGTATTTTCATAAAACCCGCGTATTATTTAGCAGCCCGCCAACTCTATACCGACGACAAGTCGTCGGTATAGAGTTTGACCAGTCAAAAATCCCTATTACTATATAGCGACGACATGTCGTCGCTATAGACCAATCTATACCAGCGACATATGTCGACGCTATAGATGTCGTCGGGACAGAGCTAAATTGTTGTAGTGCTAAGAGCTATTTCTGGTGTCTTGAGTAATGAGGTAAATCCTACTGAACTTGATATTGAATTGAGTGATCCTGTAGTTTAATCAAGCTCTAAAGACGCTGAGAAGGGAAAGAATGTTCATGGCAATATTCCCCTAGTACCCAAAGAAAGTTGAAGCAAAGTTTACTATGTTGAATCATGCTACAATTTTAAGCGTGATTGATGAGCTTAAGCGATACATCAAGATGGGATTCTTATGAAGAGAGAAAGCCTACTAAAGGTTCCTTGAGAAATAGAGGGACTAAGCATGATAAAAGCATCAACAAAGCACTCAACATATATCTGCATCTAATAACTAAGAGTTCTTAGTATAAATAGGCCATGAGGCTCAATGATGCGACCGCCACACATACACATAGGTTCTATAAATTTAATATTAAAGAGCGGTCTTAAGAGTTTGTAGCAATCTGTACTACCTACTATGTGGATCATGTACGATGTAGAAAGGCTATGATTGTAGTCTTACAAAGAGGGTAAAGTTGTGAATTAAAGACTTTGGATGAAGTCAAGATGTAGTTATCTAGTATAATAAGTTGCTTGATGAGAATGAGAGTAGCCAATGACAAGGCCTGAAATGAGAAGCTTGGAAGATCTTAGAGGTGGTAACTTGTAAGCTATATAATTCATGAAGTGTATTTATTGTTGATCTAATTCACACGTCTAGGCATAGCCTAACAGATCAAGTTCACAAAAGTTGTGAGACCTGACTACATAATTAATCTCTAGTGACTATATTGTTATTTGCATCTTTGATTACCTGTTCTTACAGATATCAATATATTTGCAACAAATTCTATTTTATTGGTATTATATGGAAGTCATGTATGTGTATTCGAACCATAGTAGATGAATACTTAATAACTTTAATCGACATGATTTACAAATAGTTGGTTATGTTCTTGGAAGCATTACGAGCATTAAAAGTGCTGTAGCATTTGTATCAATAATCAACTGAATGCAGTGATGTGAATTTGCAGGTATATTCAGAGCACATGTGCGACTTCCGGGGAGGGTCTGTACGAGGGATTGGATTGGCTTTCCAACAACATTGCTAGTAAGGGGAAACATTAGATGTTCTTTACATGAAAGTTACATTTCTCTCATTTCACCCTTTATTTTCTAAATAATAATAATTATAATAATCGTAATAACAGTAATAATAATGATAATACGAGGGATGTTATCGTCAACTTTAATTTCAACGTCTTCTGAACAAGTTTTCTAGTGTTTTTTTGTTGGAATTGATTAGTGGTTAAGTTGTAAGTGTACATTTTCAATCTTTTATATATATATATATATATATATATATATATATATATATATATATATATATATATATATATATATATATATATATATATATTGCACTTTTGAATTTTTATTTTTTGATTACACATTCAATGAACAAGATTATACTGAATTAGTGTCTTCTATTTTTGTTGAATAAGTAGGTTAAGACACAAGCTCGCATTTTGGTTTACATTTAGGCAAACAAATTAAAGTGTAAATTAAAATCTCATCGATCTTTATGCTTACATGTATAATTTATCTATTTTGGTTTCAAATATTCAATTATAGCTTTGTTCCATGACCCTGGCAATGTTATTGGTCTCTCCAATATATGAGGTCATTTACACAGTGATGTTTTTCTTTGATAAAATTCGTGAAGATTTGCGTATCACAAAATGGATAATATGTGGATTGTAGGCGTAGATAGTAGTGGTTGCTTGTGTTCAACGCTCAAAATAAAATTACACGGTGGTGTTTACACACTTTTGTTGTCTCTCTCAATTACCAAACTTGCAACAGTTTCTTTTCTTTTTATTATTATTTATTATTTTTATGTACAAACTTCAGTTTTTTGCGATCAATAGGAATTTTGCTTCCTCTTAGGGATTTGAGTAAGTCAAAACTTTGGAAAGAATTAG
Source organism: Flaveria sonorensis (assembly GCA_025506505.1). Classification (NCBI taxonomy): domain Eukaryota; kingdom Viridiplantae; phylum Streptophyta; class Magnoliopsida; order Asterales; family Asteraceae; genus Flaveria; species Flaveria sonorensis. Next base: position 32,306,082 of record CM046425.1, on the reverse strand, counting down.
AGGATATATCAAACTCTCTTTTTATCATGCTTCTATGATTTTTTGCAATGTTTCATAAATTGAGAGCAAGGAATCTTAGCTTTAAGGCACAAATGGTACTTATCAATTGTCATCTTTTTTTTTTCTTTTGTAGCCATGATAAGTTGACAAAACCTAGTTTTATCGAGGAAAAAATAGAGAAAGGAAACTTTCAACGTGTTAGTGCATGCATGGCTACCAATTAATACATAGGACACAAGTGCTAAATACATTTATTCATATTTTCATGAAACTCTTAGTTCATCACAAAGAGTGTCTAAAAGGATGAACAAGCAAACAATTCAATGAAGGAAAATTGGTGTGAAGGGGCATAGTTGATGCACCATTCGACCATGCTGGTCAACTCCACAAGTCAAAGCTTAAACAAATGAGGACACATAGTAGCTGGATAATATAAATATATAATGGTAGTACAGGAATATCAACTGTTGACTTTTGGACAAAAATGAGAACCGCCATAGTCAATGGTGTCTAGACAAATTAAAGAAGATGAAGTTTGGTTTCGACTTTCAAGACAACAATGACCACACATCATTTGTATGCACGTATCAATTTAAAGATAAGTACTGTATATTTATATTGAGTTTAAGATAACTTACAGATAACTATATTTCAATATGTTGTACACTCATCCTAAGTTTATCAAAATATTCCAAAGTTCATGAAAGATTGATTTAGATGTCTAGGAAGAATCTTTTTTAAGAAGAGGTGTTAAAAAGTCATACCATCCTTGTAAAGATGGACTCATTTTGGTAAATGACTAAATATTTAGGAAATTAAAATCTTTCAAATTAAGCTAAGGTATTTTTGTCATGAAAGGTTTGTAAATGTACGTTGTTCAAAAGAATTTTGATTATTGTTTAGGTATATGCAAACCTCCAAAGGTAAAGAATTTTGATTATTCTTGAAAGTATTTACAAAGGCAAAAAGAGGATTTTGGCTAAATGCAACCACTAGAATTTTGATTATTGTTAGCGTAAGAAAGATTTGGTTATTTTCTTTTTGCTCCTCGGGTATATATTTCTATATAATTGGGAGCTAAGAGGAAATAATGCCGAATTTTTCTTAAACAAATAATCATGTAATACACATTCATATACGAAATAATATATACAAAAAGTGGGTATAGCAGCCTACCCTTTGAATTCTCTGTGTTATCCTCGTTTTTGTTCATGTTTCATGGATAGTTTTGCATCTCCTTACATTCTAAATTATATTGTAGTTTCATAATCATGTTTGTTGATAAAAATTGGCTTCTTAATCTGAACTGTAGATCACCTGAGTATCAGCAAGGACTCATCTCTTTTATTGAAATGTGCTACAAGCTTATCGACAGCTATGACCAGATTCGATGTCCGTGTATGAAATATCTGAATACCGTATTATTAGGATGTGTTAAAGTGAAATATTATTTAGAAGTGTAATTCTTAGGTTACATTGTTAACAAAAAGGGAATCCATGTGGATCCTACAAAGATTGAGGCGATAAAGAATTGGTCAGTTTCCAAGACGCCTAGTAAGATATGGCAATTTCTTGGACTCGTAGGATATTATCGACGTTTCATTGAGGGATTTTCTTAGATCGCTCAACCCCTCACTTCTTTGACTCATAAAGACACAACGTATAAATGGGGAGAGAGTCAAGAAGTAGTTTTTCAGTTGTTGAAGTAGAAACTTTGTAGTGCACTGATTTTAGCATTATGAGAAGAAGTGATAACTTCGTGGTTTACTTTGATGCTTTTATCCAAGGACTCGGTTGTGTTTTGATGTAATATGACAAAGTGACAGCCTATGCTTCGACACAAGTGAAGTGCATGAGAAGAACTACACCACCCATGATATGGAACTAGGTGCAATGGTCTTTTCCTTGAAGATCTGGAGACATTACTTGTACGGTACCAGATGCACCATATACACCGATCACAATAGTCTTCAGCATATCTTTGAGTAGAAAGAGTTGAATATGAGGCAACAACGCTGGGTGAAATTATTGAATGATTATGATTGTGCTATCAAATACCACCCAGGAAAGGCAAATGTAGTCATTGATGCGTTGAGCAGAAAGGAAATTGCTGAACCCCTACGGGTGTGAGCTTTGCAACTAACTATCTACATAATTGCTTTAACAAATCAAGGAAGCTTAGACGAAAGCCTTGAAAGAGGGAAACATTGAATCTGAATCGCTGCGTGTGATGGTGTAAGGACCTAGTCTTTATGGATTACAATATCAAGTGAAAAGAAAAAACTCAATTCATTCGAGAAGTACAAGGAAGCGAGAACTCCAAGATGATTGAAGAAGAACTTATCGCGAGAAAACTTGGAGTTGTCACGCGAGAACTTAAAGTTCTCGCGCGAGAACATCTAGACAGTATATATAGATGTTTTTCCTTTGTATTTCATGGTGTGTGTTCATTTTGTAAGAGTGCTCTGAGGGTGAGAGAGCAGAGAGTTGTATGATAGGCCGCCCGAGGAGAGCTCACCTTGGGTGAATCGAGCTTAAACGATGTATACTCCTTTGGTATTGTAATCATTTGATTAATAATATTCGATTAAGTTTGTTTAATGTTCGTTGATATCACACGCACACACATCCGTCTTAATTTGATTATCAAGTGCAACAAAATATGGAATCGATCATGATCAGGACTTTACATTTGGTATCAGAGCAAGGTGTTGCTCTTGATACATGGATTTTCATTCCACAATCATCCATATTAAGACGTTAAACATGAAGATTGAAGACTTGATGGTTATGGTCTGGTTTTGAAGGAGAAGAATATGAAACCGAGAGTGAACACACATGAAATCGACTTTGTTACTTGCTAAAATAATGATCTGCATCAATACGCTCAGTATCTTCAAGTTATGATGATGAAAATTGAAGAATTGAAATCACAGTAGTGAATCAAACACAAAAAGCCAATTTTGACGAAGATTTCGCACGAATAACCGTTTTTTGTGAAAACTTGGGCAGTTTTCGCATCGGTAACCGCTTCTTGCGATAACTTGGAGTTGTCGAGCAATAATATCTACCTAGTTCATATGCGAAAACTTCATCAAGTGAAACTTCAACATTCGCATGAAAAATTTAACTATCAACTTGATTTTTGCGAAAACTTTGCAAAAATGCAAGAACATTGTCTAGATGCGAAAACTTGTTAGTTTGTGAAGGTTTAGAAAAAGAGTTTTGTGAATCCAAGGATCGAATCAGGAATTATCAGTTTGATTGAACAAATAAAGATCGCGAAATTATCAATATTTGATTGTTTAATTTAATTGTTTGTGAAATTGAAATCGACAAACAAATATAAAACAAATTGAAAACAGAATAATATAATGCAAGAAAAGATTTGTTTCAATTTTTTTTATTAATACACAATCGATTACAATTGCTATGATGCTCTGGTGATCTTGTGATCTCCAATGATGTTCTTGATGTTCTTGCTGTTTTGCTATTTTTCTTGAGTGATTGATTGATTTCGATACTAAGAATATGTCTCTTTATAGTTGTATCGATCTCCCTCAATAACCTAACAAACTCTCCTAAAAGTGTGAATCCATGCCTTATTTTTAGCGGTAGAGGGATTTAACAATGGAAATTTTAACTTTCCTAATTACAGTTGTAACATTCCTAATGTGACATCCTAAGTTCTCTCACATAAAGTTAGTCTTTCGTAGATGTTGACTTGATGACATCACTTCAGACAGCTACTTGTTGATCATGTGTTGGTACTTGATACGTGCTCATGCAATTTGTTCTTCCGTAGGAAATTGATCTTCCGTAGGAATTTGGTCCTCTGTAGGAGTTTGGTCCTTTATTCTTGGAACTTCATCCTCAGGAGCAAACTCCCTTCTTCCGCAGCAGCAGCAACTTGACTTCACAACTTGTTCTTCAGTAGATGTTGAGCTTTTGCAAGAGATCTGCGGATGCACATCACTTGTTCAGATATGCTCCGGAGAACATCTACGGAAGAACAAAATTGTTCATCCGCAGTTGTTCTTGTACTTTTGTTAATTTTTTCAAATTGAACAAGTATGATGTTCTCCTGCAATCACATAAAATCAACACAAATAATATTTGGGTTAACATATATTTCATGCATTATACAATGATAAAGAATTACAAAAGTTCATTACAAGAAATGATTCATCATCTAAACCTATACAAAAGATCTAGACCTAACAATACTCCCCCTTAGGTTTGGATTCTTGTAATCATCGGTTCAGAGCTCTTAATTCTTAAACTCTTCTCAAAATTTTTGTGTTGAAGTATTCAATTACATTCTTTTGATCATCATATAAATACTTGATCTTTATTCTCTTAATTTTCTTTAATGTTTTGTAATTCAGTCGAAGGATGTCCTCTTCAATGGTTAGTGTTACCACTACACTATTGTGAGAAACCACTTCCAGTTCATCTTGTTCTGATATTATGAGCTCAGTGATTGATGGAATGTTAGATCCCATAAGTTGACCTACTTCAAATCTTCTTCTTTTGTCAGCTTTAGCATGCAGCTTGTCAATCACTTGGATGATATGGACATATAAGCATAAGTCATCATGAGCTACCTTGTCATTCAATTTTGGAAAATACTTATCATCGAGATAGGATGTGTAGTTGGGAGGAAGGAGTTTGATCTCCATTGGGTCAAATAGTCTTATGCTAGAAGCTTTCTTCTGAGGATCATTCCTTTGTAGCACAAGCTCTTTTGTTCTCTCCACATATCCCCATTCTATGATAGGAAGTGAGTACTGATTTCCTTCAATGCTCTTTACATATGCTGAAGTTTTGTCTTCATATCCAACTCTTCTTAAAAATTCATCATCAACTAAGTGACATGAGCTGGAATGATAACTTTTCTGCCTCTGTCTTCTTTGATTGTGTTCAGCATCTTCTCTCTTTGCTTCCTTCAACACATCACCTTTAAACTTGTTTATGAGTTTTGCAATCAGCATAGAAAATCTTTCCCTTGGACTGATTGGGTAATTGATGATAGGGATGTTTTGTAAAGAATACATGTCTACATCTGGGAGTGATAGGATTGTCTCCATCCATTGAAAATATTGCACCATCCCAGATGCTCTCTTTATCACAGCACAATCCCATTCAGAGTCAAACTTCCATGCTACAATTTTGTTTTCTTCTGCTGATCTTGGGGTGGTCATGTGCTCAAAAAGTTGGATCAGAGAAGATTTTTGTTCAGTTATTTCTCTCACAGCAGTTCCCAGAGGCCAGATTTTGTTGGGGATTACATCCCTTGGCTTCCTGATAAGTTTTTCTTTTCCTCTATGCATGTCCTTGCTTTCTACAACTGTGTTTGTTTTGATTGTTGTTTGTAAGAAGGATGGAGAGCTTCGGTTCTAAATCTCACACCAGTGTCTAGCTCAACCTTCATTACATATTCCATCATGGCTCTTAATTCTCCTACTGATCTTCCCTTAAGCTTATAAGACCCATAGTTGTGACTTTGCAACCAACAAGTCATGTCATATTTTGTCAGGTTCTTGGGGTCATAGTGACCCAAATCTTTTCTTATCTTTTCAATGCCTTTGAACTTTGAGAATGATTCATAGTTGCATACTGGCAGTATCAATCTAGCAGCATCAAATTCTTTAGTACTTGAATCATTTCAACCATGTTCATCTTCTCAACCATGTCATATGGGAACCCATTGTTTATCAGATCCATGAACATTGAGGATTGGGCTCTTTCCTCAAAATATCTTTAGTGTATAATAGCTCTTCATCAGATCCTGCTTCTTCATCATCTTTTTGAGTCTCATCTTTTGTTAAATCTATCCATTCAGCATCACTTTCTTCTTTATCAGGTTCACTTGGCTTGAGAGTAGAAAGATCCACAGATGGAGTGTGCTCAGTAGAGATGGTTTTTGCTTTCTTTGGGGTATCTTTAAGTTGACTAACTTCTTCTATAGTTTTTCCCAAATACTTTCTTTTCCTATGATATTTGATTGTTGGTTCCTTTGATTTGATCATGGAAAAGACAGCAGTTTCTTTGATTCGCTTTTGCAGGCTAACTCCTTCTTGTTCAGCCACTTTCTTCTTTAATCATTCTATCTCCTCAACTTTGGCTTTCAGCAGATCCAACTACTCAGAGATAGTTTGTAGTGCATTGTTGAGCTTAGCCATTGCTTTCTCCTTTTCTTGTTTTTCTTTCTCAATAGATTCGTAGGACTCAGTTGCAAACTGATCCATCCAGTCAATCACTTCATTGTTAGATTCAATCTCCTCTTGTAACTGCTTGATTGTAGCTTCTAGCTTTGAGATTGTCTCATTTTTCTCAATTATCTCCCTTTTTATTTTTCTCAACTTTTCCAACTTTTTATTGCCTTTGATAATGAGATTGTTGTATCTGGCCACCCGATAACTTTTGCTCACATCTATCTCTTCATCTCTCAGATCATTTTCATCATGAGCAACTATGTCAATGTAGTTACTCTCATTTGGTTGTTCAACTACTTCATCATTCTCCCCTTCTACATCTAAACAAAACTCTTCTGTAGCACCATCATTCACAGCATCATGCTCATCATCCTTATTAAGATTGACTAGTTTAGTGTGAGTTGGGCTTTCAGCAGGAGAGATTGGTTCAGTAGGTGTGGGTGAGGAAGTTGGTTGGGTTGTTGGGTGTGATGGAGATTGTTGAAGGTCATCAAATGAGAACACTTCTGTTTAAGCAGAGTTCATTGATGTTTAGGAAAGTGAAGGTGATAGTGGTTGTGCGTGTTCACTTGGTGGTGAGATGATATGGACAGGTGTTAATAACGGTATGTTGGTAAAGGATGGTGGTGAAGGAGGATTGGGTTCTTCATGTTGTGGTTCAGGGGATTCAGCTGGTGGAGATTGTTGTTGTTGTTGATCAGAGGATTCGGCTGATGATGTTTGTTGTTGCTGATAATTAATGTATAGAAGCTCTTAAGGAATGTGAGCATTCTCATCTACTACATGAGCAAACATCTCCATTTCTTCTCCTTGATATTGCCCAGTGATCTTGTTGAGCACAGATCTTCCAAGGTGAGCTTGAACAAACACTTCACCTCCTCTTTCAATATTGGGCATTGCTTCATTAATGATTAGTTGAAGAAACCTTTGAAACATATACATCTTGTTTTCCTTGTGCACCCCTATGTGGTCACACAAACATCCCAGAATGTATTTGGCATAATTATACGTTCTTCCTTCAAATATACCAATGATTCCTGATGTGATGTGCCTTGAGAATCTATCCAAACCAGACTTCTTGTTGGACTTGCATTTTAAGTACGTGTGGCACAAGAATCTCTAGGGCTTGCACAACCTCCCCTTCTTGATTTCACCATTTCGATAGTCACCGTCATACCCCATTAAGTTAAATACCTTCTGTATGTATTCATGTTCGAATACATCACGATGACCTTCTTCTTGCTCTCTGAACTCCAACACCCTCCTACTGGTTCCTTCACCCACTCTTAACTCTTCAATCCTGATTGTAGCATAAATCACCCGATCATCATTTTCTTCCTCAATCTTGGCTGAGTTCTAAAAATCCATAATGTGCGATCGATAGATGACAGGATCTGCATATAAAGCATAGAACAATCTTGATCTTCTCAGATATCTGATAATACCCCTACACCCATCGGCTACTGAATCCTCTGGATTAAGAAAAGCACAGACATTATGCTCTTTTGCGAATTGATTGGCCATTTTGATGTTGTTTGAGAGGTGATTTAGGGGAGGATTATTGTGTAGAATGAAAATTTTGAATGTTTCGGTGAGAAAGGGGTTTATGGGTGAGAGCGTTTTTCTAGGTCTGCAAAAGTGTTCTGAAAAAGTGAATAGAAATGCCAACGGTCAATGTATCCTTTATACTTTCTCTGACAATTTAAAAACCTCTTATTTAATGTTGTGGGTCCCATATACCTCTTTACCCTTTCGTGGTTATCCACAAGTTTATTCATCCGTAGATCATCTACGGAAGGCAAAACCTTCCCTTTTTGATTTGTTTTAATTTTATTCTTCCGCAGCACATCTACGGAAGGCAAAATATATGTTCTTCTTCCGAAGGTAACTTTGATAAAATTTTCTTCCGAAGCAAATATTTGTTTTTCTTTCGAAGTTAATTTTGATAAAATTTTCTTCCGAAGCAAATGTTTGCTTTTCTTCCGAAGTTAATTTTGATAAAATTTTCTTCCGAAGCAAATGTTTGTTTTTCTTCCAAACTTAATTTTGATAAAATTTTCTTCCGAAGAAAATGTTTGTTTTTCTTTCGAAGTTAATTTTGATAAAATTTTCTTTCGAAGCAAATGTTTTTGCTGTATGATACTAACATATTGTTAGATCATTTGTTGTTTGTTGTTGGACCTTGTTGACTCTGCTTCATAGCAAATGTGCAAAATAGGTATTTAGTTAAAAACTTTAGATATCCTGCAGCCAAGTTAGTGCTCAAGATCCAACTTTCTTCATTTAAAAAATAAATCAAATTAAACTCAGATTTTCATGCTGATTACTACTCCCCCTAAATTTATGATTAATGATGAACCTATGCATTTATCAAAATTTTATTAAGAGAATAGCATGAAAAGTAATTCTCTGTCAAACTTATTAGCAAATAAAAGAACAAAAACAAATTCTTTTTGTATTTTTGTTTATAAGCAGAAGCTTAAACTTATTTACAATCATTTACATCATACAATGAGATCAGACTATGACACTAAGCAACTTCTTGAAATAGTTTTGTTTGATGATCGTAGACATAGATCTAGTGCTGATTGCAAGTATTAAGATCCACACAAATTCAAGCAAGTGTGTAGTTTCAACTTATCATGCTGTTTATTATGTTTTGGGACAGATTAAAGATAAACAAATATGGACTCCACATTCAATTCACATTAGAGTTTGTAATCCGTTTATGAGTCAATTTATCACTTTTTTCACATGTAAAACTATGTTCTTTAAGTTATAAGCTCTATCTTAAGATTTCTTTAAAATCTTATTAATGCTGATATGATTTGTAAACTCTGAATTAATATACGGTTGATCACATTTGATTCTTTTAGAGTTGTTCCTTTTGGAATCTTTTTGATGATCATCAACAGGACACCAAGTCTTTACTTACGTAAAACAGAGGTGCCTGTGAACCCAGGTCTTTGTTTACACAAAACAAAGGGTCCATGATGTGCAAAGATAAAGGTTATAAAGTGTCACAACATAGTGTGCTTAGGTGAGTAAGTTGATCACAGCAGGATAAGACTTACTTGCTTGTTCCTCAAAATGAAATTGTCCACAATTAGTCACCTTGGCATTATGTTATGCATGAACTTGTATAGATTTCACTCAAGCTGAACCTACTCACATATCAAATCACATCTTATCAGTCTTTATTGTGTGATAAAATTCAGGAAATTAAGCAAAGGCGTAGTGTACTATCATTTCCTATGACACGAACTGCGTATTCAAGAAAACATGAAACTAAGACAATATTTTAGAATTTATATGTTTTATGAATGTTTTTAGTTTTTTCATATTACGAAATTTAAGGACAGATCATGCTTTTCTTTGTGTTGATTATTTAATCTAAGTTGATCATGCCTAAGGACTCAATTAAGAAATTAAATCTCACTGAGTCAAAGGCTTTAGTGAATAAATCAACAAGCTGATTTGTTGTATCCACTTTAATCAACTTGATTAAACCTTTTTCTGAACAATCTCTCAAAAAATGATATTTGATTTCTATATGTTTTGTTTTACTATGTTGCACTGGATTAGCAGTGATGAACATAGCAGCTGAGTTATCAATATGTATTGGTGTTTGAAGAAAGTTGTAACCATAATCAAGTAATTGGTTTTGCAACCATAAAACTTAAGAGCAACCAGCTGAAGTAGCTATGTACTCAGCCTCAGCTGTGGATACTGATACATTTGTTTGCTTTTTGCACTGCCAAGAAACAAGTCTTGGTCCTATGAATTGGCATCCACCAGTTGTGGATTTTCTGTTGTTGTTATACCCTCCAAAGTCACTATCAGAATATGAGTAGATGTTGAATTCTCCTTCTTTAGGATACCAAAGTCCTAGAACTAGCTTCCCTTTGATGTATCCGAATATCCTCTTCACTGCATACATATGTGACTCCTTGGGGTCTGATTGGTACCTAGCACAAACACACACAGCAAACATTATGTCAGGTCTGCTGGTAGTTAAGTACATTAAAGATCCTATCATAGATCTATATAATCCTTGATCAACTGACTTCCCTTTAGGATCGGGTACAATATTATCTATTGTTGATGCTGGTGTTTTGCATGAAGATGAATCAGTAAGGTTGTACTTCTTTAAGATTTGATTCACATACTTTTCCCGATTGATGAAAATGCCATCTGGTTTCTGATGAACTTGCAAACCAAGGAAGAATGTTAATTCTCCCATGGAACTCATTTGAAACTCGGATTTTATCAAAGATTCAAAGTCTTGACATAATCATTTGTTTGTTGACCAAAAGATGATATCATCCACATAGACTTGGACAACTAAGAGATCTTGATGATCATATTTCAGGAAGAGAGTCTGATCAATTGTGCCCCTTTTGTAACCGTGCTTGAGTAAGAAGGATGAAAATGTTTCATACCATTTTCTTGGGGCCTGATGAAGACCATACAAAGCTTTGTCAAGCTTCTATACCCTGTGTGGGTAATCAGGATCTTCAAAGCTTGGTGGTTGGGCAATATAGATTTCTTCATCAATTTTACCATATAAGAAGGCACATTTTACATCCATTTGATAAACAATGAACTTCTTATGTGATGCATAGCCTGGAAAGACTCTAATGGCTTCAATCCTTGCAACTGGGGTAAAGACTTCATCATAGTCTATCCCTTCTTCTTGAGTATAGCCTTATGCTATCAGCCTTGCTTTATTTCTCACAATGATACCTCTGTCATCTAGTTTGTTCTTGAAAAGCCACCTTGTGCCAATTGGATATTGGCCTTCAGGAAGATCAACTAGATTCCAGACTTTTTCTTTTCTAAATTGCTGAAGTTCTTCTTGCATTGCTTTAATCCAGCTGTTGTCTTTCAATGCTGTAGTTATGTTGGCTGGAACTACTTATGAAAGAAAACAGGAGAACAAACAGATATTGGTAGCTCCCCTTTGACTTTTTATGGTTCTTTTAGTAAGATCACCAACAATGTTTTCAATAGGATGATACTTATGAATTCTTGTTGTTGGTACAGATTCAACTGGAATGGATGATTCCAAGTTGGTAATGTTGGTTGATGGAGATGGACCCAGCTGAGATGGTGAATCAACAAAGTGATTAAGATCTTCATCATTTTGGCCTTCTGATGCTGAATGAACTCCATTTTCATGATTTTGTGATTCCGCAGATGTAGTTACAACTTACGCAACAGCTACAGGAACAACTACGGATGTAGGAGTTTGTTGATCTGCATATGTGAATGTTGTTGGAATGTTTTCTAATGAGTTTGGAACTTCAGTTGAAGGCAATGAAGCATCTCCGGAAGAAGATGGAACATATACGCATGTGTAAGGAACTTCTACGGATGCATTGTTGACTTCTGCTGTAGTTGAAATTCCATGTCCAACAGTGTTTTCATTGCTTGTTTGAGATGAAGGGCCTGGATCAGCAACATTTGAAGTATGTGTGTGGGGTAATCTTAGAGGATCAGATGACAATGACACTTCGGCCAAACTTGGAGGTACATAAGGATAACATGTATCCGCAGGACCTACAACATTCAAATAACCAGATTTAAATGAATTTGTTAATGCATCTATATCAAACAACCAAGATGAACCTTTTACAGATTTTTGAAATAAGGATTCATCAAAAGATACATTAGGTGTTTCCGCTACAATTTATGATGAGGAATGTATACTCTATATGATTTAGATGTGGATGAGTAACCAACAAAGAAACTATCATAAGCTTTTTCATCAAACTTTTCTAATTGATCTTTGGTGTTTAAAATAGACACATGACACCCAAAAGCTCTAAGATAGCCTATAAAAGTTTTTCTTTTAAACAAAAGTTCATAAGGTGTTTTATTATATTCTTTGACAATTAAAGTTCTGTTTTGAACATTGCATGTTGTGTTCACTACTTCTACCTAAAATGTGATAGGTAACTATGAATCAGCTACCATTGTTCTTGCTGCTTCAATTAGAGTCCTGTTTCTTCTTTCAGCAACTCCATTTTGTTGTGGAGTTCTTGGTGCACTGAATTGTCTGGCTATGCCTTTGATCCTGCAAAAGGAATCTAAAACATGATTAACAAATTCAGATCCATTATCACTTTTTAAGATTTTAACCTTTAAATCCAGTTTATTTTCTATCTTAGTGATAAACTCCATTAATGTTTCTGATGTTTCACTATTATGTTTTAAGAAAAAGACCCATGTGAATCTAGTGAAATCATCAACAATCACCAAACAGTATTGCCTTTTACCAATGCTCAAAACATTGGTTGGACCAAAAAGATCCATATGTAGCATTTTGAGTGGTGTTGTGTTTATGTTGATTGTTTTGGACTTGTGTGACACCCTATGTTGTTTTTCTTTATAACATGATGAACAATGATTTGAACAATAAAATTATTTTTTGGGAAGGCTAATGACTAAGTCATGTTTTACCAACTTATTCATGTTCTTCATGTTTGAATGAACCATCCTTCTATGCCATAGTTGAGCTTCATCTTCTAATGACTTAGAAATCAGGCAGGTTTCATTGCTTATCATAGAGGTGTTGGTCATATCCAAAACATAAGTGTTTCCTTTTCTTGGTGCTTTGAGAAGGATCCAATCTGCTGGGACTTGAAAACCTGTCTTAAGAATGTAATAGAAAGAGTTATCAAATAAAGTGGTATAATTTTGATCACAAATTTGAGATACACTGAGTAAGTTGTATTGTAAGTTTTCACAAAATTAACTTTCTCAAATTTGAGTACTCCATTTGTTACCATTGCTTCACCAACAATTTTACATTCCTTCTTATCCCCACCAAATGCCACATATGAAGCATTTTTTTGTTTGAAATCATCGAGGAGTTAAAAGTTTCCTGTCATATGCCTGGAACAACCACTGTCAACATACCACTTGTTATCAGTCCTCCATGGATGTTCCTGCAAAAATAATGAAATCAATTAGAAAGTGGAGCCCAAGCCTTAACAGTCTTGGGCTTGCCATTGTTATCTAGAACAGTTACTCTATCATGAATGAGCCTATATGTCTCAAGATTGTTTTTAGTCTCAATTGATTCATTATGTTTTGTTTGGGGTGAGGATGGTTCTATTAGAGATGGACTTGAAGTACTTTGATCTTGATTCACAGCCACTTTATCTGTCACTTCTTCCTTGTGTATCTTTTTCTTCAAACTTGAAGATGATATTTTTCTAGAAAAAGTTTCATCATCTTTTGTTTTTGACTGTGGTATATGATTTCCCTTTTCAGAGTGATCAAAGAAGGCTTCATCTTCCTAAAACACTACCTTCTTGTGAGGAGTCTTGCTTTGATAGTGTTGCTTCTCCTTCTTCTTCTTTGTTTGATCATCAGTAGATGTTGGCTTCTTGACCTTTGGCACCTTTTGTTTTGGTTGCTACTTCTTTTGTTTTAAGACCTTTGATTCTTCATTCTCAGAATATTTGAGTCTAATTCATCATTCTCAGATTGTTGCTTCTTTGGCACTTTAGATTTGTTCTTCTTGTTGAAGTAGCATTCTTGAGTAGAATGGTTCTTCTTGTTGCAAATAGCACAGTGCTTATTGAAGTAGCAATCAGAAGTCATATGATTGTTCATATTACATATGGAACAATAGCTGCTGAAATAACAATCTTTTGTGTTGGGATTATACATGTCACACCACTTGCAGTATTTTTCTTCAGCTTCACTATCAGACTCCACTGTCTTCTTCTGATTCTTTTTCAATATTCTTTCAATCTTTGCAGCTGAAGTATCGTCTTGTTCCTGCTGAGGATTCACATCTCTTTGTTGTTTCTTTACTTTCTTGACAGTTTGTGATTCAGCAAATGTTTTCTTCTTCCGTAGATATTCTACGGATGACTGTTTTGATTCAGATGATTGCTTCTTTCGCAGATCTTCTACGGAAGTTAACTTCGGAACATTTTTCCTTTGCTTTTCTACGGATGTGTGTGGACTAGTCTTCTTCTTCTGCAGGTGTTCTGCTGAAGTGTTCTTGTCTTCTTCCTCCGTAGTTCTTTTTGCTGACTGACTTTTGTGCTCTTTGTTGAGCTCCTGAATTCCTTCATTAAGCTGACAAATTCTTGTGTAGATGGTCTTCAACAAATTTCTTTGTTTTGGGGGATAAGGTAGCTTGATCACCTCAAGGACTTTGGGAATTATGGGTTCAATTACCATATTCTTTTCCTTACCCAACCCAGCACATTCTTGTTCATTAGGCTCATCAACCTCATCCAGATCATCACAGTTATCAAAGTCAAATTCTGATTCATTTTATTTTGAAAATTCTGATTCAGATGAATCAGATTCACTAATTTAAGTACCTTCACCATTTACCACTTCATTATTTTCAACTTTTGATTCAGTTTTGGTGCTTGACACTAAATGATTTGATAAACTGTTTGTCATTGACTCTGGTAGTGTGGTGTAATTATCATTCACTGGTGGTGCAATAGCATTAAATCCCAACCCATACCTGTTCTTTGATTCAATATGAGAGTTTAACAATTTCTCATATTACTGTGATGACAATTGGAACTTCTAAAGTTTCACTTTAGTAGATGCATGATCAGACATGGACTTGGTTAAAGAGGTGGTCAGATGCTCAACTTGTGCTTTCAGATTATAATTTTCAGACACAAGTTTATCTAAATCCTTTTGCAAGGAAGTGATTTTGACCTGATACATTTTATGTTCTCTTACATGAGATTCATTTAAAATCATTGTTTCTTTGACTTTATCAGCCAATTGTTGAGCATGGACCATGTATCTCTCTACCTCTTTAACACATGTTGGTAAACATAACCTGTCCCTTACCTCTCTGGCCATGGGTGGAATTTTGTTTTCCAAGTTTGCCATCGGTGCTTGATTTTCCTCCTGCACTTCCTTCTCATACATGCTCCAATCACAAGTTCCATCCTGCAAAATAATCAAACCAGTTTCTTTAGAGTTACTAGTACCTGTTGAAGAACCTGTGGCTGGTGGGGATGAGTTTGTTAGCTGAGGTTGCTTAAAGCTTCTCTGATTTGCTTGTCTTATGTCTGTTGTTGATTGCTGATTGCTATTGCATTCCTTGAGAAGTATCCATACAAATTGCATTTGTAATACCTCACTTTTGATTTGTCAACACCAATCTTTGTTGTTCTTCCTACAACAGATAGTCCTTTGTTCCTTCTTATGTACATCTTGGCCCTGTAAGCAATCATGGCCATTTGCCATTGTAGATCCATCTCTTCCACTTCATCAGGATGAAGTTCTTCCAGGTCTTGTTGACAGATATGAGCAGGAGTCAGAGTACTACCCAAGTAACCTTGAAAGCTTGAACTGAATGCTGCAAATGCTGCTTTCTGTTCTTCTGTTTCTAGAACCACAGTGATTGGTTCAGATTTGCTGTTACTTTTGTTGTTTGATGATCCCTTTGCTACTGAACTTTTAGAATCATCAGCTTTCCCTTTAGCTTTCTTGCTTGAACTGCTTTGAAAGCTAGATTTAGAAGTCTTTGTTGCATAGAAACCAGCTTCTTCTTATCATCACTTTTAGCACAAGAGCTTCCATCATCCTCATTGGAAATAAATGCACTTCCAACACCCTTAGCTTCTTTGAATTGGTATGGTGCTATTGATGCTTTACCACTCTTGTTCCTAGTTTTCTCATCCAACTCCAATGCTTCTACCTTGGCTACCAAAGTATCTAGTCCAATTGCCTTTAGATCAATGGTATTTTGAACATAGACACAGTTTGTGTCCAACTTTCAGGCAAGGTATGTTGCATCTTTTTGTTCAGTTCGTCATTATTGTACTTCAATTCAAGAATATTCATTTCAGTATAAGTTGCATAAATCTATGGAGTTGTTGAGGGATGGATTCACCTGATATGATGGAATGTCTCATATTGTGAATGCAGGGTATACTTCTTGATGCTTCTAATCTCATCACTTCCCTCGCACAAAGTGTGAAGAATTTTTCATAATGAGTTAGCTGTCTAGTATGCTTCACACCTGATCAATAGGTCTTTAGGTAAAGCCATAGTAAGCATAGTATAGGCCTTAATGTCAACTTTGACTTTATTGGCATCATCAGGTGATAGATTTTTCAAACTTATGGGCTGATTGTTGTCCTTATAATCAGGTCCTAAAGCAAGTGGAATGTAAGGACCTTTAGTAATAGACACCCACAAATCAGAATCTATATAGTTAACAGGATTCCTGAATCTGATTTTCATGTTTTGAAATTAGATTGTTATCAACTTCGGAGGTTGATAAGCTCCAACCACTGAATTGCCCATGTTGATTATAACTGTTAATTATCAAAATTATCAATTAATCTAATATCCTATGAAGTGTAAAGACAATGCAAACACAATAACACGAAAATATCAAATCACTGATAATATTGATATTAAATCAACTAAGACAAAAATTCTGGAATTAATGACTTCTGTTGTGAAGGACTAATTAATAAGACACCTTAATTAAATAAGAAGTTGTGGTCAAAATCAGTCAAATCACTCAATATATTCTCAGTTAATTTGAAATTATGATGTTATGATGATGGTTTTGTTAAAACAGCCTTGAGAAATCGAACAATAACACAAATCCACGAATCAAAAGCGGTTCTAATGCAAATAGAAATTAATCGAGCAATGGAACACTGAATAATGATCAATACAACAAGTTTTTCATGATTTGATAAAACAAACAACCAATTAAAATAATCAAACTAATAGATCAATTGATCTAGATCAATGAGCACGTGGCTCTGATACCACCTGTAAATCCAAGGATCGAATTAGGAATTATCAGTTTGATTGAATAAATAAAGATCGCAGAATTATCAATATTTGATTTTTTAATTTAATTGTTTGTGAAATTGAAATCGATAAACAAATTATAAAACAAATTGAAAACAAAATAATATAATGCAACAAAAGATTTGTTTCAATTGTTTTTCATTAATACACAATCGATTACAATTGCTAAGATGCTCTGGTGATCTTGTGATCTCCAATTTTGTTCTTGATGTTCTTGCTGTTTTGCTATTTTTCTTGATTGATTGATTGATTGATTTCGATACATAAGAACATGTCTCTCTATAGTTGTATCTATCTCCCTCAATAACCTAACAAACTTTCCTAAAAGTGTGAATCCATGCCTTATTTTTAGCGGCAAAGGGATTTAACAATGGAAATTATAACTTTCCTATTGTGATAAGTTACAACTGTAACATTCCTATGTGACATCCTAAGTTCTCACATAAAGTTAGTCTTTCGTAGATGTTGACTTGATGACATCACTTCAGGCAGCTACGTGTGATCATGTATGGTACTTGATGAGTGCTCATGCAATTTGTTCTTCCGCAGGAAATTGGTCTTCCGTAGGAATTGGTCTTCCGTAGGAGTTTGTTCCTTTATTCTTGAATTCATCCTCAGGAGCAAACTCCTTCTTCATAGCAGCAGCAACTTGATTCACAACTTGTTCTTCAGTAGATGTTGAGCTTCGTAGGAGATCTGTGGATGCTCCGGAGAACATCTACGGAAGAACAAAATTTTTCATCCGCAGTTGTTCTTGTACTTTGTCAATTTTTCTAAATTGACCAAGTATGATGTTTTTCCAGCAATCACATAAAATCAATACACAAAATAATATTTGGGTAACATATATTTCACATTTTGATGATCTAGTTCATCTTCACAAAATCTTGTCATCGGATTGAAGAATCAGGTTCTCGGAATCCAAAATGGAAGTGGACCTCTCTGTCATATGCCTAATACATCTTAAGTCGTAAGTAATCATGATTGATTTAGACATGATATCCTTATGAAGCTATACATTAGGAGGAGGTTACAGCTGAGGGGAAGACTAAAGTGAAAGATACCCAAGGATCCGAAAATTCATGAAGATGAGTGACTGAAGTCAAATATAACTTGATATCATAATCCATAAAGGGAAATTATAAGAACCTAGTCTTTATGGATTACAATATCAAGTGAAAAGCAAAAACTCAATTCATGCGAGAAGTACAAGGAAGCGAGAACTCCAAGATGATTGAAGAAGAACTTATCACGTGAAAACTTGGAGTTGCCGCATGAGAACTTAAATTTCTCGCACGAGAACATCTAGACAGTATATATAGATGTTTTTCCTTTGCATTTCATGGTGTGTGTTCATTTTGTAAGAGTGCTCTGAGGGTGAGAGAGTAGAGAGTTGTGTGATAGGTCACCCGAGGGGAGCTCACCTCGGGTGGATCAAGCTTAAATGATGTATACTCCTTTGGTATTGTAATCATTTGATTAATAATATTCGATTAAGTTTGTTTAATGTTTGTTGATATCACACACGCACACATCCACCATAATTTGATTATCAAGTGCAACAAAATGTGGAATCGATCGTGATCAGGACTTTACATTTGGTATCGGAGCAAGGTGTTGCTCTTGATACACGGATTTTCATTCCACAATCATCCGTATTGAGATGTTAGACATGAAGATTGAAGACCTGAAGGTTATGGTCTGGTTTCGAAGGAGAAGAAGATGAAACCGAGAGTGAACACACATGAAATCGACTTTGTTACTTGCTAAAATGATGATCTGCATCAATACGTTCAGTATCTTCAAGTTATGATGATTAAAATTGAAGAATTGAAATTGCAGCAGTGAATCAAACACAAAAGGCTTATTTTGACGTAGTTTTCGCATGAATAACCATTTTTTGAGAAAACTTGGGCAGTTTTCGCATCGGTAACCGCTTCTTGCAATAACTAGGAGTTGTCGCGCGAGAATATCAAGCTCACACGAGAACATCTACCTAGTTCATATGCGAAAACTTCATCAAGCCAAACTTCAACATTAGCGCTGAAACTTTAACTATCAACTTGATTTTTGCGTAAACGTTGCAAAAATGCAAGAACATTGTCTAGATACGAAAACTTGTTAGTTAGTGAAGGTTTAGAAAAAGTGTTTCAGCCCAAATCTAGAGGATGCGGAATGATTTGAAGTTTGGTACTTAAACAGGGGTTTTTGTGATGTTTGAACAAGTTCAAGATTCTATATTTATAACATTTGATTCGGGTCATTCGTTAACTGAAATTTGACAATGTGGGCTTATCTTATCTTACTGATGGGGACAATGATCAACAGGTTAGTTAAATGAAGAATCAAAATTGTTTGGTATTCTTGCTCTGAAAATATGGGCTTATTACATCTTACATAGGGGGAAGAATACTTTAGATGATCTAATTCATCATCACCGAATCTTGTCATCGGATTGATGAATCAGGCTCTTCGGGAATCCAAAATGGAAGTTGGACCTCTCTGTCATATGCCTAATACATCTTAAGTCGTAAGTAATCATGATTGATTCAGAAGTGATATCCTTTATGAAGCTATACAATAGGAGGAGGTTACAGCTGAGGGGGAAGATTAAAGTGAAAGATACCCAAGGATCAGATAATTCATAAAGATGAGTGACTGAAGTCAAACATAACTTGATATCATATCCATAGGGGGAAATTGTAAGGACATAGTCTTTATAGATTACAATATCAAGTGAAAAGCAAAAACTCAATTCATACGAGAAGTACAAGGAAGCGAGAACTCCAAGATGATTGAAGAAGAACTTATCGCGCGAAAACTTGGAGTTGCCGCGTGAGAACTTAAAGTTCTCATGCGAGAACATCTAGATAGTATATATAGATGTTTTTCCTTTGTATTTCGTGGTGTGTGTTCATTTTGTAAGAGTGCTCTAAGGGTGAGAGAGCAGAGAGTTGTGTGATAGGCCGTCCGAGGGGAGCTCACCTCAAGTGGATCGAGCTTAAACGATGTATACTCCTTTGGTATTGTAATCATTTGATTAATAATATTTTATTGAGTTTGTTTAATGTTCGTTGATATCACACACGCACACATCAGTCTTAATTTGATTATCAAGTGCAACAAAATGTGGAATCGATTGTGATCAGGACTTTACAAACTATCAGGCAGTGACGACAACAACAGTAGAGCCTGAACCTCATCATCAAACTTAATTCCAACAGATACAAGTCTTGTTATGATTGAATTTAGATTGTTGATGTGAGCAGTCACTGAGCTTCCTTCTTTCATCATTGTGTTCACCAGCTCTCGAATCAAGAACACCTTATTCATCGGATACGGTTTCTCATACACATTTGATAAAGCAGACATCATACCATGAGCTGTGGTTTCCTTAACAATGTTAAAAGCAACATTTTTCATCAAAACCAATGTAATAATCGCACGAGCCTTTTTTTTCCTTTGATTCCCAATCAGCTTGTTCCATTTCCTCTTATTTTTCTCCTAGTACCATATCCAAGTCCTTTTGACATAACAATGCTTCTATTTGCATTTTTCGCCGATTGAAATCAGAACCGTTAAATTTCTCGATCACAACCTTCCAGTCTTCAGCCTTTTCACACAGCAAACAAGAAGCAAATCGAAACAGTGAATAGACACAACAATGGCATGGGCCTGAACTTGACGGCTGTTCTACTGAACACTATCAATTGACTAATTTGCTCCTACAAAAAAAACTTTGGAGACAAACCTAAACCCGAAAATACTTTTCTTTCACAAAACATGGTTCCCCAAACAGTTGATAATAATTCGTCAATAAATAGAAACTTGAAACACAAAACTCTAACCTTTACGTGATGAATCCAAGAATCATTCAACAACCCTATCCAATGGATACAAAGAGTTTAACTTTGTACTAACTGTCTCACGTTGTTCTTGATTAGTTATGATGGTATAAATCACCACAAAAGAAAAAAGATCACAATCCTTTTTTTTTCTTTGATTGTGTCCTTGATGCACTCTAGAAAAAAGAATCTTTTTTTCTTCCTCCACTGTACACGTATACACCACCAAACACTATTCTTTTTCTTTGTTTAGTTTGCACAAAATCCAAGAAAGAAACATTTGTTTCTTTTATTTGTCAATCGTATCCTCTCATTAAAATGACTCTTCGAACGAGAAACGGAAACAACAATCTAAATTGAAAATATGGCAGCGACAATCTTCGAATGAAAAAAAAAAAACAAACCTTTCCGTGAATCTTCTCAGTGCAACCATATGCTCAACAAGCCAAAGCTTTGATAATTCTTTTTAGGACTCAAGCAGCGCAACGGAACCAACACACAAAACACGCACAAATGATTATCACGCTGAAAACAGAAAATAAACGACACAAGGATTTAATGTGGTTCGGTCGGTGTGACCTTTGTTGGACTTGCAGGACCGTTTAAGGATGGTCAATACAATCAGTCTCACAATGAGGAGAGTGTTAGAACACTTTAACAGATTAAATAGGGACCCAGGTTTATGTAAATGATACAAAAAATACAAGTAAATTGAGACAGAACTAAGAACAAGAACAGACTAATATGGTTTTCAAGAATGTTGTATATTGCTCTCAAGTTCTTTTACAAGTGTTACAAAGCATAAAAGGAAATACAAGGACCTGAGATACTTTATACTACATCCTACAGCCAGCCATACTTTGAAGGCTAGCTAGAAACACTAATCTAGACAACAAGATCAATGTATAGTTAAAAGGCAGATTGCCTTTTGAGTAGTGACTATGACATGACCGAGCTCACATCCTAATATATTATAAAAGGATAAAAGGTACAAAGTAGGAAGGTACAGACTCAAGACCATAATCTATAGTTTACTAAAGCATGGACCTTTTCTCCAACTTGTATAAGTTGGTGAGTCTTCAGAGTTGCAGCGGAAAGTAAGTCAGCTTTATGTAAAAGTAGATCAGAGAAAGCATGTCCTCTCTGTCTTTTGGAAGAAATTAGTCTTCACTTCATTGGCTTCAGAAGACTTTGTCTTAAAAGCTTCAGAAGACTTCATATTTGGCTTCGGAAGATTTGGTCTTTGGCTTCGGAAGATTTTACACTAAGAATAATTTCTGTGATTAGTGTAAAACTTCCAAAGTAACTTCTACCTTGTATATCAGTGCATGCATACAGAAAGCTCCTTGGTTGTTTTGGCTTCTTTGGTTGCATCAGCCTTCTAATATAACCTTACAAACTCCTCCTAGGCTGATGCCACCAAAGAAGAGAAGTTATTCACATGTTGATAGTACTCATTAGGATCAAGACCATACCTTTCTTCATCATCAAGTCAGGATCCCTCAGACTCTCATAATATCTTCTCATGTCATGGATATCATGTAGAGGAAGATCAAGCATGTCTAGCCAGAAATAGGCATCTTGACTGTTGGACTCAACAAGTGTATTAATAGGATAATGCTTAAAAGGATAATGCTTGCCATAATCAGACATAATGTGTTCTAAGATCCAAACAATCATTAACTAACACATTAGAATTATTAACATTCATAACATACACAAAATTTGTTTAAATTTCTTTTTCAGGTTTGTAGATATCAGAAATTTTGACAAGTGTCGGCAGCGGATGAAGGAATACCCACAGCGGATGACCAAGTCCATGCAGCGGATGAAGAACAACTTCCAAGTGTTTACAGTGGATGAACAACTCACACAGTGGATGACCAAGTCCATGCAGTGGATAAAGAACAAAGTCTAAGTGTCTACAAGGGATGAACAAAACATATAGCGGATTAACAAAAGTCCACAGCTGATGAACAGTCCACAGTGGATGTTCAATCCTCGCCGAATGAATACTCCACAGCGGACATCTAACAAGTCAAACATACAGCAAGTGTTCAAAGCAAACAGCATCCAAGACACAGCGAACAACTTATTCAACATCCACAACGGATGACTTATCATCCACAGCAGACAACTAACAAGACAAACATACAACAAGTGTTCACAGCGGACAACATCAAAGACATAGCGGACAACTTATTCAACATCCACAGCGGATGACTTAGCATCCACAGCGAATGACTTAGACTTTGGATTTCTATGTAATTTTCATTTACATAAGGGTATCTTTGTAATTGTATATATTTATTGTGTATAGGCTATAAATAGCATAATACCCTAATCCTTTGTAAGCTTTTGAACAATCATACAATCAAGCAATTATTATCATTCAAGCATTCAATCACTAGCAATCATACAAACACACATTGATATCATAGCATTAATCATGGGTTTTCGTACCATGATTAGTGTTTGTTGAAATCAAGTATAGCAATCTGTTGTTATATCATGTTTGAGAGATTTGAAAAGATCTTAGGGGTATCAACCTGTTTATGTTCTTATTGTTCATCAAGTTCATAATCAGTATTTGTTGATTTCATCAGGTGGTATCAGAGCCTCGGCTCAAATCATACATTGATTTTTGATCCTCTCAATCAACAACATGATTTCTGTGGTTCATCAGTTTCATCAAACACTCATTTGAATACTTTGAATTCATTCATTGTATTTAAACATCATATTTGAGTTGTTTTTCACTTAAATCAGGCGATTAACCTTCTACAAACAACAAACCGATTGTTGTTTTGTTCAAGTTTTCATAGCCGCCAATAAACCCTAGGATAAATCATAGTTTTTGTTCATACATATCCTTCAAAAATCTACGGTGATTTTTGTTGGTTAATCATCAAAACCAAAGAAGAAACATAATCTTCTTTGAATTTTCTGAAATAGTTACTTTTTGATCCAAAAAGTTAACTTTTAAAACATTTCTGTGTTTGTAGGGTTTTTGACTTTTATTGACTGATATATTAAAAGTTGACATTCCTTAATAGAATATTCCTTTCTTTTCATAAGATTTGAAAGTGACATCATTGGACATTAATTAATTTGAAAATAAAATTAATTAATTTCCTTTATTCGGTAAACAACAAACACACTAACAAACAAATCCTAGTGACTTTAGGATAAAAGCAAATTTTAGCACCAAGCTAAAATTATCAAACAAATTTAACTTAAAACGTTAAGTTGAAAATTTAACAATCATGTCTGATGAAATTTCAGGAACAAACAGTGGTCTAAAACCACCCAGACTCAAGAACAAGTCAGATTTTAAACAATGGAAAATCATGTTCAGAAACTAGATAATTTTTCAAGACCCGGATTGATGGACATCCATAACCGAGGGACCATACAAACCATTGAGTCTTGGGCCTGATTACAACAGACAGAAGCCAGTAAGCTTGAAAAGTGTAGCTGGTGATGACCTCAAGGAGGTCAAAACAGACATTAAAGCATACAACATCTTGGCAATGACTTTGCCATTTGAAATTTTGACATAAGTTGAAAATTTCAAAACAGCACATGAGCTCTGGAAGGTACTTCACACCATGTGTGAAGGATGTGAAGAGATTAGGGAAATCAAAAAGGAAAAATTAAGGACCCAATATGAAACTTTCCATCACATTTAAGGAGAATCAATTCCACAACATCTCCACAAATTCATTCAGCTAGTAAATCAGATTATTGTTTATGGTCTCAAATATGAATCTGTGGAGATCAACAAAAAGATGTTGCACACACTGCCTGAGAGCTGGACTCAGTCAGTCTCATTAATGAAAGCAATATTGGATCTTGAAGCACTATCTCTAAACTCTCTAGTGGCTAAAGTTGAAGCACTAGAACTAGATGAAAGATCCATAAACAACAACCATATCAGACATGTGGAAGCATAAAAGTTCAAAGAACTTCAACAGACAAACAGTGCATTTTTTACATGCACTGGAGAAGATGAAGATGAAGAACTTTTAGATTCAAGTAATACCTCCTTCTTCTATGCTCCTGAAACATCCAATACCAAACAAAAGTCTAAAAAGACTGGTGTGCATGCTTCACATGAAGCAACACCTCAAAGCAAACATAATCCTCACACCTCCTGTTCCAGCAAACAACAACAGACATAGAATCAAAACATACATATATTTGAGAAACCCATGGATGCTCTTATAATCATTCTACAAAGTGAAGAGTAGAAGGCAGCCTATGCAGCCTTCTCAACTAGCTTTGAAGCATACTTGGGTGCTAATCTCACACCATCTCAAATCATCCAACAAGATTTGGATGAATTGCCACCAAACATGGTTGAAGAAATGGATCTTCAATGGTCTATGGCAATGATTGCCTAATAGATCAAAAAGGTTTCTCCAAAGAAATAGAGGTTTGAGCATGAAAACCAAAATTGGTTTTGATAAAACAAAGGTGAGATGCTACAACTGTCAACTATATGGTCATTTCTTAAGAGTGTGCCAGCAACCAAGAGCTGACTGAAACAACAATCAAACACAAGCATCTAGCAGCTACCATTCAAACAGACAAATCTCATCTTCAATCAGTATTCCTGCTGCACCAACTCCACCTCAAATCACATAATACAACCCAAATCAACACTCCAAATCATCAGCAATGATTATGAAAAAGGACGGTGAGTGTGATTGGAGCATGTACGAGGTTGAAATCCAATCTCCTGATCATGCCCTCATGGCAAATATAGAAGACAATATTTCAAAAATCCTGAAAGAGGTACAGGAAAACCTTTGTACACAAGCATGCATTGACAAAGTCAATTGATACAGAGAACATGCAGACAAACTTTTCAAAAAAGTAATTGAAATAAATATTTTAAATGAAAGTCTAAAATCAGAACAAAAACAATATGGGATTAAAATTCTTTCATTACAAAATGATTTAGACAAATTAATATTTGAAAATTTAACACATTCAGCTCAAGTAGTGCAACTCTCTGAATCATTGACTCAGTCAAAAACACTACAAGCTGAAACTAAAGTGAAACTTCAAAAATTTCAGGTGAGCAACAAGAAGTTTAAAGAACTTCTTGCTTAGCAAAGGGCATTCAAAGACCCTTCAGGTTTAGGATATAATAAGGTCAACCCACCTTATAATGATAGTTATATTCCTCTACCTGACTCCATGACAAACACACAGGGTGAGTCTCTTGACCCACATGACCGGACTGATGATTCAAAACAATCATCATCATCATTATCAAAATCATCATTAATATCAAAAACACCTTTGATAAAATTTGTTAAAAGCCAAGCACCTCCACAAATCAAATCAACAAATTTTTATCAAGGAGAAAATAATGAATTTGATAAACAAACCACTAATGAAGATGATGTTGATCTATTGGATGAAGAGTCAGATCTACCAATTACTGAAACTACAAAAGTTTCAAGTGTGGTTGATACACCAACTAAACAAACAAAGTAGACAAAAGGTTTTGACATCTGCTCTGGTGGAAGAAAAGCTGAATCTTCCACTGCCTCTCCTAATCAAACAAACAAAGGGAAAGGAAAAGCTCCTATTTAGCAAAAACAAACAACTGTAACTTTTGACTTACCTTTAAAATCAAATTTAAAATCAAAAGTTATAACCAAACAAGGCAATGCAAATCTACCATATTATGAATGGTGTGATCAATACACTCACACCACTGAAAAATGCAAATATGGAAAATATTTCAAGTACTGTAACATGAACAATCATAGTACTGAATCATGCCATTTTCACAATTATTATTCAATTTGTGGAAGAAACAACCATAGCACGGCTAACTGTTTTTCAATAAGAAAAACAAGAAGCAAAACAAATAGCCACAAGTTGAGAAATCAACTAAGAAATAAACAGTTGTTCCTAATAAGAACACGGTAGGAGTACCAAGACAAACTCCTCATCAAAAAGTTGTTTTAAATAATGATAAAACTTTTTATGACAACTTTAAACAACCAAACAGGAGACATAAGTCTCAGAACAGACAACCATCAGACATTGGCACTCAAAGAAGAAGAGCTCAAAGCACTTCTCCTGACAAAGCTAAAAACATCCAAAGGAAATCCAGTGTGCCTAGAATTTCCAAACCATCAGACAATGCTACTTTAGAAGAAATATGTGTTATGGAAAAAGACAGAAAACCCAAGACCATCTTGGCTTGGGTTGCACCATCTAACTGATTTCTTTGTTTACACAGAAAATGATTATGATGGATGCAATAGCAACAGAAAATTCACTACAGGAGGTTGTTAGTTTCTTGGATCAAGATTAATCTCCTGGCAGTGCAAGAAACAAACAAATGTCTCTATGTCAATAGCTGAAGTAGAATACATAGCTACTTCTGCATGCTGTTCTCAAGTGCTTTGGATTCAAAACCAAATGCTTGATTATGGCTTTAATTTTCTTAAAACACCCATACACATTGACAATTCTGCTGCCATGTTTATCACTGACAATCCAGTTCAATATTAAAAAACAAAAACACATAGAAATCATATATCACTTCCTGAGAGATTACTCAGAAAAGGGTATGATAAAGTTGATCAAAGTCCATACAAACAATCAATTGGCTGACCTGTTTACCAAACTATTTGATTCAACAAGATTTGAATTTCTGGTTCAGTCATTTGGTACGATCAACTATGAATCAAACAAGTAATGTTTTTAAAACATTAAAACCAAACAGGCTTGATTTTGACAAAGTCCATTTTTAACAGCAAACATGCATCTTTCAAAATCAAGATATCAAACAAACATTCTTGTTTTCTGATAATCAAACACCTTGAATCACACATACCACTCATGAGAAATGATAGTACACTAGCTTAGTTCTTCACTTGAGTCATTTTCCACTAATAAAGACTGACAGTACTTTGTTTGATATGTAGATAGGCTCAGCATGGGACACCTAACAACACATACAACAATGAAGCACTAAATTCTCATTATTGTGTGGTCATCAACAGATCTTGGTTTATGGTGAGTATTAATCTATCCAATATAGGTTTCTTGTAAAGTAACTATAATACGCCAAGTGAAACAGTTTATAAATTGCTCAATCATACAAGTGTCTCCTCTGTTATGATTTTCATAGACCTGGAGTACACCAACACATTCTTTGTTGGGCTGAGCACAGACCTGAATGACCTAAATCATGATCCAAAAAGATTCCCAATAAGGAACACATCCATCTTGGATGAACAATCAATAAAGTCTTCTAGACTACATTCCTAGTGAATGAATCAAAAGAATCCCAAAGAGGATCACCTTCCAAAGTGAAGTGAAAAAGAATCCCAATTTAGATCAAACAACATGGATCAAATTGAGCATTTATACTCCTAAGTAGCAAGGTTTTAAGTATTGAAAGTGCTTTCTAGCATATCTTGAGGAGGGTTGTTCTAAACATACAATCAGATGTAGGGTGCGTACAACTCCTATCAATCAACCGAAAACATGATAATCGCTCACTGTTTCTATCAATCATTAATACCATGCATGAGTTTAAGTGGATCACAATATTTACAATCAACATTGTATTAGTTTATGTCTATTCACAAAATCATTCAAACAACTCAGTAAGAATTTAAGACTAGTATGAACTTATATTATATGCAAATGATTCATGTCCAAACATGAAAATCATTCATTTATTAGTTAGATAAAGTGTTATCTTTCTAAATGTTTATCAGGCAAGCAATCTGTAACACCCAAAAAATTCAAAGAAAAGAAAAGTAAAGAAGAAAAGATAAGTATCCAAAAGGTTAAGGGGTGAAGGTGTACAAAAGGTAAACTTACCCATAATGGGTTTCAAAAAGGTGGTAAGGCCGCCCATGACTCTCTCTCTCATGCATAATTCGGCTGGAAGCTTGGAAAAGAAAACCCCATCCGGTTTTAGAGACAGAAAGCTCAAGTTCTTTGAAAGGTGAGATTTCCAGAAGATTTCTTCTCGATTTTCCTGCTGGGTTCGGGCTTATGAACCTATTTTTATGTGTTTTCTTGTGTTGGTTGTTTGTTTTATGTTTTTAGGTGTTAGATATTCTTGTTAGCTCTCGGGTTGTGGTGTTTCACTCGAAAGCTGCTGAGAGGTGAGTTCTAGATCCCCTCTTTTACATGTTTTCTACTTGTTTTGGGGCTGATGTGCATTACAACTGCCGTTTTTCCTAACTAACTGTGAGTTTTACATGGTGTACTGTTGTGTTTGATATATGTTGGTTTTAAGTGATTTCTACGATGTTGTGATGAAGTTTGTTATGCTTTAAGCTTGTAACATGTTAGATCTATGTTAAGTTCAGGCTAGAATGATGTTTGAGATTAGAAAACCTCATAAGTTGCATTGCAGGTACTGAACAAGTGTCCGCTGTGGATGATGGTCATCCACTGTGGACATTGTGTGTCCGCTGTGGACACTTAGAATGTAGGACGTCCGCTGTGGACTTACATGTCCGCTGTGGACACTTGAGGAGTTTTTAGTTGTCTGTTGTGGTGTTGGTTATCCACTGTGGACACTGTCCGCTGTGAACCCTTAGAAAAATTTGTATGTCCGTTGTGGACGTTGGTTATCCGTTGTGTACTTATTTCATCCGCTATACACTTTTAGTTATCCGTTATGGATGTTATTCATCGGCATTGGACTATGTTCATCCGCTATGAACACTTAGTGTTTTACTCATCCGCTGTGGATCTTGGCTGTCCGCTGTAGACTTAAGTTGTCCGGTGTGGATACTTAGTACTTTAAGCCGTTCGCTGTATAAGTTACTCATGCGCTGTGAACACTTAGGAGTTTTTTCTGAAATTTTGGGAATAGAGTTTAAGTGTTAAGAACTTATGTTTAATGGGTGTTTATGCTTGTCCTATGTTTCTAATGTTTTATTTACCTTCTTATGGGATCCAAGTTCATGAGCAGGCTTCGTGCCTAGCAGTGTGGATCAACTGTCAGGGGTTAGCTACCACTTATAAATGTGTACCGACAGGGGTTCGGCATTTGTTGCCAACCAACAATATAGGCTCTTGCTGTGTGCAAACCTAGACAATGAAAGAGAAAGATAATAAAAGAAAGAAAGATAAAGAATCCCTTAATGATTAATTATGTATGATGATGAATGATCACCTTTTGAAGTTTACCAAAGTATATTTTCTATATTATTAAACTAGGACTCACTCAGCAATGCTGACTTTTTATATGTATATCAGTTGGCAAGTAAGGATGTTGCTGAGGATGGCACGGCTGAAGCTACTTGGAGAATGGAGACTGGCATCCATTTATGCAATTATGATATTTTTTTCTTGTAATGCAACTAAATATTCTTTTGTAACTCTAACAACGATGTATTATTTGGCAAAAGTAATCATTAATGCAAGAAATAGTTTTTGGTTAAATTATTCCGCTTGTATTGTTTTCTTATAATAATGTGATTTAAGGGGTTTTTAATAATGAATGATGCTATGAATGTCCAACTGTGGGGTGGGAACGGGGCCTTACACAATCAAATTGGACTTTGATAATTTCCATTCAAACACATTCAATTTTTTGTTATTTTATACAAAGTTTTTATAAATATGAAAAAACTTAGGGGGAGAAAATGAACATGGAAATAACAAAGGTAGCAGAAATATACATAATCATACATTTTAAAAATTGGAATTTTCTAAACTTTGAGTTTTAAATAACGCTAAGTCAAGCTAGCACCCAAAAACACAGTAGTTTGACACACATACATATGTACAATAATGCACAATATTGCTTGTGAGTGATTCTTTAACGTCTATATATTGATCATGTAAAAATTATAACATTTTTAACATACATTTTAAACAAACATTTTGGCTCAAACAAGTCTCAACAAACAAATGTTCTTTTGGAAGAAATTTATCAAACATAAGCTTCGAAAGAAAATTTATCAAACATATGCTTCGGAAGAATATTTATCAAAATTTGCTTCGAAAGAAAAACAAACAAAATTTGCTTTGGAATAAAAAGAAACAAAAAATTTACTTTGGAAGAAAAACAAACAACATTTGCTTCGGAAGAAAATTAATCAAGATTTTTCAAAATTTTTGAAAATTTGCTAACTGTTGTCCTAGCGGAGATACAAACATACATCCTCTGTAGCTATAGTAACCATCATAACATGCAAAATACACAAAGTGTATATAGCGGACAAAACAAACATACATCCGCTATGCACTAGTGAACATACAAGTGTTCACAGCGCATGATGTTGGTAAGACATCCGCTGTGAATACAGTGCCATTCCACAGCGCATGACTAACATTAGTCATCTATTGTAGAAACAGTTCAAGTGTATACAACATATGCACACAGGTAATCATATGTTGTAAACATTCACACATCATTTCAAGGGTCCACAGCGCATGAACAAATGTTCATCCGCTGTGAACTAACAAACAAATCACATTTAAGTGTCCACAGTGCATGAACAAATGTTCATCCCCTGTGAACAAACAAACAAATCATTTCAAGTGTCTACAGCGCATGAACAAATGTTCATCAGATGTGAACAACCAAACAATTTTTCAAAGTGTCCACAGCGCATGAACAAATGATCATCCGCTAATTTTTCAAGGGTCTACAGCGCATAAACAAATGTTCATCCGCTTTGAAAACAGTGGTCAACCACAGCGTATGACTTTTTAGTCATCAGTTACAAATTTTAAAATTTTCACACAAGTGTGAACAGCACATTAACAAATGTCCATCCACTGTGAACACAGTACAACATCCAAGGGGTCCACAGCGTACAGTTTAAGGTTGTATAGCGGACACACTATTTCTAACATACAAACAGACAAAAAAAAACAAACAAACATAAGCTAACCTTTCAAACAAACATAATATTCAAACATACATAACAAACAATAAACACATCAGAACATCAATCATACATATAAATCATACATAATTATCACACATAACAAACAATCAGACAAATAACAAATCACACTAGCAAACATACAAATCAAACATTCAAGGCAATCAGATTACACAAGTGTAATCAGTGAATCATACAAGTAAACAAACATGTAATCAGAAAACATACAATCATTCATCATACAGAAAATCAATCAGTCATACAAAAAAAAAATCAATCAATCATACATGAGATCAAGCAATCATACATGTAATCAAACAATCAAACATGTGATCAGAAAATACAGTCAATTAGTCAATCATGCATAACATTCAAACATGCAATCAAACAGTATAAGTCTAACATAAAATCAGTACAATCATTCATACCAAAAACAAGCACACACTCATTGTTACTAACAAACAAAACATTAACAAGCCAACATTAAAGTGATGGCAACATCATCCTTAGGGGGAGTATTATTGAACTCAACAAGTGCATTAATAGGATAATGCTTTCCATAATCAAACATAATGTGTTCTAACATCCAAACAATCATTAACTAACACCTTAGCAATATTAACATTCATAACATTCACTAATTATTGTTTAAATTTCTTTCTCAGGTTTGTAGATAAAAGAAATTTTGACAAGTGTCAGCAGCGGTTGAAGAAATGCCCACAGCGGATGATCAAGCCCATGCAGCAGATGAAGAACAACTTCCAAGTGTCTACAGCGGATGAACAACTCACACAGTGGATGACCAAGTCCATGCAGCTGATAAAGAACAAAGTCCAAGTGTCTATAGTGGATGAACAAAACATAAAGCGGATGAACAAAAGCCCACAGCTAATGAACAGTCCACAACGGATGTTCAATCCTCACCGGATGAACACTCCACAACGGATAGCTAACAAGTCAAACATACAACAAGTGTTCATAATGGACAGAATCCAAGACACAGCGGACAGCTTATTCAACAACCATAGTGGATGACTTATCATCCACAGAGGACAACTAGCAAGACGAACATACAACAAGTGTTCACAATGGATAGCATCCAAGACACAGCGGACAACTTATTCAACATCCACAGTGGACGACTTAGCATCCACAGTGGACAGTCTATCATCCACAGCGAACGACTTAGACTTAGGATTTTTATGTAATTTTCGTTTACATTAGGGTATCTTTGTAAATATATATAACTATTGTGTATAGGCTATAAATAGCATAATACCCTAATCCTTTGTAAGCTTTTGAACAATCATACAATCAAGCAGTTATTATCATACAAGCATTCAGTCACTAGTAACCATACAAACACACACTGATATCATAGCATTAATCATGGGTTTCCACACCATGATTAGTGTTTGTTGAAATCAAGTATAACAATCTGTTGTTATATCTTGTTTGAGAGATTTGAAAAGATCCTTGGGGAAATCAACCTGTTTATGTTCTTATTGTTCATCAAGTTCATAATTAGCATTTGTTGATTTCATCATTGACCTCCTTGATCTCTGATGACATACCACCTGTATGGATTAGCAGCAAAAGGTCAGGACAAGATAGGTCTTCCAGTTGCAAAAGTCTCTACTTGAGTTGGAGTTGGTTGAGCAGCCTCTTCTTGCACTACCTCAGGATGCTTTGACTCATCCTGAGGTGTAGAGGTGGATGCCTTGGCCTTCTTCTTGGAAACACTCTTCTTGGCCATCCTTTTCCTCCTCTTTGAAGTCTTTAACTAAGAGGACTGGTCTTCAGCACCAGGTTGTTCACTGTGTCTCTTTCTTAGTTGGGTTCTCTTCTCTCACAGGATCATAAGGAGAGTGAAGAGGACCCTGCTGTGGATCAGAAGATGAAGTTGGCTGTGATGCAACTCTAGGTCCAAGTTGTGTAGTCTTAAGGGGTTCAACCTTTACCTCAACTCAGGTTGAGCTGGACTTGGCAGAGAATGCAAGTCAACAAGCTCTCCCTTCTTAATCTTCTGCTTGATCACCCTGATGTGCTCATCTATAATGGATAGAGACATTGGACCAAGCCTCCTTCTAGAGAATCCATACAGCTTCAAGAAGCTCATCATCCTTTGTTTGTCAGCAGACTTCTTTTGGCTCTTTAGATGATGGCTTTTGACTTTGCAGCTTCTTCCCTTAGTTTTCTCTTAGCAGCCTTTTGTTCCTTGATGACTTGTTGCTCTAGCTGCTTGAGATAGGGTAGGCATAGCTCTGGGAATACCCTCCTCAACAAACTTTGTATGAGTGAGTCCACATCCATGTAGACTTGGGCAAGTGAGTCCATATTCATGTAGACTTGAGGAGGTTGTTGAGTATGGACCATTGCAAGTGAGGGTGGTGAATCCTCAAAGTCCATACTCTGTGAAGAACTCCCAGGTTCTATGATTGTTTGGACTTTCTCCTCCTTTTGGTAGCATCACCTTCTTGTATAAGTGAGCTTGGGGTTGGGTCTGTCACATCCACAGGTTCTTGTGGACCTGGTTAAGTTCTCCTAAGTGGTCTCTCAGCTAACTTGCCCTTGAGATCGGTGATCTCAAGTTGCTGGTCATTGACCCTCCTTTGTAAGACACTCACCTGAGATTCCAGGTGACTTATCTTTAAGAGTAAAATAGGCGCATGTTTTTGTCAGTTTTTGCACCTTTAGTTTCAGATGCTGGATTTCCCTGCATCATGACAACTTTAAGTGAAGTGTTAAGAGGCTGGGTTGCCATGGTTGAGGTCTGAATAATGTAATCACTTGTTGAAGTGAGAGCCTCTTTCATATGGACCTCCTGAACAGGTTCAAGGAGATCCACCTCTGTAGTCGGTGGATGATATGGGCTAGACATAAGAGAACTGGAGTAATCATCTCTCCTTGAGCGGGGGTGGAGAAGAGAGACTCATGATACTCACTGAAGCCCATGTCTTTATCATCATAGAATTCAAGGTTTGGGATTGTTTGGTTTAGATCAAAAGGCTAGGGATGGTAACTGTCCCCTGAAGGTTGTTCACTAGAGTTTTGAGATTCTGAGTGAAGGCTTAAGGCTGTGGGGGTTGTGAGCTCATCAGGTTGAGCATAAGGAACCTCAACACTAATTATTTGTAAGATGGGAGTGGTTCACTCCTTAAGAGAAGTGGGAGCTTCAGTGTCCACTTCCTCTTGTATGGGTGATGATATAGGGGCTTGTACAAACTGAGTAGCATGTGCAGGGGTTCGTCTGAATTTTCTTTGGTAGGTGATGGTTATTTTCGGCTGTATTGGTGGTTGGGAAGTAGAAGGTGTGGGTTCAACACTAGCTAGTGTTACTAGGTTGTCACCTTGAGCAATGAGCTCTAACATTTTTGGGACAAAGGCAGTTTCTACCCCTAAGAAGCCAACAGTTGGCTTCCTCATAGTCTTGAGGATCTGCTTTTTAGAACTAATTACTTGTTCCCCTCAATTATGAGCCCAGTTCACAGTTAAGAATGTGCTGGACATATCTAGGGAACATTTAATATTCTAAGGAGTCCAAGTTTGCAAGTAAATTAATGTACACAAAATGTGAATATCTGAACTTGACCCCTTGAACCATCCTATGGACTATGTAGAAAGGTCTTCTAGAACTTTGTCCCATCCTCCATGCTTGTTAGATAGACTGTGAATGACAACAAGGAGGAGGTATTTCCATTAAGAGGAAACCTTCCCTTTCCTGAAGGTCTTGACATAGAAATCCCCTTCATAGTCCATCTGACCAAAGTACGGTTAACATCAAATTTGGGAAAGGACAAATCACCTTCGACATCATCCAGCCTTAGATGTGGGTTTATGGATGCTGGAGTGATAGAGATTGTCCACCCCTACACTGTGGCAGATAGTGCCTTCTCCCCATCCATGGCGACCTCTCGATAGGTCCTCCAAAATTCCAAAAGCTGATCCTCATAGAGTGGAGGATCTATGGTGAGGGAGGTGAAGTAGTTTGACAAAGAAAGAAAACGGAAAACCTCTGAGAAACCAGGATCTTTCTCAGAGTTCAATAGAGTAACTTGATTATGTTGCCTGTGATGTTGCATAGAGAAATCGGGTTGGTTTCTACGATGAAGGTTGGCCATTTTGAGATAGCTTTGTTGTGAAGGAAGATAAGAACAAGGGCGGTTTGTGAGTGAATTTAGGTTAGAAGATTTACAGATGAAGAAGATGGTTAAAAGAGGAGGAACCCTTGAGAGAATATATATGAAATGGATTTGAGACAAAGTTAATACAAAAGAATAAACTTTGAAATCCGAATGTCGGTCCCACCTCTAAAAAAATGCCTAAAAAGGTAGTTTTCTTGGAAGTTGAAAATCTTCCGAAAGTAATTTGGTCTTTGAAAGTTTTAAGAAAAAGCTTTCGAAGCCAATTTTGGCTTCGGAAGATATTCCTAAGGTTTGTGAAAATTTTGCTTCGGAAGGAAAATACTTAGAGAATTTTCACTTCTGAGACATGTTTGGTTTTGGAAGAGATTATGACTTGGGAGTTTTATTCTAAAGAGAATAAATCTTCCAAGACTTAATTGCTTTTAGAAGAAAATTGTCATTCAAATACATGTAAGTACATATTTAAGCTTTGGAAGATATCTCAGAATTTCTTCCGAAGGTAAATTTCTTATAAGTAGTTATTTGACTTGAAGACATGATGTTCTTCCGAAGACAACTTGAACTCTTCTGAAAAAAAATATGTTTGGAAAAATTTTCAAAAATCTAAGGAATATCATTTTAAAGATTTTCTTTAAAAATAAACTGGGATTATGAAGGTGATAAAATAGACAACTTAGGACACATAGGTTTTAGAAAAAGAATTGATTTAAGTTTAACAAAAATCTATTCAAAGTTAATCATCCCAATAGCTGATACAAGATACTTGAATCTTTGTTCACTAAAAGCTTTAGTGAACAGATCAACATATTGTTCATTTGTGTTAACTTTGACTAGTTTGAGTAATCCTTTTTCAAAATTATCTCTAATCAAATGATACCTGATTTTGATGTGTTTTGTCCTTGAGTGCTGCACAGGATTCTCTATAATAGAGATAGCACTGTTGTGGTCTATGTGGATGGGAGTCTCTTTGAAGTTGAATCCATAGTCCAGCATCTGATTCTAAATCCAAAGCACTTGACCACAGTAGCTTGCAGAAACAACGTATTCAGCTTCAGCAGTTGATGCAGACACACAAGATTGTTTCTTGGATTTCCATGAGACAATCCTTCCACCAAGGAATTGACACCCCCCAGATGTAGACTTTGTAGTCATGTTGCAGCCACCATAGTCACTGTCTGTATAGGCATACAAATTGAAGTCAGAATTCTTTGGATACCAAAGGCCATGCTTAGGAGCAACTTTGAGATATCTAAGAATTCTCTTGATAGCAACCAGGTGTGACATCTTGGGGTTGGCTTGATTTCTTGCACAGATGCGTGTGGCAAACATGATATTAGGCCTGCTAGTTATGAGGTACATAAGAGACCCAATCATAGCCCTGTAGAGATGTTCATCCACACACTCCCCTTAAGATCAGGTCCAAGGGAGTGGTTTCTGGCTATTGGTATCTTGGCAACCTTACAATTAGTCATGTTGAATCTTGTAAGTATGTCTTGTACATACTTTAACTGATTTATGAAGATGCCATTGTCAGTTTGCTTCACTTGAATTCCTAGAAAGAAATTGAGTTCCCCCACTCATTTCAAATCTATTCTTCATCAACCTTTTAAAGTCTTTGTAGAGCTTTGGATTAGTTGACCCGAAGATAATGTCATCTACATATACATGAACCAGCATTAAATCATTCCTTGTTCCTTTGATGAAGAGAGTTCCATCTATAGTACCCCTCTTGTAGCCATGTTGAAAGAGATATTGAGATAGTGTCTCTTACCACTTTCTTCGAGCTTGGTGTAGCCCATAAAGAGCTTTATCAAGCTTGCAGACATAATCAGGATGATTTGGGTCCGTAAAGCCAGGTGGTTGTTTGATATACACCTCTTCATCAATCACCCCATATAGAAAATCACACTTGACATCAAGTTGGTAGACCTTGAAATCCTTGGATGCAGTAAAAGCCAGGAATATTCTTACAGCTTCAAGTCTTGCCATAAGAGCAAAAACATCTATGTTATTAATTCCCTATTCTTGTGTGTATCCTTGAACAACTAGTCTGGCCTTTTTCTTGATGACAAGTCCTCTATCATCCTTCTTGTTTCTAAAAACCCACTTGGTTCCTATGGTAGTCTTCCCTAGAGGAAGAGGACATAGGCTCCAAACCTTTTGTCTTTTCAACTGAAGCAGCTCCTCTTGCATTGCTTCAACCCAACTTCCATCATTCAAAGCCTCATCAACTTTCTTTGGCTCTATCTAGGACAAGAAGCAAGAGTATAGACAAACATTTTTGTCATGGGTTTGTCCTCTTGTTCTCACCCCTGTATTAACATTTCTAATGATGTTTGTAGTGGGGTGTGACTTGTGGATCCTGAGTTGAGGGACCACAACAAGTTGATTGGAAAGATCTAAATTCGAGAAATTCAGATTTGGCAATGAAGTATCACCTACTACATCAGCACATTTATCAAGAGTGGCTTGATCCAATGAGTATGTGACATCATTTATGTTGTCTTCTATGAAGTGGTTATCAGTATCAAGAAATTCTTAATCACTATCACCACTTCCATTTCCTCCTACATTTTAAGCTCCTTCCCTTGAGGTTTGAACCTCTGAGCTGGAATTTGTAGGCATCTCAGATGTATCAACTGAATTTGTCATGTTTGTCCTTCACCTGAGTTTTGAACCTCTGAGCTGGAATCACTATCACAACTTCCATTGGAGCTGAAGTAGTATTCTTGCTTGGTCTTCTCAACTCAAATCTTGGGTCAGGATCTCCTGTTGCTAAGTTAACTATAGATCCTGAAACATTCTCACAATATTTGTTAAAACAGTTGGTAACTAAATCAAAATCAAATAGCCAATCAGGATCAGAACCTTTCAGACTAGGAGTGTGCTCATTGAAGGTCATATTGACTGACTCTTCAACTACTATAGTTCTAAGATTGTATACTCTATAAGCCTTAGCTTGGGAAGAGTATCCAATAAAGTGTACATCATCTGATTTCTCAGCAAATTTGGCTACCTAATCTTTGGTATTCAAGATGGTGCAAGGATATCCAAATGACCTGCAGAAACCAATAAATGGTCTTCTTTTGTGCCACAGCTTATAAGGAGTCTTACTATGAGTCTTAACCACTAGAACTCTATTCTGCGCATAGCAGGCTGTGTTGACTACCTCTGCCAAGAAGGTGATGGGCAGTTTAGAGTCAGACAACATAGTTCTTGCAGACTCAATAAGTGTCCTGTTTCTCCTCTCAACAATACCATTTTGCTGAGGAGTCCTGGGAGCACTATATTGTCTTCTAATACCTTTTTCATCTTAAAATGAATCAAGGATTTGGTTCTTAACTTTTGTTCCTTGATCACATCTTATGGTGTTGACCTTGTAATCACATTGATTCTTAATTTTCAGAATGAAGTTCTTTAAGATCTCAGGAGTCTCATCCTTAGTTCTAAGGAAAAAGACCCAAGTGAATCTTGTGAAGTCATCTGTGATCACCAAACAATATGAGGTCCTTCCTAAACTCATTACACTGGTGGAGCCAAAGAGATCCATGTGTAATAAATGTAGGGGAGTAGTGATAGAGTTCTTTTCCTTTGGCTTGCGAGACACTTTGTGTTGCTTCCCTTTCAGGCATGCAACACAGTGGTCATCGCTTGTAAACTCTTTCTTTGGAATTCCAGTTACCAAATCATTCTTAATTAATTTTTTCATGTTCTTAAAGTTTACATGGCACATTCTTTTATGCTAGAGGAAAGACTCATCACTATTTGCTTTAGATAGAAAGCAAGAAACTTCTCCTGAGGGAGATGTTTCCTGCAAGTCCATCTTGTGCATGTTCCCTTTCCTGGGGGCTCTGAGCATGATATGCTCTTAAGGAATTACCACCCCAAGCTTGAGAACAATGAACTCATGCTCAGTAAATAGCATGTTGTGTCTCTGATCACAAAATTTGGATACACTCAGTAGATTATACCCAAGCTCTTTGACAAAGTTTACCTTTTCAATACTGAGCTTACCATTTGTGACCATGCCCCTTCTGGTAACGTAACCTCCAGCATCTCCTCCAAAAGCAACTGGCCCTCTATCTATTTTCTCAAAATTTTGAAGTAGAGAACCATTGCCAGCATGTGCCTGGAACAACCACTATCAATGATCCATACATTTCTCTTAGTCTTTAGTTGTTCCTGCATAAGAAGGAAGTGGTTAGTTACATTTGGAAACCCAAGCCTTATTGGTCTTGGGCTTATCAAAGTGATTTGAAGACAATGTAACAATAATTTATCCTATGGTTAAGTTTTGAGGATCACTAGCTGTTGTTGATGAAGAACTTTCAATCACTTGGTCTTCCTTCATCTTCCACACCATCTTTGAAAGATTAGACTTGACCTTCAACACCTTGGAAGTTTTAACAACTTCAGAAGTTTTGGAGACTAGACCTTTGAAAGATCTTGCTTTCACTGCAGCAGGCTTCAATACCGAGACCAAATTTTTTTCCAAAGGTAAGTTTTCACTTGTCTTCTTTTTCACCTTGGAGCTTTCGAAGGGAAAAGATTTTCCTTCCAAAGCTAGTTTTTCTTTCTTCTTCTCAGAAGTTTTCTCTATGATCATGTGAATAGTACTTTTAGGATTGTTGATGCAATCCTTAGCAAGATGAGAAGTACTACCACACATGATGCAACCTATTTGCTTCCTTCTAAGAGTCTTTTTTTGAGAGAAAGAGTAAATTTGATCACTCTCCACCTCCATTTTCATCTTCACAGATGATGCAACAAGCTTCTTAGGGTGAGGTTTGGTCTTGGAATTAGATGGTTTTGGTTATGTAGCAGTGTTACACAACTGATCAGCCTTTTTCTTTTTGTTGGAATGATTTGGACATGAACTAGAAATCCTGGTATTAGAGTTCATAGTTAAGTCTTCAGCCTTCACCACTTCAAATCCTACAGAGATAAACACTTGTTTCTACTTAGAATTGAAAGTGGCCTTGATCTCTTGAGCCTTCTTTGATTTTATCTTTGCTTTCCATATCAAGTTCTTCCTCTTAGACTTGGTTATCCCAGATTCTTTTCTCTCCGCTGGAGAATAGTGACCATTCTTAGGATGATCTTCTTCACTCTTCTCAAAATCATTCTTCACTATCTCCTCTTTATCCTCTTCATTAGGGGAAGCTCATCTTCACAAGTTTCACACCTTGGAGATCTTACAGTCAATAGAGTGTGTGGAGGAGCTATCTCAGTAGATCCCAGTCCCTGCTTATTCTGATAATAAACTTTTGCATGCAAGGATGAGGATATCATGTTCTTGAAGATCTCTTCTTCAAGAACACATTTTTCTGCCCTAGCTTTGCTGATCACAAGCTCAGCCTGGCATTTAGTTAACTTAGTGATGAGATCTTTTATCTGAGTCCTGTAGTTGGTATATTCATGCTTAAGAGTTGAAATGGTTTTCTCTAAATCTTCTATTTTAAGTTTGTAATCATTTTTAGCTCTTTTGAAATCAACTTTTAAAATATTTAAGGACTCAAGATCAGATCTCATCCCTAAGTTATAGGATCTATATTTGTTAACTTTAGCAATACATTCAGGTGTACAAAGATGTTCCAACACCTTAGCTTCTTCATGATCTACCATCAGTGCATGGTTTGGAGATGCATCCTCAACCTAAAAGCTCCTGTCAAAGCCTCCTTCTTCAATAACAACTGCAAAGCTTGCTGCTTTGGCTTCTCATTCTAGGGAGCTCCATCAGTGTAGTTTGGTCTGGTTTATGCTTGGCCACCATTTGTCGTTGGTGCCTTGCACTCTCTAGCAAAGTGTCCCATTTGGTTATAGTTGTAACACTTTACTTTGCTTTTGTCCAGCCCAAACTTTCCAATGGTTGTATTGCTAGGAAACTTCCTCCCTGTCCTCTTGTAAAACTTCTTGGCTCTATGAGTGAGAAGAGCCATTTACTGGACTATTTCCATGTAATCCAAATCATCGTATGGATACAGTCCAGGTCTTCAAGGGTAAAGAGAAATTTTCATGTGCTTTCATTAGTAGACACAAAGGCTTGTGAAGAACAACTTCCAATTGTCTACAGCGGATGAATAACTCACACAGTGGATGACCAAAGTCCACAGCTGAAGAACAGTCCACAGCGGATGTTCAATCCACACCGGATGAACACTCCATAGTGGACAACTAACAAGACAAACATACAACAAGTGTTCACAGCGGACAACATCCAACACACAGCGGACAACTTATTCAAAATCCACAGCGGACGACTTATCATCCACAGCGGACAGTCTATCATCCACAGCGGACGACTTAGACTTAGGATTTTTATGTAATATTCGTTTACATAAGGGTATTTTTGTAATTGTAAATAGCTATCTGTATAGGCTATAAATACCATAATACCCTAATCCTATGTAAGCTTTTGAAAAATCAATACAATCAAGCAGTTTATTATCATTCAAGCATTTACTCACTAGCAATCATACACACATTGATATCATAGCATTAATCATGGGTTTCCGCACCATGATTATTGTTTGTTGAATTCAAATATAACAATTTGTTGTTATATTTTGTTTGAGAGATTTGAAAAGATCCTTGGGGGAATCAACCTGTTTCTGTTCTTATTGTTGTTTAAGTTCATAATCAGCTCATTGTTGTTGATTTCATCAGGTGATATCAGAGCCTTGGCTCAAATCATACACTGATTTCTTATCCTCTCATTCAACAACATGATATCCATGGTTCATTAGCTTCATATCATACATTTCAAGCTAAAAAATATCACAACAACCTTCTTCTACTTCTAACATTCAACAAATGTTCAAAACATGATTGTATAATCTGTTTTAGTATATTTTGTAGAAGATTTTGTGTGTTTAAAGCTCTAAACATCATTCATACACGATTTTCGAACGGGTTCATCACAAAACTCTCAAAAAACCTCATCGGTTTCTAAGGGTTTTCGGATAAACATTACACGGGTATAGTTCTATTCATCAAACAAACACTCATTTGAATACTTTGAAATCATTCATTGTATTTAAACATCATATTTGAGTTGTTCTACACTCAAATCAGGTGATTTATCAACTTCAAACAACAAA
Source organism: Flaveria sonorensis (assembly GCA_025506505.1). NCBI lineage: Eukaryota > Viridiplantae > Streptophyta > Magnoliopsida > Asterales > Asteraceae > Flaveria > Flaveria sonorensis. Next base: position 32,263,037 of record CM046425.1, on the reverse strand, counting down.
CCGATTGTTGTTTTATTGAAGTTGTTATAGCCGCCAACAAACCCTAGGATAAACACTAGTTTTTGTTCACTCACAAACCTTCATAATCTCCGGTGATTGTGTTGGTTCATCATCAAAATCAAAGAAGAAACATAATATTCTTTTGAATTTTTTGAAAAAGTTACTTTTTGATCTGAAAAGTTCACTTTTAAAACAAAACAATTATTTTTAGGGTTTTGACTTTTGTTGACCTGACATCATTAAATGGTTTTGACTGTTGATTGACATCCTCAACAGAATGTTCCTTTCCTTATCGAGAATTAAGTGTGGCTTATCATTGGACATTAATTAATTAATTTAATTAATTCCTTTTATTTGGTAAAACAAATTTAAAGGTGATATCATTAACAAACAAATCCTAGTGACTTTAGGATAAAGACAAATTTTGCATCAAGCTAAAATTATCAAACAAATTTGACTTAAACCGTTAAGTTAAAAATTAACAAACATGTCTGATGAAATTTCAGGATCAAACAGTGGTCTCAAACCACCAAGACTCAAGAACAAAGCAGATTTTAAATAATGGAAAATCATGTTTAGAAATTGGATTATTTTCTAAGACTCGGATCTATGGACATCCATAACTGAAGGACCATACATACCATTGACTCTTGGGCCTGACTATAACATACAAAAGCCAGTAAGCTTGAAAAGTGTAGTTGGTGATGACCTTAAGAAGGTCAAAACAGATATGAAAGCATACAGTATATTAGCAATGACTTTGCCATTTGAAATTTTGACATGGGTTGAAAATTTCAAAACTGCACATGAACTCTGGAAGGTTCTTCAAACCAAGTGTTAAAGAAGTGACAAGATACGGGAAATCAAAAAGGAAAAATTGAGGACCCAATATGAAACCTTCCACCATGTTCAGGGAGAATCCATTCCACAATAGCTCCATAGATTTGTTCAACTAGTTAATGAGATGATAGTCTATGGTCTCAAGTATGAATCTATGGAGATCAACAAAAAGATGTTGCATACACTACCTGAGAGCTGGACTCAGTCAGTGTCATTGATGAAAGCAACATTGGATCTTGAAGCATTGTCTCTAGATGCTCTAGTTGCTATAGTTGAAGCACTAGAACTAGATGAAAGATCCAAAATAACAGTACAATCAGACAAGTAGAATCCTACAAGTTCAAGGAACTTCAACAAACAAACAGTGCATTCTTGACATGCACTTGAGAAGATGAAGATGAGGAATTTTTAGATTCAAGTGAAACCTCCTTATTCTCTGCTCCAGAATCATCCAATACCAAACAAAAGTGTAACAAGACTGGTCTTCATGCTTCTCATGAAGCAACACCACAAAGCAAACATAATCCTCACACCTTTAGTTCCAGCAAACAACAACAACCAAAGAATCAAAACATACATAAATTTGAAAAACCCATGGATGCTCTCATAATCATTCTACAAAGTGAAGAGCAAAAGGAAGCCTATGCAGCCTTCTCAACTAGATTTGAAGCAAACTTGGGTGCAAATCTCACACCATCTCAAATCATCCAACAAGACCTAGATGAGTTGCCTCCTGATATGGTTAAAGAAATTGATCATCAATGGTCAATGGCAATGATTGAATACAGATCCAAGAATTTCCTATAAAGGAACAAAGGTTTAAGCATGGATAAGAAAACCAAAATTGGTTTTGATAAGATGAAGGTGAGATGCTATAACTGTCAACTGTATGGTCATTTCTTAAGAGAATGCCAACAACCAAGAGTTGACTGAAACAACAACCAAACACAAGCATCCAGCAGCTACCATTCAAACAGACAAATCCCACCTTCAATCAGTATTCCTGCTATACCTACCCCACCTCAAATCACAAAATACAACCTAAATCAACACTCCAAATCATCAGCAATGATTATAAAACAGGATGGTGAGTGTGATTGGAGCATGTACGAGGCTAAAATCCAATCTCCTGATCATGCCCTCATGGCAAATACAGAAGATAAGATTTTAGAAATCCCGAAAGAGGTACAGGATGACCTCTGTACACAAGCATTCATTGACGAAGTCAATCGATATAGAGAACATGTAGACAAACTTTCAAAGAAAGTAATTGAAATAAACATTTTGAATGAAAGTCTAAAATCAGAACAAAAACAATATGGAACAAAAATTCTTTCATTACAAAATGATTTGGAAAAATCAACGTCTGAAAAACTAACACTTGCAGCTCAAGTAGAGCAACTCTTTGAATCATTGACTAAGTCAACGACACTACAGGATGAAACTGAAGTGAAACTTCAAAAGTTTCAGGTGAGCAACAAGAAGTTTGAAGAACTTCTTACTCAGCAAAGGGCATTTAAAGAGTCTTCAGGTTTAGGATATAATAAGGTCAACCCACCTTATAATGACAATTATATTCCTCTACCTGACTCCATGACAAACACACAGGGTGAGTCTCTTGACCCATATGACTGGACTGATGATTCAAAACAATCATCATCTATCACCAAAAACATCATTAATATCAAAAACACCTTTGATAGAATTTTTTAAAAGCTAAGCATCTCCACAAATCAAATCAACAGATTTTTATCAAGGAGAAAATAATGAGTCTGATGAATAAACCTCTGGTGAAGATGATGTTGATCTATTGGATGATGAGTCAGATCAACCAATTAGTGAAACTACAAAAGTTTCAAGTGTGGTTGATACACCAATCAAACAAACAAAGCAGACAAAAGGTTTTGACATTTGCTCAGGTGGAAAAAAAGCTGGATCTTCCACTGCCTCTCCTAATCAAACAAACAAAGGGAAAGGCAAGGCTCCCATTCAGCAAAAACAAACAACTGTAACTTTTGACTTACCTTTAAAATCAAATTTAAAATCAAAAGTTATAAACAAACAAGGCAATGCAAATCTACCATATTATGAATGGTGTGATCAATACACTCACACCACTGAAAAATGCAAATATGGTAAATATTGCAAGTACTGTAACTTAAACAATCATAATACTGAATCATGCCATTTTCACAATTATTGTTCAATATGTGAAAGAAACAACCATAACACTGCTAACTATTTTTTCAATAAGAAAAACAGAAAGCAAAACAAACAGCCTTAAGTTGAGAAATCAATCGAGAAACAGACAGTAGTTCCTAACAAGAACAAAGGAGGAGCACCACGATAAACTCCTCATCAAAATGTTGTTTTAAATATTGATAAAACCTTTTATGACAACTTTAAACAATCAAACAGGAGACATAAGTCTCAAAGCAGACAACAAATAGACATTAGCACTCAAAGGAGAAGAGCTTAAAGTACTTCTCCTGATAGAGCTAAAACAATCAAAGGAAATCTAGTGTCACTAGAATTTCCAAACCATCAGACAATGCCACTTTTGAAGAAATATGCGTTACGGGAAAAGATAGAAAACCGAAGACCATCTTGGCTTGGGTTGCACCATCTAACTAATTTCTTTACTTTTACAGGGACATAAAAGAAGGCCTAACAACATCTGGTATGTTGACAGTAGATGTTCCAGACACATGACTGTCAATTGTTCCCACCTTTGGGATTTTAAAAGCAAACATGGAGGAAATGTAGAATTTGGAGGAGATAAGATAGGTGACTGGTGAAGGAACAATATCAAATGGGTTTATTAGCTTTGAAAATGTCAACTACTACTCCATCCTCCAGTTCAATCTTCTCAATGTATCCCAAATCTGTGATAAGGGATATGCAACATTATTTGACTCCAACAACTGCTACATCCTCAAGAAGGGTTTTCAAATACCTAAAGATTGTATCCTTTTGAAAACACCCCATCATAACAACACATACATTGTTGATATGAATACTGTTTCAGCATCAACTCCTGAAACATGTTTACTATCAAAAGCATCAGAAGATGTTTCCCAATGGCACAGACATTTAGGACACTCAAATTATAATAGAATGAATCAACTTGTAAAAGGTGACTTAGTAATAGGTTCACCAAGTAATAGGTTCACCACAAAATAATTATTTTGTACAGACCACTGCACTACGTGTCTGAAAGGAAAACAACACAAAGTGTCTTATAAGTCAAAATTGATACACTCAAACAACACACCACTCAAATTGCTTCACATGGACCTTTTTGGCCCAACAAACAACCTTAGCATAGGAAAGAAGCAATACTATCTTGTTATAGTAGATGATTACTCAAGATTTATATGGGTTTTCTTTCTACTACACAAGTCAAAAAAATAAAAAATCATCAAATCCTTTATCACTAAAATTAAGAATCAGTTGGATCTTAAAGTTAAATATTTAAGAATTGATAATGGTACTGAATTTAAAAATATCTCTATTTCTTCTTTTTATGCAAAGAAAGGAATTAGTCATCAATTCAGTGTAGCAAGGACTCCTCAGCAAAATGGTGTTGCTGAAAGGAGGAACAGAACATTAATAGAAGCTGCTAGATCAATGCTAGCTGACTCTCTATTACCCATATCCTTTTGGGCTGAAGCAATCAACACATCTTGCTATATTCAAAAAAGAACATTAATAATGAAAGAACAATCCAAAACATCATATGAATTAATGTTTAAAAGAAAACCTTTCATTGGATTTCTTAAAGCTTTTGGATGTTCTGTTTCAATACTAAACACAGAGAAAAATTATTTAAATTTGCCCCAAAAGCAGATGATGGATTTTTTATTGGATACTCCTGAAGCTCAAAAGTTTACCGAGTATACAATCCAAGACTGAACATAGTAGAAGAAACAATAGATATTGTTTTTAATGAACACACTTTCACAAAGAAAGTCATTGGATCAGACTAGTTGTTTGATATTGACTCATTAACAAAATCATTTGACACATCTTACTTTAATGTTTTAGGCACCAAAGATGACAATGAGTATCCAATGGTTCCACCAACAACCATAGATGTTCGTTTGACTGTTGATGCTCCAAGGAGAACAAATATCACTCCTTCTAGTACCATAGTTTCAAAATCCTCCAGAACAAACAAACATATCAAAAGGAACATCATCAGACACACCATCTTTATCTACTCCTGTCTCCAACCAACCATAACCAAATAACCAAACAAAGCCACAACAACCAACCACAGTTGAAGAAGATGATGATTATCATTCATTACCTGATACACATCATGAAGATGAAATCTTAGATTTCTTTCATGATTCACCACAAACATTCAATGAACCCTCACAGGCAAATAATCAAACAACAACAGACACCCTTTCTCATCCAGCAACACTCAACCAAACAATCACCAATCTTGATTCAACCATCCCTGTTGATCAGATTACAACAACCAGAGTTCACAAAGATCATCCTTTAGAAAATATCATAGGTGACTTCAATACCAGATTGACATGTAGTCAATCTATCATAGCAAACATTTGCTTGAATTCCTGCTTCCTATCTCTAACTGTACCCAAAAACATCACAGAAGCACTCAAAGACAACAGTTGGATAGAAGCAATGCAAGAGGAATTACATAAATTCAGAAAGCAAGAGGTATGTAAGTTGGTTTATCTACCTGATGGTCACAGAAGCACAAGATGGGTCTTTAGAAACAAAGCAGATGACAGAGGGATTGTCATCAAAAACAAAGCAAGGCTAATTGCATAAGGATATACTCAAGAGGAAGGCATTAATTATGATGATGTCTTTGCTCCAGTAGCTACACTAGAAGCCATCCGAGTGTTCCTTGCATATGCCTCATCCAAAAACTTCACTGTCTTCCAAATGGATGTCAAGTGTGCATTCCTCTATGGAAAGATAGATGAAGAGGTATATGTTGCTCAACCACCAGGGTTTGAAGACCCAGAATTCCCTCATAGAGTCTACAAGTTAGATAAATCTTTGTAGGGTCTTCATCAAGCACCTAGGAAGTGGTATGAAACTTTATCTAAGTTTCTACTATAGAATTGGTATACACGAGGGAAAATAGATCAGACATTGTTCTTAAAATGAAAAGAACAAGACTTGTTAGTGCTTCAAGTCTATGTGGATGACATAATTTTTGGCTCAACAAACATCTAACTTTGCAAAGAGTTTGAAACTCTTATGCAATCAAAATTCCAAATGAGCTCAATGGGAGAACTTACATTCTTCCTTGGTCTTCAAGTTCAACAATCTGTTGAAGGAATTTTTATCAACCAGAGCAAGTATGTGAATAAGATATTAAAGAAATATAACATTTCTGATTGCACATCCAGCAAAACACCATTTGCAACTGGATTGATGTTTGGACCCGATCCAGATGGAACATCAATTGATCAGAAACTCTACAGATAAATGATAGATTCTCTGAGGTATCTAACAACAAGCAGACCAGACATCATGTATGCAGTTTGCATGTGTGCCAGATACCAAGCAGATCCAAAAAAATCACACATAAATGCTGTAAAGAGAATCTTTAGATACTTAAAAGGCAAGCCTGTACTTAGGTTATGGTATCCAAAAGATGGAGATTTATCTTTATATGCATACACAGACAATGATTATGGTGGATGCAACAGCAACAGAAAATCCACTACTGGAGGTTGTCAATTTCTTGGATCAAGATTGATCTCCTGGCAGTGCAAGAAACAAACAAATGTCTTTGTGTCAACAGCTGAAGCAGAATACATAGCTGCTTCTACATGTTGTTCTCAAGTGCTTTGGATTCAAAACCAAATGCTTGATTATGGCTTTAATTTTCTTAAAACACCCATACACATTGACAATTCTGCTGCCATGTTTATCACTAACAATCCAGTTTAACATTCAAAAACAAAACACATAGATATCATATATCACTTTCTGAGAGATTGCTCAAAAAAAGGTCTGATAAAGTTGATCAAAGTCCATACAGACAATCAATTGGCTGAGCTGTTTACCAAACCATTTGATTCAACAAGATTTGAATTTCTGGTTCAGTCACTTGGTATGATAAACTATGAATCAAACAAGTAATGTTTTCAAAACATTAATTTCAAACAAGCTTGATTTTGTCAAAGTCCAAGTTTAACATCTATATGCATCTTTCAAAATCAAGATTTCAAACAAACATTCATGTTTTCTAATAACCAAACACATTGAATCACACATACCACCCATGAGAAATGATTGTACACTAGCTTAGTTCTTCACTTGATTCAATTTCCACTAATAAAGACTGACAGTACTTTGTTTGATATGTGGATAGTCTCAGCATGGGACACCTAACAACACATACAATAGTGAAGCACTAAATTCTCATGATTGTGTGATCAACAATACATCTTGGTTTATGGTGAGTATTAATCTATCCAATATAGGTTGCTTGTAAAGTAACTACAATACACCAAGTAAAATAGTTTATTAATTGCTCAATCATATAAATGTCTCCTTTGTTATGATTTTCATAGACCTAGAGTACACCAAGGCATTCTTTGTTATGCTAAGCATAGACTTGAGTGACCTACATCATGATCCAAAAAGATTCCCAATAAGGAACATATCCATCTTGGATGAACAATCAATAAAGTCTTCTAGACTACATTCCTTATGAATGAATCAAAAGAATCTCAAAGAGGAACACCTTCCAAAGTGAAGTGAAAAAGAATCCTAATGAGGATCAAACAACATGGATCAAATTGAGTTTTATACTCCTAAGTAGCTAGGTCATAAGTATTGAAAGTGCTTTCTAGCATATCTTGAGGATGGTTGTTCTAAACATACAGTCAGATGTGGGGTACATACAACTCATATCAATCAACTCAAAACATAATAATCACTCACTACTTCAATCAATCATTAATACCATGCATGAGTTAAAGTGGATCATAATATCTAATGAGGATCAAACAACATGGATCAAATTGAGCATTTATACTCCTAAGTAGCTAGGTCATAAGTATTGAAAGTGCTTTCTAGCATATCTTGAGGAGGGTTGTTCTAAACATACAATCAGATGCAGATACATACAACTTATATCAATCAACTCATAACATGATAATCACTCACTGCTTCAATCAATCATTAATACCATGCATGAGTTTAAGTGGATCACAATATCTACAATCAACGTTGTATTAGTCTATGTCTATTCTCAAAAACATTCAAACAACTCAGTGAGAATTTCAAACTAGTATGATCTTATGTTATGTGCAAATGATTCATGTCCAAACATGAAAATCATTCATTTATTAGTTATAAAGTGTTATCTTTCTAAATGTTTATCAAGCAAGCAATCTAATTGGACTTTGATAATTTTCATTCAAACACATTCCAATTTTTTTCATTTATAAACGGTTTTTATAAATATGCAAAACTTTAGGGAGAGAAAATAAACATGGAAATATCAAAAGATGCAGAATATGTGCATAATCATACAATTTTAAAATTTGAAATATTAAATTTTGTGTTTTAAATAAAGCCAAGTTAAGCTAGCACACAAACACAGTAGTTTGACACACATGCATATGTATAATATTACATAATATTGCTTATAAGTGACTCTTTAACATCCATACATTGATCATGTTATAAATTTTAAAATTTTAACAAACATTCAAAAATTTTATATATTTTATAAAAGTTTGTTGAATAAATATGCTTCGGAAGAAACCATTTCAAAACAAACAAAATTTGAAATTTTGTCAACTGTTGTCACAGCGGACATACGAGCGTACATCCGTTGTAGCTACAGTAACCATCATAACATGCAAAATACACTAAGTGTATATAGCAGACAAAACAAACATACATCCGCTATGCATTAGTGAACATACAAGTGTTCACAGTGTATGATATTGCTAAGGCATCCGCTGTAAATACAGTAACATTCTACAGTGCATGACTAACACTTGTCATCCATTGTTGAAATAGTGCTAGTGTATACAACGTATGCACACAGGTAATCATACGTTGTAAACATTCACACATAACAATCAAGTGTATACAAGCATGAACAAATGTTCATCCACTTTGAACAATCAAACAAATCATTCCGAGTGTCCACAGTTCATGAACAAATGTTCATTCGCTGTAAACAACCAGTTTTTCAAGAGTCTACAACACATGAGCAAATGTTCATCCGCTTTGAAAACAGTAGTCAACCACAACGTATGATTTTTAGTCATCAGTTGTAAATTTAATCAAGTGTGCATAGCGCATGACCAAATGACCATCCGCTGTGAACATAGTACAACATCCAAGGGGTACCTAGCGTACAAGTTTGAAAATGTACAACGGACGCACTATTCACATAGCATATGTGTATTTCACAGCGCATGATAACAAGTCATACTTGCAAACATACAAAAACAAATATGCAAGGTAATCTGATAACACATGTGTAATCAATGAATCCATTAAGTAATCATGAAATCATACTTGTAATCATTTAATCAAACAAACAAGTAACCATTCAATCAGACATGAAATCAATCAAACATACATGTATTCATACAAACATACATGTAATCATACAATCATACATGTAACCAAGCAATCAAACATGTAATCAGAACATCCATCATACATCTAAATCATGCATAACATTCAAACATGCAATCAAATAGTGTAAGTCTAAAACACAACCATTATAATCATACATATCAAACACAAACACACACACATATTTACTAACAAACAAAACATTAACAAGCAAACATTAAAGAGATGGCAACATCATTCTTAGGGGGAGTATTGTCGGACTCAACAAGTTCATTAATAGGATAATGCTTAAAAAGATAATGCTTGCCATAATCAAACATAATATGTTCTAACATTCAAACAATCATTAACTAACACATTAGCATCATTAACATTCATAACATACACTAATTACTATTTAAATTTATTTTACAAGTTTGTAGCTAAAAGAAATTTTGACAAGTGTCGGCAGTGGATGAAGAAGTGCCCACAGTGGATGACCAAGTCTATGCAGCGGATGAACAACTCACACAACAAATGACCAAAGTCCACAGCTGATGAACAGTCCACAGCGGATGTTCAATCCACACTGGATGAACACTCCACAGCGGACAACTAACAAGACAAACATACAACAAGTGTTCACAACAGACAACATCCAAGACATAGCGGACAACTTATTCAACATCCATAGCGGATGACTTATCATCCACAGCGAACGAATTAGACTTATGATTTTTATGTAATTTTTGTTTACATAAGGGTATTTTTGTAGTGGTAAATAGCTATCTGTATAGGTTATAAATAGCATAATACCCTAATCCTTTGTAAGCTTTTGAACAATTAATACAATCAAGTAGTTTATTATCATTCAAGCATTCAATCACTAGCAATCATACACACACTGATATCATAGCATTAATCATGGGTTTCCGCACCATGATTATTGTTTGTTGAATTCAAATATAACAATCTGTTGTTATATTTTGTTTGAGAGATTTGAAAAGATCCTTAGGGGAATCAACATGTTTATGTTCCTATTATTGTTTAAGTTCATAATTAGTCTATTGTTGTTGATTTCATCAGGTGGTTGTTACTGATGAAATCGATAATGATGGATCGAATATTGCAATCGTATTGTTGCCTTTTATCAGATCTGTGATGCGGAATCTCACAGACACGTTGATGATTTCAAGTGAAGATCTATACAAGATTAAGTGTATGATGATGAATGAATGATGAACAAGTCAAAAACACATATTCATAAATATTTCATTTATTCATATGGATGATGATGCTAGGAGATTACAAAGGGAGTTTGTAAGATAATTCTCTCTCACACACTCTCAACCTAACTATTCTCTCTCTAGAAAAATTCTCTCTTCTTTGTTCTTATTAGTGCTTACAATGCTTAGCAATGCTTAGAGTATAAAATGACTACACTTAGTCTATTTATACTCTTTACATAAATGAAAAAAATTACATTTAAGCCCTATTGATTACACAAATATTGTTCTAAGTCTGATAAATTCACTGTTGCTGGTGTGTGACAGCCGGGAGCTGATGTTATTCGGGAAGACCGCTGATGTTGACTGTTGACTTTGACCATGGTTGACCAAGTTTGACTTAGGTCAATTTTCTTTTTTTGATCATATTTTTAGCATAGCTTCACCGTGTCAGTTTTGGTAATCATCATGAGATTCGGAACTTAGATTTTGGTAAGTATCATCTTCAAATAGTCCAACAATAGTACCCCCTAAGATGATGCTGCTAAAACCTCATGATTATCAAAAACCTTGGATGTTGATTGATGTGCAGTCTTGATGTGCAGTCTTCTCCCCCTTTTTGGTAGCATCTTCTTAGAAGCTTCAGAAAAAGGAATTAAGAAAAAGAATTTGTTTTGACACATACAGACTTTGTTTTGGCACTTAATGGATGTTTCATCAGCTTGATCTTCTAGTCTTATTTTGAAGACTTGAAAATACACCATTTGCATACACTATGGATTGCACAGGTAGCAATATCAGCAGCTTTATCTCAACTTCAAACATGAAGGAGAAGCATTATAAATTCTTTAGAGTTGACATATACTGTCCTTTAACAAAAGCTTTGGAGGATGAGGAACTTTTATGTATGAGACACCAAGAGGAGTATTCTTAGTTCTCAGCAACTAGCAGGAGATCTTTGAAGGAAGCACAAATGTTCACTTAACATCTTGAACTAAATGAGAAACTCAAGCATGTTGTGCAATTCATCACCTACAAAAGTCTAAATCCTCTCAGTAAAGGTATTGCATGGAAGTTTTACTCATAAATAAATAACACATGTAAATCTCCCAAAACTACAAAAACTACTAAAAATGACAAATCCTTTTGGAATTTTAGATTTTTAAAAAAAAATAATATTTACAGGTATGAATCCTTCAACTGTAGTGAGATCATACTAATCCAAAATCCTCTGCATCTAAGAATTTAAAATTGGAATAGGCATAGACAAACAACAAAGTTGATTGTAAGTATGTTTGTCCACTTAAAATCATGCAAGGATCTATTTTCTACACTTTTTGATATTTATCATGTTTAGGTTTGATTAGATATGCTAATTGAGTACCACACACTCAGAAGTATGGAATAATTACTTTCCTCATGAAATGCAAGGTGGCACTTTATCACAACTTGAACCAGGCTACTTAGAGTATAAATTCTCATGATATGATCCACTTTAGGATTCTTTTTGGATTTTATCCACATTAGGATTTATTTAAACTTCACTTTGGAAGTTGATCCTTATTGGGATTCTTTTAGCTTTGATCCACATTGGGATTCTTTTCCTTGTCTTTTTGGCATGCATCAGCACTTTTAGTGCAAGGTCAACTAGGTCTTTGCTTAGAATAACAAAAGTTGTCCTTATGTTTACTTCAGGTCTGTATTTGCATACAACAAAGAAGAAACAGATGCTTTTATCAATGAGAAATTTATAAACCATTTTTGCATGGTGTGTTTAGGTAACCACACAAGCAAACACTTGGGAAAGTCGTTGCTTACCAATACCCTAAGATTATTTTGGTCCACAATGCATATTGATTTAGTTCATCACAAATATGCTTATCTTGAATCCTAGGTGAGCCTACTGGCATATCAAACAGAGCCTTGTCAGTCTTTATTGATCTGAGAAATAGATGCTAAAGACAGTAGATGAGTGTACTATCATTTGTCATGTAAATGCAGGAAGATTCAAAAATAATTGCATAATAGTAATATTTTTTGGACTTTTCTTGATTTTCTAATTTCTTTTTAGGATTTTTGGTTTTGAGAAAATAAAGAAATGGCACATGTGTTATCAAATCAATAGAGATCATCAACAGTTAGTCCATGTAGTAATGTAATCAGACTAAGCAGATGGAATGAAACATCAGTTGTTTCTTGCATTGCCATCATATTTTTTGTGAATGATTGATGTCCTGCATTGAATCATGGTTAATTTCTGCTCAATTTGGCTCAGTTGCATCATAAACATCATGAGCAGGAAGAATGTTCCTATCATGGGAAGGGATCAGTCACTGCTAACTTTTCTTAGGTTGGCAGGCCTCCATAACTGTCCCTATCACACTAGCAAATCAGTTAGACATTTCAACCTAGTCTATTACTATCCTGAGCTATCCATTAGCATCTTTATATATGACTTGCTGGTATGTGTATGATTTTGATTTATCTGATGTTGTATCAGATTCACCTCCTGAAATTGTTTTCTTTCTCAAACATTGTTTTGATTTTAAACCAACTGACTCAACTTTAGTTTGTTTAACAAAAGGAGTTTGTTTGCCTTTAGAAATTCTTTTGGTTGGTTTAGGAAATCTAGTTTGCTTTTGAAAGTTTTATGGAGGTGTAGCAAAGGATGTTTGTACTTGATCATGTTTGTTTCTTCTGGGCATGTGATCATATTCATCATAAGAATTATAATAATGATTATAATAATTTGATGGATGTGGTCTTTGACGATAAACATTTTGCCAAGTATTATTCCTATATCAATCATACTTATGTTATGTGTATGACCTAGGATAATGTCTTGGTGCCCAATAATCATGAATATCATAATGTTTAAATCATACCCATGCCGATATGATCAAGGAGAAGAGTAGCTATGTCATCTATTGTAGTACTCATGCTCCAATCTCGGTGAGTACGAATCTAATGGATGATAAGATCTTTACCTCTTATGTGTTGTGATGTTGGAGAGTTGTTGTATGAACACTCTAAAGTGGTATGATTCTCCATGTCACAATTTAAGCAGTAAGGAGTAGGTCTAGATCTTCTTCCCTTAGGCTTGGATGATGAAGTTTGATTTGATTGGAACTTCACAACCTTTTGTCTTGGTTGTTTTTGTTGCTTTCTCTTATGAGGACATATATATGTATCACTCTCAGTGTTTTTACACTCAGACGTGTTGTGTGAATCTGAATTGCATGTCTCGTAGAGAATTGGTTGTTGTTTTGGAGTTTCTAATGTAGCTTTTGAGGTTGATGGTTGGTTTGGATCAGGTGTAGAAGACTTGTTCTGACTTTTCTTCTTTCTTTTAGATCTGGTTTTCTTCCTTTTGACCTGTTCTTTGATTTCTTGTACCTAAGGCTTCTGTTTGTTCTTTAACTTCATCTTAATCTTTGCCTTTAGTTCGGCCTTTGTTAATTCTGGTTCAAGAAATCCAACTGGTTTGAATTTCTCAATGAGAACCATAGCCTTTTGTTTGTTGTCAGGCTTTGCTATTTCGGATTTCTATGGTTGTGTTTATTTTGGATTGATTTCTTTGATGACATGGTTAGTACATGTTAATGTTGATTTGTTTGGTTGGTTGGTTTCTTCATCACTATGATCACTTGCAGGATCTCCATCTTAACCATCACAAGAATGAAAGGTTTCATTCTATGGTGATTCAGGTTTTAGGTACAGCTTTGATGTTGTTTTAGAAGAAGTGATTTGAGTGATAGTTGATGGTTTGTCTGTTGGAGGATGATCATGCATATTTAAATATTCTTTGACTGGACTTGTTATTGAAGTTGGCATTTCTTTGTAGTTATCATTGTAAGGAGGAGGAACAACATGGTATGTAGTTCCAACACTCTTCTTTTGATCTCTTTGTGCATTAAGTAGTTCTTCCAACTTGCTAGCAGTCAGCTTTAAATTCTCAAGTTCAACTTCTGTTGATGCATGATCTGCTTTTGTCTTTGTTAGAGACTTAGTGAGTCTTGTAACTTGAGCTTGTAGACTGAATCTTTCTCCAAGGAGTTTGTCTACATACTTCAGAAGAGAATTGATTTTATCTACAAAGGCTTTAGGAGAAGTGATTTGAGTGATATGACCATCACAAGAATGAGAGGTTTTATTCTGTGGTGATTCAGGTTTGAGTTGCAGCTTTGATACTGTTTTAAGAGAAGTGATTTGAGTGATAGTGGATGGTTTGTCTGTTGGAGGATGATCATGCATATTTGAATCTTCTTTGACTGGACTTGTCATTGAAGTTGGCATTTTTGTATAGTTATTATTGTAAGGAGGAGGTACAACATGGTATGTAGTTCCAGCACTCTTCTTCTGATCTCTTTGTGCGTCAAGTAGTTCTTCCAACTTGCTGGCAGTCAACTTTAAATTCTCAAGTTCAACTTCTGTTGATGCATGATCTGCTTTTGTCTTTGTTAGAGACTTAGTGAGTCTTGTAACTTGAGCTTGAAGACTGAATCTTTCTCCAAGGAGTTTTTTTACATACTTTAGAAGAGAATTGATTTTATCTACAAAGGCTTTATATTGTATCTTCATTTCTGCATTTGTAGCCTTTTATGTATTGATTGCTTGATTTAGACGCTTAATGTAATGTTGCAAGTCATTGATTGTTTCAGTTGTACTTGCTTCTGATATTTTGGCTTTAAGTTCAGCCTTTGTGTTTGTTAACTTCACCAAGAGTTTAGTTGCTTGAGCATTCAGCTTGTGGTTTTCTCTAAGCAATTTGTCAACTTCTTTCTCTAGTAAACTTATTTGATTTGCAGATGTTTGTAGTTCCTCTACATGTGAAGCTCTTTCCTCCTTTATCATGTATGCTAGATTGTTGCAATATTTCTGATATGCTTGTACTTCATCTATGCATGCTAATGAGCATAGATTGATCTTTTTGTCTTCAGGAATTTCAGGTAATGAAGGAATGTTTGTGTTGTTGATGTTTGTGGCTTTTGCAAGCACGGCAGTTAACTCTTCATGTTTGATTTTTTGTTGAACCATTTTGTCTTGCAACTGGTTCATCTCTTGAGCTAAACTTATGTTTTGTTGATTTAACGTCTTGATTTGTGCTTGATCATTTCTTTGAGATTGTTCCATCTCTGACATGCATTTTATCAAATCATTAGACAATGTGTTGTTTGAGTTTGCAAGATCACACAAATGTAAATGCATCAGTTCTTTCTCAATATACTGATGTACAACTAAATATTTGTCTTGTCAAATAATGAATTGTTGTTATTGTTTGATATGTTGCTATTGTTTGGTTGGTTGCAGCTTTTGTTTGATTTGCTGCTGTTGTTTGGTTGATTGCAGCTTGGTTTCCTTTGTTTGAATTCTTGAAACCTCTTTCTACCTGCAGCAAGAATGATAGCTCGGTTTCTTGAAGCACGAATGTTAGTGAATGATGTTAAATTTTCCATTTTGTTTAAAAACAAAAATGATTTAACAATTGTTTTTGTGTTTCAAACAAAATCAAATTTTAAAATTTTAATTGAATCCAAAGAATTTCGAAACTCAATTTAGTTAGATCAACCTAATTAAGGAGTTAACTCGGTTCAATTACAATTTAGTTAAGCTGGACTAAGATTAATCTAGCTTAATTTAAAAGTAACAATATTTGGATCTTCTCAATTAAATTTTAAATGATTTTGTGACTTGATTAAGAATAATTCAACTCTTTTGAAGTATATATATCTTGATCAATAGGAAGTCAAAATGAACTTCTTAAAAACTTTCAAGAACAAAATTATGAGTTGGTCAAACTTGAAAACTTCCGAGACCAAAAGAAATCTTCCGAGAATAAAATATCTTTCGAGAATAAAAAGTCTGAGAAAAATCTTCCAAGACCAACTCTTGATGCTTGTCCGCTGTGGACTTGATACAAAGATGGTGTCTGCTGCGTGTTGTGTGTGAATGTTCGCTTTGGACAATGGGTATGCTCTTGTTCTTAACTTGTCTGCTATGAACAGATGTAAGGACAATGTCCGTTGTTGACCTGTTTTTGCTCGTCCGCTGTGGACTAAGTTGGTGTGGTCAACTTCTGCTGTTGACTTTCTTTCTTGGCTATTGTGAACTGAGGTGTGTTTGTTCGTTCTTTACTCGTCCGATGTGGACTGAGTTGTGTATGCTTCAACGTTCGCTATGGATGTGGGTGTTTGTTTAATGTCCGCTGTGGGCATGGTTTGTTTCTATGTCTGCTGCAAAGTTACACGTCCGCTTTGAAGTTAAACGTCTGCTGTGGATACTGCGGACAGAGTTGTGTATGTCCGCTGTGTATGTTACTTACACGTCCGTTGTGTACAGGTGTAGTAGAGTGTGTCCGCTGTGGACTGTGTTGTGTTTAACAGATTCAACTTGTCCGCTATGGGAGTTTGATTCAAGTCCACTGTGGACAGATTATGTGATGTGTGTGTCCGCTGTGATGTATGTCAGCAGTGGAATTTGTACATCAGCTGTGGATGATCGAACACTTAGTCAAAAATTGAATTTCAAGTGTACTTTGTGTATTTTTTGTAAAATTCGATTTACACAAATTGATGTTTGAATGATTGTTGAATGATACTTGAATGATTGAATGATGAACAAGAGAATCAAAATCCGGATTAAATCATGAATTTGGCTGAATTTTGAGATTTCAAAATAGTTTGACTTTGAAAAGTCAAACTTCATGTTCTTGAATGAACAAACTTTTGATTTTTGGATTTCTGATGGAATTTGGTAAAATCAAATTTTATAATAGCTATAGATAAGTGATTCTAAGCTAAAACAACAATCAATTTCATATAATCATCACCTAAATTCGGATTTAGATGATGAACACATAAAGAACACAATGAAGAACAAAAACCCAAATATGAGAATCATTGTTCAAAAAAGAATGATTTGGATGTTGAAAATGATAAACGAACCTTAGATTTGATGTTTCTAAGCTAAACCCACTATCAATTTCAACTAACAACATCGGATTCGTGATTTTAATAGTTTTTTTCTCAAGAACAGTGAACTTTTCTCAAGAACACAAAATTTTCAAAAATCTTCAAATTCAAGAGTTGTGAATTTTCAATTGATATGAAACTTTGCAGATGTGTTAGTTATCACAAACTAAAGCTATTATAAACTTAAATTCGATCAAACAACAACAAATCAAAATTTCATGTTCATGAGCATTTGAAGACTTGAAGAACAAGTTTGCTTAAATCTTCAAATTAGTGGCTCAAATGAACTTCAATTGATGTGAAAACTTTTAGATCTTCATGAAATAAAAATTCTAAGCTAATGGTAGCTTGATTTCATCAAAAACAAAAATAATTTGTAGATCAAAATTATGGTTCAAATTTTTATGAAAAATTTGAAGAACAAGGAGCCAAGGCTCTAATACCAACTGTTAAAAATCCATATTCGATGGGATCGAATATTGCAATCATATTATTGCCGTTTATCAGATCTGTGATGCGGAATCTCATAGACCCGTTGATGATTTCAAGTGAAGATCTATACAAGATTTAGTGTATGATGATGAATGAGATGGAAACGATCTGCCCAAAATACATATTGAATTGATGTGGCTAGTATGTCATGATCCAAGTCGGGTCATACCCAATAACGAGCTAGACAAACACCAAAGATATATGTTTTATGATATGATCATATAAATAAATATTAACACTTAGAATATTTGGAAATTGGGTTTCCAAACATTTACACTTGTGTTGTATATATAAATTATATGGATAATTTATTTCAAAGAGAGAGGAATATCAATTCATCCGCATTCGTTTTACACAACCGCATTCGATGTGGTTGAACAAATATGGATGATGTTTACTAACCCGCATTCGTTTAACACAGCCGCATTTGATGTGGTTGAACAAATGCGGATGATGTTTACTCATCCGCATTTACAAATGCGGGTGAACAAACCCTGTCCGCATTTGTTTTGGAACAAATGCGGATGAGCATTCCTAGAAATGCTGATGGAAACATACATTCGCATTAGCTAATGCGGATGACCATTTACAAATGCGGGAGAACAACTTCATCCGCATTAACTAATGCGGATGTTGTTCTGAGAAATACGGATGGGTTAAGGGGCTGGGCCCCACCCACTTTTCTCTCTCCTGAACTTTATGTTTCCAAGGACATGAAATATAAGATGGCTTGCAGATCTCTCTAAACTAACAACTTGAGAACATGAAAAGTGTAAGATCCTTTTTTCTCTCGATCGGTCTAGAGAAACAAAAAGGGAGTTGTATAAGTGAAAATCCTAGCAATCGGTGTTCTTGTTGGTGGCTCGTGGGTAGACCAGCTTGAGGCTTCTTGCTTTAGGAGCTGCCATCCTCGTTCACCTCCTCCCGACCTCATAGTTGAAGGTAGTTCTTCGTACCTTCTATGGTTGTTTGAAAGCATGATTTCATATATCGATCCATATGGGTTTTGACTGATTTTATATATAAAATTAGCTCAATGTAACAAGTTTAAAATTATATATATATTTTCCGTTGCGTTCTTCTATTTTATAAGGATAAAATAGATCTGTTTAACTTGTGAAAACTCATCAATGGTATCAGAGCCGGTTATATGGATACATGCTTCATTTGGACTGAAAATTCGGTTTCTTGGTGATGATTCACCAAAAGCCGAGAGGCTTCAGCCCTAGTATCACCTATTTTTCAAGATCTATTTAGACATGCATATAAGAATCTTGGAAAATTTATATCATTTGGATGATTTTGTTTTGGAAACAAAACCATGGTTCTCGGCTGTTTATGCTTCAGCCGAGAATCTATGGTTCAAGGGGATGCTTTTAGATTTTTCTTACATATGTTGATATGTATTTTATTTGTTCATAACCAAAGCCGAGACCTATGGATGAATGTGTTGTGATTTGTTTTAATTATTCAAATGGTTTGTAATAATTAAACATGTTTATTCTTCCTATTAGGTATGTAATTTATTTATTTTTCATTTGGTATGTAAATAAATAGGCAAGTTGCACTTCACTTTTACTAGAAAAATTGTATTTGGAATATGTTTTCTAAAAGAAGATGCAACAAGACTATCTTTCTCGGTTTTAACCGAAAGGAGAAGATGAAGGCCCAAAGGAGTTTGATGCTGAAGTCAAAGCCTAAATGGAGACCCAAATCGATTGGAAGAGTCACAACACAAGGTGGACACTTGAAGCATTTGGATGCGGGATCAAGTGGGAGTTCACCGGCACAAATGTTGTGTCATTTTCACCCTTAGAAACGACTTTATTAACTAACTTGTTTCGGTCAACTAGTGATGTTAAGCTTAGATGGCTACGGTTATGGACTCAAGTGATGCTTGTATGGTTGTTTTATTATTGTTTTGTGATATATGGATATGCATGTTTAAACAATTTAAAATCAACAACATGCATAAAATTGGTTCTTATAAAACATTAACATAGGTAATAAAAGGGTTTATTAAAAGTTAATGTGTTCATAATAAAATTGGTTTTATTGAAAGAACCTTGAAAATTGTTTCACACTGGTACCACACATTTGAATGCATGCAAATGTTAGGTGCAAAATTGTTTTCAAAACTAGAATTAATGAAAACTAAAATCCCTTTTGAACAAGTTTAACAACATCCTTTTACACAACACTCGAATCACTTGGGAAATATTTGTGGGATAAAGGTCACCTAACCACTCTTAGGGAACTTGTGTGTTTGAGGTGGGGTTAACATATTTGTGGAATAAAGGTCACCTAACCACTTGTATGTGTAATCTCACACGTGTGTGTAAGTAGGACAACTTGAGTTGGAAACCATGTGAATAGGGTCACCGAAGCATGGTGTACAATGGTGTTGATGGGATTAAACATGCCAACTAAACATAAAGATGTTTAACCGATCCCATAAAACTAGAAGTTGCAAAGGGTTGCAATTGTCAAGTGTTGACTACCTTGTTAATTTAATGATGGGATAAAGGTCACCTAACCATTATTTAAATGTAACGTTGGATTCTAGATTTTAATTATTAATTGTCTATGAGACGTGAAAGGGGTATTAATAATTAATGTTTTATTTTCTGAAATACTATAAATGAACTTTATTTGTAGAAATGGCCGCCAACAACAACGCTCCCACCCCGACCATCCATAACCTATCACTAAGAACTATATTAGAAAGGGATCGTCTTAACCATAATAATTTTATGGATTGGTTTCATAACTTGAGAATCGTTCTCAAGCTATAAAAGAAATCTTACGTACTAGACAATCCCATTCCCGACGAACCCGACGTTAATGATGTAGAGGCCTATAACGATTGGGTTAAGCACATTGAGGATTCTGTGCAGGTTTCTTGCCTCATGTTGGGAACTATGATTCGTGAGCTCCAAAAGGATTTAGAGCATCATGGGGCATACGACATGATTACCCAGTTGAAGGAAATGTTCCTTCAACAAGCAAGGGTAGAACGCTTCAAAACGGTTCGAGCGCTTCATGCATGTCGCATGGAAGAAACTCAATCGGTTTCATCTTATGTACTTAAGATGAAGAGCCACATTGATCGCCTTGAAAGGCTAAATTGTCCCATCTCAAAAGAGTTGGCCACAGATTTGATCCTTAATGGCCTAACTAAAAGGTTTGAGACGTTCATCATGAATTATAACATGAACGGGTGGGACAAGAGCATTGGTGAGCTTCACGCAATGCTCAAAACGGCCGAGGCGGGGATGGGTAAAAGGGTTTTACCCATCCTCATGATCAATGAGGGAGACAACAAGAAAAGGCAACACCCCGATCCCAAGGAAAATGTTGCTAAAGGAAAGGGATATATCAAAGGAAAGGGTAAGGGAAAGGCAAGAACTGAACCTCCAAAACCAAAGCTTAAGAAGCCTAAGGTAACAGAGAACGATCCATGCTTTGAGTGTGGTGAGATAGGACATTGGAAGAGGAATTGTCCAAACTATCTCAAAGAGTTGAGAAACAAGAGGGATGCTGGGCAGACCTCAGGTTCAACTTTCATGATTCATATTGAATTGAATGTTTTTTCTTCAAACACATGGGTATTGGATACCAGATGTGGAACTCATATTTGCAATTTGTTGCAGGGGTTCAAAAGAAATAAGCATTTCAAGAAGGGAGACACAAGTCTCTACATGGGCAACGGAGCAAAAGTTGATATTGAAGCCCAAGGAGACTATGTTTTGAAGCTTCCAAATGGTTTGGAAGTTGTCTTGAAAAACATCTTGTATGCTCCTAGTTTGACTAGGAACATAATTTCTATTTCCCTTTTAAAACAATATGGTTATGTATTTGTTAACAATGGTATTTGTGTTTTTATGGATGATGTATTTTATTTTGAGGCTATGCCTTATAATGGTATCTATGAATTGGTTCATGATAACTCATCTTTTAATAACTCGTTATACCAAACAAGCACCAAGAAAATTAAAATAGGTTTAAGTGATTTATATCTTTGGCATTGTCATCTTGGGCATATAAACAAGAATCGGATTCAAACACTTCAAAAGAATGGTCTTTTGGAAACAAATGAAAATGGTTCATTTAATAAGTGTGAATCTTGTTTACAAGGAAAGATGACCAAGTTGCCCTTTAGTGGTACTAACGAAAGGGCAAAGGATTTATTAGGAATCATACATTCGGATGTATGTGGTCCTTTTAAGACAATGACAAGGAATGGTGAGAGATACTTCATTACCTTTATCGATGATTATAGTCGTTATGGTTATGTGTACTTGTTGACACACAAACATGAAGCTTTTGAAATGTTCAAAATCTTTAAGAATGAAGTAGAAAATCAACTCAATAAAACAATCAAAGTTCTTCATTCAGATAGAGGAGGTGAATACCTGAGTGATGCTTTTCAAGATCATCTTATGAGTTGTGGGATTGTCTCACAACTTACTCCACCCGGAACACCGCAACATAATGTGTCTGAAAGGAGAAACCGAACCTTATTGGATATGGTTCGATCTATGATGGCTAGAAGCTCACTACCTTATCATTTTGGGGTTTCGCATTGCTCTCCGCGGCTCGTATTTTGAATATGGCCCCAACCAAGAAAGTGGATACGACACCTTTTGAAATATGGCATGGAAGAGTTCCATCACTATCATATTTAAAGGTATGGGGTTGTGAAGCTTATGTTAAGCAGAACACCCAAAACAAGTTAGAAAGTCGATCCATTAAGTGTATATTTGTTGGATATCCCAAAGACTGTATGGGATATTACTTCTTTAATCCAACCGAGCAAAAGGTATTTATTGCTAGAAAGGCTGAGTTCTTAGAAACTAAGTTTCTTATGGAAGAAACGACGTATAGAACAGTGGAAATTGATGAGGATCAAGAACCACAAGCCAATACACGTTTGGTTGAAATTAGCGATCAACAAGAGGTTGTTGATAATGATCAAATGGTTGATCAATACACACAAAATGTTTGTAGATCTGGTAGAATTAGCATTCCACCTGAAAGATATGGATTTTTCATGAATGGATGCTATGTGGTTGACTCGGATGAACCAACTACATACCATGATGCAATGTCCAATTCGGATTGTGACAAATGGCTAGAAGCCATGAACGTTGAGATGCAATCCATGTATGACAACCAAGTATGGGAATTGGTTGAACCACCACTTAACTCCAAACTGGTTGGATGTAAGTGGGTTTTCAAAAGAAAACCGATATGCATGGAAACTTGGATACTTATAAAGCAAGACTTGTAGCAAAGGGTTTCACTCAAACTCAAGGGGTTGATTATGATGAAACATTCTCGCCTGTGGCAATGCTAAAGTCAATTAGGATATTATTTGCCATAGCTGCATATTATGACTATGAGATTTGGCAAATGGATGTCAAAACCGCTTTCCTTAATGGACATCTCGAAGAGACTGTCTATATGGTTCAGCCTGATGGTTTTGTCGATCCAAAACATCCTAATAAAGTATGCAAGTTAAAGAAATCAATCTACGGATTGAAACAAGCATCGAGAAGTTGGAATCAACGTTTTGAAGGAGATCAAGAAATTTGGATTCATCAAGAACGCTGATGAAGCTTGTGTGTATAAAAAGGCTAGTGGGAGCATTATCACATTCTTAGTATTGTATGTTGATGACATACTACTATTTGGAAATGATGTTCCAACCATGGAAGGTGTTAAAGCCTGGATTGGAAGTTGCTTTTCCATAAAAGATCTTGGTGAAGCCGCCTATATTTTGGGAATAAAGATCTATAAGGATAGATCAAGATGGTTGATAGGTTTAAACCAAAGTGCATACATTAATAAAATCTTGAAAAGGTTCAAGATGGAAAGCTCTATGAAAGGTATGGTACCTATTCAAAGAGGGACAATATTGAGTACATCTTAATGTCCGAACTCAAAGGATGAGCAAGAAAGAATGAAGGAAATCACATATGCATCTGCTATAGGATCCATCATGTATGCAATGATATGCACTAGACCGGACGTGTCATGCGCATTAAGCATGACAAGTAGATATCAACAGAATCCAGGTAATAGCCATTGGATGGCTGTTAAAAGTATATTGAAATACCTTAGGAGGACTAAGGATATGTTTCTAATATATGGATATGGTGAGGAGGAGCTCGTTGTAAAAGGTTACACGATTGCGAGCTTCCAGACTGATCGAGATGATTCTCGATCACAATCGGGGTATGTCTTCATTATGAATGGAGGGGCAGTGTCTTGGAAGAGCTCGAAGCAGGACGTGGTAGCATTGTCCACTAAAGAATCCAAATACATCGCCGCTTCATTGGCAGCTCAAGAGGCTGCATGGTTAAAGAAATTTATTGCCGATCTAGGGTAGTCTTTACCATTCAAGACCCCCTAGAGATCTTTTGTGATAACGAGGGTGCGATTGCTCAAATCAAGGAACCCCGTGCACATCAAAAGACAAGGCACATTGAGCGGAGATTCAACTACATAAGGGATGAAGTTGAAAAGGGAAGGATATGTATTCGTAAAGTTCACACAGATCGAAATATTGCGGATCCACTCACGAAGCTCCTTGAATGGGCAAAGCATGAGAGTCATACTTGTGCCTTAGGACTTCGATATTCTAGTGGTTGGATTTGATCTGTTTTGTATTTTAACTTTGGAACGAATGTAATACTAACTCTTTGTATAAATTATGACATTTTGAGTTATGTTCCATTTTAGCATGTTTACATCCATGAATATGTTTATTATTCTAAATGTCCGTAGTCGGTTATATTTGTGGGAACAAATATGAATGTAAGACTATTATGAACATGGATTGGTAGATATTCATAAGATATGAATATAGAGCAAAAGGTTGCTACCAAGGTTCATAGATATTTGTGGGATACAAATATTGGACTGACCCGCTCTCAAATGTTACTGCATGGAATTTTATAATTGATCATAAGTAAATTTGAGTAAAGGTGAATATCATAGTGTCCTCTGACCTGAGATACATATTGGGTTTTGATATTCACCAAATATATACCTTGATCTAGTTCTTCACTGTTCTGAAATAATGGACAATACATAAGGCTATGTTCAGGTGTGATACAAGGTGATTGTGATAAACGTATGTAGTTAAGATGGTATTTGTTCCTCTTATTCGTTGAGAGTATGATGTCTAAGGCCTGATAAATTTAAATCAACAGGGAATGATCATTCTGGGTCCCTGGATTGAACATGACATCTGAAACAAAAGGATATATGATTGGATTCACCTAAATCAGTTCAAGTAAGGGACTTAAAAGGAATGATGTTATTGAATGGCACTTAGTCATGCATATTAGGGGTAGTAAACCGTTGGTAGGCGGTATTTGCTACTTGCATCAATCCTCTATGTATCTTGTGCAAGTGGGAGATTGATGGAAATGATCTGCCCAAAATACATATTGAATTGATGTGGCTAGTATGTCATGATCCAAGTCGGGTCATACCCAATAACGAGCTAGACAAACACCAAATATATTTGTTTTATGATATGATCATATAAATAAATATTAACACTTAGAATATTTGGAAATTGGGTTTCCAAACATTTACACTTGTGTTGTATATATAAATTATATGGATAATTTATTTCAAAGAGAGAGGAATATTAATTCATCCGCATTCGTTTTACACAGACGCATTTGATGTGGTTGAACAAATGCGGATGATGTTTACTCACCCGCATTCATTTAACACAGCCGCATTTGATGTGGTTAAACAAATGCGGATGATGTTTACTCATCCGCATTTACAAATGCGGGTGAACAAACCCTGTCCGCATTTGTTTTGGAACAAATACGGATGAGCATTTCTGGAAATGCTGATGGAAACATACATCCGCATTAGCTAATACGGATGACCATTTACAAATGCCGGAGAACAACTTCATCCGCATTAACTAATGCGGATGTTGTTCTGAGAAATGCGGATGGGTTAAGGGGCTGGGCCCCACCCACTTTTCTCTCTTCTGAACTTTATGTTTCCAAGGACATGAAATATAAGATGGCTTGCAGATCTCTCTAAACTAACGACTTGAGAACACGAAAAGTGTAAGATCCCTTTTTCTCTCGATTGGTCTAGAGAAACAAAAAGGGAGTTGTATAAGTGAAAATCTTAGCAACCGGTGTTCTTGTTGGTGGCTCATGGGTAGAACAGCTTGAGGCTTCTTGCTTTAGGAGCTGCCATCCTCGTTCACCTCCTCCTGACCTCATAGTTGAAGGTAGTTCTTCATACCTTCTATGGTTGTTTGAAAGCATGATTTCATATATCCATCCATATGGGTTTTGACTGATTTTATATATAAAATAAGCTCAATGTAACAAGTTTAAAATTATATATATATATTTTCTACAGCGTTCTTCTATTTTATAAGGATAACATAGATCTGTTTAACTTGGAAAACTCATCAAATGAATGATGAACAATTCAATAACACATATTCATAAATATTTCATTCATTCATATGGATGATGATGCTAGGAGATTACAAAAGGAGTTTGTAAGAAAATTCTCTCTCACACACACTCAACCTAATTGTTTCTCTCTCTAGACTAATTCTCTCTTGTTTGTTCTTGTCAGTGCTTACAATGCTTAGCAATGCTTAGAGTATAAAATGACTACACTTAGTCTATTTATACTTTTTATATAAACGAACAAAATTACATTTAAGCCCTATTGATTACACAAATATTGTTCTAAGTCTGATAAATTCTCTGTTGCTGATGCGTGAGTGCCAGGTGCTGACGTCATTCAGGACTACCGCTGATGTTGACTGTTGACTTTGACCATGGTTGACCAAGTTTGACTTTTGTCAATTTTCTTCGTTTTGATCATATTAGCATAGTTTCACTGTGTCAGTTTTGGTAATCATCATGAGATTCGGTACTTAAGT